>JARHVA010000337.1:4577500-4717500 GCA_037957365.1 Torreya grandis | reverse complement strand
AAGATCAGGATTTGGTTAATTTAGTTTGGATAGGGATGGTTATTTAGAACTAGGAATGTTATTTGTTAGTAGAAAAGGATGTAAGATATCACTCTACATATCATCCCCATGGCTACTTATCACTATCTGAACCTTGATGGCCAACTAAACAAGTGGCCATGTTGCTCATGCTATGTTGGAAAATGTCTTGTATCTGATGCTATCTATGGTATACTAATTATATATGTACATGGAGACTCTATAAAAAACAACCTCAATGGATGCACAACTAAAATTGTGTTATGAAGGAGGCTCATCTATCTATAATCGTAGTGGATTGCTACATGAAATAATACCTTGTGACCTTTGATGTGATGTGTATGACTGAGAAATAGATCTAGATAGAACTATAAGCTATGATGGGGGATCATTAAATCTTAATCATAGAAAATTTATACTTGAAATAGGTCCCTAAAAACTCTACTATAGTGAATATCTATCTAGAGCAGTACTTTGTGATGTGGGTTCATATAATCTTAACTATAATAGGTTGCTACATGAAATATGACCTTGAACAATCTACTATGGTGCTTGTGACTATGTTGGATACATATATATAACTACACTATATACTCCATATACTACATTACTATATATAGGTTTTTCTCATTGTACTAGTCTCCAAATACTTTGAGTAGGTGTGATAGGAGATCTCTTATGAGTCTCTATCCTAGAAACTACATTACTCTCATGATGAGTAATTGATGATTCCTATGAAGGAATGTCTTGGGATGACTTAGTCATGGAGGAATGAGGTATATGGATCCATTATGGAGGAGATATTGGTGCCCCTAATTTGAATTCTATGATAATGTTATCAACACATCTATTAATACAATCCTTGAGTCCATAACAATCATTATCTTTGTGTCCACAGATACGATGATAGTTACAAAAGGGTCGATGTGGCTAGTTGTGTAAGAGATGTGGATCTTGATGATGAGTAAAAGGGAATGTGATTAACCTCTTATATAGTAGTGATGATAATATGACATATGTGTTATCCCATTCTAAATCAAATTATAGTGGTGCTCTATTTCTATTCTCTATAGTGCATACTATAGGTGGTGCTTTGGAAACTAGTTATTTGTTCTTAACTATTTAATTTTATAGCTATGGTCTCCTATATTTCTTGGGACATGGTGGATTATATATATTAGGATCTATAGATGGAGGTAATGTTGTGAAATCTAGAGTGAGTTGATTAATTGAATCTAACTCAATCAATCCCAATTTATTTTCCAAGGCTAAAATTGTATAACATAAGTGCCTAAAAGAGGGCTTTGTTTGATATAATATATGCTCTATGAGGGGTTGGTGAATCCCCTTAATAAAGATATGTTGAAATTTTAAATCTATTTCTTCAAAGATCATGCATAACATGAAAGTCTTAAATCATAAGATATAATCACTAACTGGCTCTAAAGGATTCTGATGCAATGTGGCAAGTTTTTCATATGTAACATAAGGGCCTATGTTTGATATGTAATATCTGAGAAATGTATCCTCTAAGTCATAATATGTATGAAAGAAACCAACAAGGAGTAGATGAAAGAACCAATTCTATGCATTACCCACTAATGTTTGTTATAATAACTTAAGTAGAATCAAAGGACTCACATGAGATGGCAAAGCCTTACAAAAGCCTTCAAGGTGTATGAATGGATTTCCATTTCCATCAAATTGAGGCAATCATGGTATCTAGAAGTGCTCAGGTAATAAAGCTTTGACAAATGTCTTCGAAAGAGGGTTATCATGCAATTCATTGGAATCCATCCAAGAGTTATAAGCCTTGTTTTCCAAAGTAAGGAGATGTACTTGGTGTTGTAATTTACCAACTACATGCATGAAAAAAATAATCTCTTGGGATGTTATATTAGTATCTTAAATTGGTTCATTTAAAAATTAAATTTGATCATTTATTTTAGCCATGAGAATGTTAAATTTAGCAATTAGAGCATAGAGAGGGGGTGTGCTTACTCGAACCTTTGGAGGAATGGTAACTTGGACCTTAGTAGAGGGATGTGGTCTACCATTCTCTTTGGGTGGAAAGTGAGAAACAAGTGCTCCTATAGTAGGGGGTGGCTTGGGAGATTCATTGGTATATTTAGTATTTAGTGAATCACATTTTAACTAAATAGAAGATGTGATGTTAACATTTACATGTGCATCATTTTAAATATAATCATTCATAAAAGTAGAAGATTTTTTTTGTAATGAATTATTTTTGAGAGGAGTAAGAGAAGAGTTAGAAATATGAGATGTATTTTATTCTTCGCTATATGCATAATAGTCATCATTATTCCATGAATTATCACAATTGGATTTTTGTATATTTGAAAGAGTAGAAGTAGAAGTATCACTTTCATATTCACTCTCATTATCATATTAATTTTCATGTTCACTATCATACTCACTATCAATTCCATTATCACTAGGGGGAGGGGTAAGAGAAGATGTTAATTCTTTTCTAATATGCAATAAATTGTCATGTGAAATTGGAATACTATGTACATCTATGTTATCCTTGAATGGAGTGCATGCCTTATTTTCATTTGTAATATGAGAACTAAGAGTAAGAGAGTTATCATTTAGACATTTTTTTGTCATTGTTTGAGATGACAAATTAGAGTTAAGGAAATTAGATTGATCAATTGAATTATGCATTATAAATGTGATTCTATTTTGTTTATATTTTTGTAATTTGAATAAATAAGTAAAAAAAGAGAGGGATAAACTAGGTTCAAATGAAGGAAAATTATCACCAATGAGAGGTTTATTTATAATTACATGACTAATTTGTACATTTGATGTATTGTGCATATGAGAATGAGATGAAAATTAACTTTCACATTTATCAAAATTATTTTCTTTGGAAGAAGGAAGAAAAGAGATAGGTTTGAGAGAAGAAGATGCATCTAATTTTTATTCATTATCACTTTCATATGCATCATCATATTCCTAATTAAAATAATATTAATTGTCTTCATTTTAAATGAAATCATTTCCCTCATTTTTGGATAATGTGCAATTTTGCAATTTGGTCCATTCATTGTCATAATTATGAGAAAAAAATAGAAATTTATCTATAATATGAGAGGGAAGAAGTGCCTTAGTGGCCATTTTATTGCTTTCACCAAAGAGAGTATGTAAAATTACTATTAAGAAATTAAATTCAAGAATGACTACTAACATAGGGATTTTGAAAATATTTTTCAAACTCCAAACAATTTTCACTACTAACATAGGGATTTTGAAAATATTTTTGAAACTCCAAACAATTTTCAAAAATTCCAAAAATTTTATCTAAAAATTGTAAGGGAGGAAGGCTTGGGGTTTGAGGACCTAGTTTGGAAATATAGGGTTTTGGGTTAGAGTTTTAGAATTTTGAAATTATTTGAATTCTAAAATAAATTTAAATAAAATAAATGTACGAAAATTTATATAAAAATCAGAATTTTGAAATTAATTTTTTGCATAAAAATGTGAAAAAAAAACCCTAATGGTACCTAGGGTTTGAGATTTGTTCAAAGTAAGTTGGGTTTACCAATTTTTTTATTATGTTTAGGAAACTAGGGTTAGTTTATAAATAATAAATGGGATAGATTAAGGGGTAAAATATAGTCAAGTAAATTAAAAGACAAATTTATACCAATTTGACCAAATAAATACATGGGGAAAAGAAATGACTTATCTAGGCAAAATAGTCATCATCAGGTTCTAGAACAGTCCAAAAATAGGTAGGAATAGTCAAGAATAGGGTTTCATTTCTAGATATACAACTCAAATTTGCTCTGGATAGGAGCTTTGAGTTTAGATAAGAGCAGTCATCACTATTGTTCATATAGGAGAATTCATTACTATTGTCTAATTTTGGTGCTATTATCCATTATTATTTTTGATTTTAGATTCTAGTGCAATCTAATTTTGGGGTCCTATAAGTGTCCTTGTTTCTTCATGATCACCTATCTATGTCATTATATGACCTATTTTCTTCTCAAAACCTAGGTTTACCTACACACACAAAACAAAATACATATCAAATGCCAAAAGGGAAAAAATAGGTTAGGGGAAATATGATCACATGATCTAGTACCCATGCTATCCTGATCACTACCTACATTAACCCTCAAGCTAGGGTCATAAATCAAATGTAGTTATCCCTTAGGGAATGTGCATAATTAATGTGCATGATAGATATAATAATGAACTTTTGCCTAGGCCCTTCCTTGATCAAGCATGCAAATCTATGTGTGATGCAAAATTTTGACCCATACTATTGATTGATTTTAATTATTTAGTGTGCCAAAGTAGTAAGTGCTAGATATAACATTCCTTATGAAGTGATTTATATAGGAGACTCTTTTTTTTGAATTTAGGATCTTTATTCACACCAACTGACATCAAAATGATAATTAAAACTTAAGGGAGGAGATAAGAAGGGTTTGAGACCCATTAAGCTTTGAAAAATGACCATTGGACAATAGCATGATGAAGGACAAGAGCATCGGGTGCTTTAGTCCATTAAAATTCTATTTTTTGGGACTTAGGAAAATAGTTTAGAACTGACATAGGCTAAGTCTGGGGGTCTCTGGTGGTATAGATTAGTTGATTAAGATAACAAAAAGGTGAAAAAAGAAAGAAACAATATCAAGAAAAGTAAAACAAAGACATGACTAGTGTAAACAAGGCTCGTATTCTCCAATCAGAGTCTCTTGTGAAGAGGACTATGAAAAGACATGATATGTGTGGTTGATTAACCAATTTAGGATGTATACACTAATTCACAAACATGGAAATAAAGAAATTTTTATCTAATTTTATTTTTTTAAGCAAGTGATGACTTACCTTATGAATATGGATTATCATTTAATTATCATTTGATGATGATCAACTCATTACTAATAATATGAATGAATTTTCAAATTTTTACCTTATTAAAATTTACACATGTTATAATTCTATCATTAAAAGTAACATGTTTTAATTTATTTTCATAATTTATGTAGAAAGTTACAGTTTCATCATAATCCATAATATGTTTATCCTCTATGTCTATTTTTTATTTTAAAGGTAAAATATTACTAAAATATAATCTTGATAATTTTTTAGATGGTCTAACAGTAAATCTACCTATGAACCCATAAATATTGTCACTGAGATCTATTGAAATATTTACCAATTCATTTATTAGATCTAAATCCTTTTTAGGTTTACCAAAACATAACTCTAACCAATCTTCAATATCTTTCCAAGTGCTAATAACACATGTTGGAATACTATTAAATTTTTGGTATGCTTTACCTTCCAAATTCTATGAGAAAACTCTAAGAGAAACTTTTTTTGTTAATAATACAAAGGGTAAAACAAACTAATTTGAAAGGATATAAATGATCTTCCCATGACTCACCAAGGTTTCCTAAAAAATTAGGAATGTTGAGTCCCTTTAATGAAGGTAACTTAATTAGATAATCACCAATACTAATTAGATTTTCATGAATCTAAGGATTAACCTTCATCTGAATAATTTTAATCATCAGTTGCTTTGGTTTTGTTGATGCCTAAACATGTATCATAGGTGGTTCTTAGTTTTTAAATAACACTACTCATTTCTAAATTCAAAAAATCAAATGTATGAGTTATAGGTTGTGACAATCCTTTTATCTTTGGTAGAATAGAGGCAGAACAAGTGACTATTTCAAAACTTTATATTAGTTGGTGGTTGGGAGCCACCATGGCTCAATAGTTGATAGTTGATTTTCAAGATGATTTATGCTATTTAAAGTGAATTATGCTTATACCTAAGTCTAAAGATAAATTAAGATGAGTATTCACAATGAATCTAATCTAAGGTGAATTGATTAAAAAAGGAGCAATAGAAAGGGTAAGGAAAAAAAAGAGGTGTTGTTGATCTTTATTTCAAACATTATGACAAAGTTCCAATTTCATCTGAACATGGAAGTAGCATAAGCTCAAATATTATCGCACATCAGGAAAACATCTAAGGAAGGTATGGAAAGATGTAAATAAGAACTAGGATCACTTAAAAAATTTCACCCCTATAAGCAAATAACATTAACTCAGATACAAGAAGAGTAAATAAAGCAAAGTGAACCTAAGAAATTTCAAATAATATAGAATTATCATAAATAAAAACTCTACATTTAAATATTCACATCAAGAATTCATAAGAACCATTCAAATCTTAAAATAAGACTAGGTAAATGAGAGAGAAACCATGATAGCAATTCACATAAGCAAATATGGAAAAACTTTGAAAAACTAAATTATATTAATTTTTTAAAAAGTTATAGAATAGTTTATGGCTTGAAAAAAATCTCTCCTTTTACAATTGACAATACCTCTTTATAGAGACCATTCATGAGGTATGCCAGTTAGTCATGTCAAATATTAAGGATACCTATCCTTTTACAATTCTTCGAGAACCTTTTATACTTTATAAAAATGACTAACTTATAGGCATTATGTTTTACAAGATGCACATGCCTTTATAAAAATAATATTATATTTTCAAATATTATATAATGTTCTTACATAATAGAATATCCTAAGTCAACTAGCTTGACTTTTAGACCCTTGTGCTACTACAGTGTTTTGCCTTCCCTGAAGGATCTTCATCCTATAATGTTACTCATTAATATGTTGGATGTCAATAATAAGCCTCATTAAGATTTCCTTTTATTTATCCTACAATCCATTTCTATCCTTCTCATCCCTTTCCAATGATTTCTTTATGTTTCTAACATCTTTTACCTTCTCCTCAGATGACAAAAGTAAGGCCATGATCTTCTTGTTATCAACCCTTATCTTCCCTTGTCCTTGATTTCTCACTTCTTAAATGAATTGAGTAGTTATATGCTTGAAATAATCATCAATAATAAGGCCCAATGGATTGAGTGTGGTGGGCTATTTTATTATGATGTCCAATATGTGCAACATCTTATCTTCTTGATATTTGAGATCCTTAGAAACATCTTCCATTTTTTTGGACTAGGTGCTCAAGGCTTTGAATTTATCCACCAATACAGCCATATCCATGTTAAGGTGGGATAAGATGATCATTTTGAACTTTGGGATTTAATTTTTGGTCAAGACCTTGATCAAATCCTTCACTTGGTAGCTTGAGGCTTGCCATTGGCCAACTTGGCCTATAACCATAGTACTTTATTTATTTATTACATCCTACTTGGTCTTGATTGATTTCAAGGAACTAAAAAAATCATCCATGGTGTCCTCAAATTAGTTAAAATTGTCCTATGGGATTTATAAAATAGTTTTTCCTTCTAAATTATTATTTTATTGTATTATGCCTTTGATAGCTATTTGTAATTTCTCTAATTGTGCTTGATCCAATTGAAGAATGTTTTCCTTAAAGGTAGGATTTTCACTTGGCCTTTGTCCTCCAACTAGAGTTAATCCAAAAAAAGGTTCCAATTTTTATAAGGTTAACTCCTCTCCACCAACCATGGCCTTATTCTTAGTTATCCTCTAAAAAATAGTAGTTGTTAGGTTAAATTTGATACCCACTTAAGATTGTATTAATTTTGGAGTTGGAGTTTCCATTTGTGCTTTACTTGATTCTCTTGGTGAAACCATCCTTATTTCATATTACTTTTATAGATATAGGACCCATGGCTTGACCTCATCATGCACCAAAATATTGATGGCCTTCATCATTGCCTAAGGGTGTTGTGTAGTTGGTACTTTTTGAAATTTACCATAGATGAACCATTCAGGAATGGTTTGACCATGAATCAAATTCTTTTCACTAAAGAGGTTAACTTAAATCAAAGGAGGAATGTGAGTCACTTTACACTTTTTATCCTTCACTCTAATAATGGCCAGTTTAACTTTTTTTTTGAGGGTGTCAATATGAACTAGATTTAACACTTCGTTCTCCTTCTCTTCCTTGGTTTCTTCCATTTCTTCATCCTCAGACTCATAGGTTAATGACAAAATTTTGAGGGCATCCTCAATGGTCTCATCAGGGTCCAATGATATTATGTCCACCTCCTCCATTAGTGATCCTTGTTCCTCTAATTGGACTAAAGAAGATGCAGTCTCACCAAGACTTATGTCTTTTGGCCTATGTTTAACTTGTGCCTTAGGTCTGGACTCTATTTTTAGCTAGGTTGGTGGTCTAGAAGATGTAAGACTTATTAAATGGTACTACCTTAGCCCTAATTACCATATTTCATCACTTCCTTTTTGCTCCCTTTACATCCTAGATTCTGGATTGATGTTGTGTTTTTTCAATCTAATGGTAACCTTAGAGAATGAAGAGGATTTTCTATAAATCAAGTTATAAGGACTAGGTTGGTGATCATAAGGTAAATTTATTCCTTTGGCCTTTAAATGCTAATTAACCCTTATATGGGGATCCCATTGCCTTAGTTAATCAATTTGAATATTGAAAGAGGTCCTATGTTTTGAAGTAGCCTCAATATTATCCCATGATGAAAACACAGTTCTACCAATGGTTATAGGGAGAGTGTGAATTAGTCCCTTAATTTTGGTCTTGTAAAGATCATCTATTATATTGCATATTTGGTAAACTACTTCTTTCTCTACAAGCTTATTTGGAACATGGAATGGTAATATGAGGGGGGTGCATTGGGTTCCCTCAATCCTAATGATTATACAATCAGGGTATATCCATATATCCCCTATAGTTTTGATAGTATTCTTTATCAAGGGGTTGAATCTCATCATTGGGATCCCTATGATGGCCTCATTAAGGGAAATATAGACATAATAACATATGAATTGGATGTGATCCATGTACTTAAATATATGTGACTTAAAGTAACACTATGAGATAGTTTGTGTCATATCAGGTGACCATTCCCTATGGTTGGGGATATTTTCTATGGAAAGGAGGGCATACAAAATATATGACATCATGTAGAATTGAGCCTTATTCATCTTCTTGATTTCAAAAAATTGTCTACTCAAACAAGTGTTGATTACTTCACCAAGAGGAGGGGTGACTTTTTTATCAACCATGAAATAGATTAAGGGGACCTAAAGTTTATCGACATATGTAGTGTCTATATTTACACATAATATATTCATCATTGTCATGATCATCCTTATTATATGTATAAATTTACTAATGGGGATGTTATTATTAAAGTCAAAAAACACTTGGTTTCCAGAATATAGCCACAGAGAAAGGATGCTCTTCAAATCATTATATTTGGCCTAATTATTGATTTTACTTAGGTCTACTTGGGGTTTTAGGATAATTTTAATAATTCTCAAAATCTATGGGATAAATTTAAGCAATATTTTTGAAACTACATTCATGAACAATCATTCCCTTATCTATTTTTTCATCTTTAAAAATTGGAGAAAGGATATCTATGAAATATAGTACCTCAAGTTTTATAGCTGCATAGTGTAGGCCAGTCATTTGGATGGTGACTACATCATAGTATCTTATTTTTGCATACATGTTATTATTCTTCTTTTTTGTGATGGGTTTTTTGTTTTTACTGGTCTAAAAATAAGATTGACCAATTATTATCCCTTGTGTTCATAGCCATGACATTAAACTATGTGTCCTCAAAATCTCTTCCTTATGCATCTAAGGTTAAATAGAGATCCACATATTCCATTGAAATACCTTTATAGGCTACCATGGATATGAATTTATTGAAATTACTTGCTAATAGATTTTACTTCGTCTCTAGATTGATTTGCTCTTGCACAAGTGATAATTAAACTTTCCTTGGCTTGGTCATAATGAACACAAGGCTAAATTAGGGTTTTCACACTTGCTAATGTTTTTTAGAAGCTCTTCTTAGTGATTTAATGGTGGTATCTACTTCAATTTACAAGTTTCATGTCTTAGATCTCAATTGAAATGTGTATTTATACCTTTGAATTTCTTGAGTCCATAAAATATCCAACTTGGCATATTATGCATATGTGGCTTTGACATGGCATCTTAATCATTAATGTTTGAAATATGACCATTTGTCAATTTTGGACACATTTTAATATTTAATTGGTTCTAGGCCCTTTAAAAATTATACCTTGTCTCACACCATTAGATCTATTTACTTTGATCAACATAGTTCATTGATCTTGATTTGAGAAATTAAATGTCATTGGCTACTTTGTTATATTCCCTAAAATTGTGACACTTGGCACTTCCACATTTATTTTGATCTTTGTTAAAATTTCAACATTGATCTTTCATTGTCATATTATCCTCACCTAGATGAATGTACTGTAGTGATCTTGATTGATTGGATCATGTTCCTTGATCCATGTGCCATTGATCAAAATGTGTACATGAGGTTTCATACCATTGATATTTGAAAGATGATTAATCTTTAATTTGTGTCTTGTAGTTATGTTACTTATCATATCCTCATTCATTGTCAAGGACTTTGAATTTTCAACCTTCATCACACACTGTTAGATCTTATCCAACTAGATCAATGCACTCTATTGTATCATAATTTAAGGGTGGAATGCGATTGGTTGCTTAAGGTTCTTTCACTAAAATTGTGACACTTATCACTTTCTCATTCATCTAAAGGATATATTGTAGTTGTGACTTGGCATGCACTATCAATCAAAATGTGTACATTTAGTCACATACCATCGATCTTTGGGGACATCTTCAATATTGAATTATCTATTGCAAGCTTGACACTTGGCATATCCATGTTGGTTTTGAGTTCTTTTAAATTTTCAAACCATCAAATCATCTTAAATTAATCAATTATGCTTCATCAGATCATATTTTTTATGTACCATTAGATCTTTACTAGGGTTCCCATGATGGTAACACTTGTCACTTTATCACTTATTTTGGGGCATCATTTAAGTCTTGAATTTTCATGTGCCATTATATAAATCTTTTTAGATTAAATTCATACTATTGATCCTATGGTTAATAAAATGAAACTAAGTTAGGCTCAAGGAATATAAGGAACTTAATTTAAAATATTTTAGACTAAGGTTTTATTCATGTTGATAAACATGATAAAACCTTAGGATAACAGTTTTAGGCTAAGCTTTAAAACATTATAAAAGGGACCCCATGAATGATAAAATTTATGCCATAAAGTTTTAGTTTAGGTTTTTCATTGTATTCATAAATACAATTAAAAATTTATGATAAGGCTTTAGGTTAAGCTTGGAACATAAAAAAATAGACCATACATTAGTTAGACCATGTGGAGATAAAAATAATAAAGGGGTGCTTGGGACATAAAGGACCATGTATGAATTTTTAGATTAAGGTTTGGTCATGTTGATAAACATGACTAAGCCTTAAGATAAAAATAAAACTAAGTCTATGGTTAAATTAATTATTCCCATGAAAATTACTCCCATATAAATTTGAATTCAATTCAAAAGGGACCTAGTTTAAAACATTAGACTAGGGTTTTAACATGACTTAAAATAGATTGAATTAATCTTTGACAAACCAAAGGCTAGTAAAAGATCAATTTATAATTACAACACAAAACCCTAAGCATGTCCATTCCCAAATGAGATTCCATTGAAATTGCATTATAGAAACATGGTTAACAATCATTAGGAACATTAGAAGGGATAAAACCATGGTCATTTGAAAATATGTCAATTAATCCAACTGAAAACCATGCATGGATGATCTTTAGATAAAAACAATGTGCAAACATGTTATTGGTACTTTGATCAAGTGATTTTTAAGTTTAAGGTACAAAATTACAAAATTTAAAATAAGGGTCCCCATTTTTTATAAATGGGTGTATGTTGACCTCAAAAAATGGCAAATTCTAGGGGGATGATAATAATATGTTAGAATTCAAAGACTCTAGTTTAGACTAATAACTAGGCTAGTTATTCCACTTGATCAAGAACCATTATCAAGATCAATTCATGGTTATAACAAGTATTTCATATGCACAATTAGAGTTAAACATTAAAACATAGCCATGTTGTGTGTGTGATTTTATTCCACTTATTGATTTCCATAGGATTTAGAGAACATATTCTAGACTCATGACCTTGACCATTGACATTGACTTACAACGTATTTATTTATTCATTAAAAATCATGATTTATCTTAAGGAAAACTTGGGCATTGCTCATACACCATCTAGGCATCCATATCCCCAATAAATATGCCTTTGGCTCCACTTAAGGCCTTGATCTACTACTATCCAGGTGTCCATAGCCTTGGTAGAGATTACCAGAATCATCTTTGCTTAGAAAGTTTTTTGAATTTTGTAATAGGATCTTATTTTTTGTATTTTTAGATATTTTAACTTTTTAGAAAATTTTGGGAACTATATTAGCTAGGTTTTGGTATTTTGTTAAATGTTTTATCTTTAAATAGTCATCATTGGCTATAAAATTCATCCTAGGCAATTAATGTTTTCAAGTGCAAACATGATTTTGTCCTAATAATTCAAGCCTTCACCCTATATGTGCAATCCTTATTATACCCAAATTTAGATTAGAATAAGGATGAAAATATCAAGGAATAATTAACCTACTTATTAGTTCTTACTAATTTCTCTAAAATATAAATTCATGCTCAAATTTCAATAATCCATGATCAACCAATGATGAGGGGCCATAACTGCATTCCTGAATTATGAGGTTTCTTTGAGAAATCATATGAATCTTGAGTTAATGGTTATCTAGAACAAACTTATTAACATGAAGGAAATAAAACACACTAAAAAAATCAAAAGAAACAACCAAAAAAATATACACACACACTATGTATAAACAAGGGACAAGAAGGAAACAAAAACTAAACTAAAGCCTACCTACACTAACTCTAACTAGTCTTATAGTTCACTCCATGAAGACTTCAGGTGAGACAATAGAGAAATAGTGCTTGAGCTATTTCCCATTGTTTGGAAATATAAACTCTTCTCCTTGTAAGTCTTTTAGTTTGAAGGTGTTATCTCCTAGGGTCTCAAAAATTTGATATGGACCATTCCACAAAGGTGTGAACTTCCCATGCTTTCCTTTTGGATCTAAGGCTTTATCCTAAAGAAGGAAAAAGTATCCTTATCTAAACACCTTTATATTTGAATTCTTATCAAACCACCTCTTATTGGTGGTCTGGTGTCTATTAGAATTTTCAAAAGCTTCCTTTCTTGCATCTTCCATCTGTATGTTGTCAACTAACCTTGAACTTACAAATTCTTGATCCTCTTCTTTGTATTCTTGCATGAAATTGTACATTGGTAGCTTGAGTGTTATTGGAAATATAGGTTCTTGACCATATACTAACAAGAATGGTGATGCCTTAAGAGCTTGTTCAAATCTAGTTCTATCTACCTAAAGGGCATACTTGAGTAATTTATGCCACATTCTTGGTTTATCACTTATAAACTTCTTTATATATTTCATCAAGTTCTTATTTTTTGAATTAGATACTCCATTACCTTGGGGGTAATGGTTTGATTATAAATTGAGAATAATGTTGTTGTCATATTCCCACTTAGTCATCTCAATGGATATAAAATTAGATCCATTATCACCGACAAGAGACATTGGTGTGCCAAACCTCATGCATATATTCTCTTCTAAGAATTTGGTTGCATCTTTAGTCCTACATTACTTGGTTTCCACTACCTTATTCCATCTTATGTAGTAGTTTTTAGTAGTTAGAACATACTTGTGACCCTCTAATGAATTAGGGTTGATGACCTCTACACAGTCTAATCCCCATTATGCAAAAGGATTATCAATCATTACTGGCTTCAATGGCATGGAAACTTTGGGATCTTTGGTGTTAAATATTTGACATGAATGGCATTCTCTTATATGCTTGTGAGCATCCTTAAATATATTAGGCTAGTAGTAACCAACTCTAAGAATCTTATGGGGTGTAGTCTTTCCAGATGGATGTCCACTTCTTAGCTTTTCATGGAAAGCGTTCAAGAGATCTCATTTGCTTCTTCCTTGGAAGCACACCTTAGGTAGATGCCTTCAAAGTTATTTTTGTATAGTACTCCATCCATGATAAAAAAATGGGCTTCCATGAGCCTTAAATCTCTCTTTTTCTCTCTACTTAATCTTGTAGGATAATAGCCATTGATTAACAAATGAATAATGGGATCATAGTAATCATTGGATTGAAAGCTTTGTTGGTCAACCTACATAACACTCAATTTGGGATTGGTATTAGAAATTAAATAAATTGAGCCTTGGCATCTTACTAACTTGGCAGTCTTCATCTCTAGATCATATTCTTGAAGGATATACATCCATTTAACTCTCCTTTTTCTAAGTTCACATTGACTCAACATTAGCTCAGTGACAGGGTCTAACAGGATTTCATGCACTTTATTCCTAATAATATAGTGTCTAAATTTATTTATTGCTTTGACTAAAAAATTGCTTATTTTTAAATTAAAGAATAGTTAAAATCAACATTTTAAAGTTTATTACTCATGAAAGAAATGGAATGATCACATTTATTTATCTTCTGAGTTAGAATAGTAGTGATTGTATAAAAGACGAAAGAATAAATATATAAATTTGTAGTAAAATATGGGCTTATTAGGACTAGAGATTTTCCAATTGTATATTTGATGTCTTTGAAATCCTTATTTGTCTCCTCATTCCATGTTATCTTGACATCTTTATTCAACATATCATTCAGTGGCTTTACAATCTTTATATAACTATAAATGAACTTTCTCACAAAGTTGATTTTACAAAATAAAAACTTCAATCCATTTATTGGGTAGTTATATCTTTGATATTGTGTTTACTCTATTAGGTTATATAGCTATCCCATCTTTGGATAATGACATGTCCTACTAGATTTCCCTTAGTTACACAAAATATACTTTTCTTGGGATTGAGGGAGATTCCATGCCTTCTACATCTCTCAAAAACCTATTGCAAGTGCATGATGTGGTCTTCCTCAATATTTGAAAAGATAGTCAAGTCATCCATGTAAATATTAATAAACTTACCAATAAGTCCTTGGAAATCATGGTTAATTTCCATTTGAATGGTTTGACCTATATTCATTAATCTAAAGGGCATTTTTTTGTAGGTAAAAGTGCCCCACTTAATAGTAAATGCAGTCTTCATCCTATCTTCCTTGTTCATTAGCACTTGATTATATCCTAAAAATCCATCAAAAAAAGACATAATAGATAAACCAAAAACAATTTGGATTACTTGTTCAAGAGAAGGTAGGGGATAATTATATTTTTTAGATGCTCTATTCAAATTTCTAAAATTAATGCACAATCTAAGTTCACTATTTTTATTCCTGATTGGTACTAAGTTAACTACCCAAGTGGAGTGTCTAATGGGAAACACTATCTTATAATTTAATAAATTTTTGACCTCTTTATATATCATTTGATCTAGGATAAGGTTGACTACTCTTTATTTTTCCCTAAAAGGTTTATAGGCTTCTTTCAATGGTATGGTGTGGGTTATGACCTTGGGATCAAAAATCCTTAAGTCATCATAGGACCATGCTATTACATATTTATACTTTGTCAATATATATTTGGATATCTTGGTTTTAATGTTTATGTAGGTTATACTAATTTTTACCAACTAAGGTTGACCTTGAGAACCTAGGTCAATTACATTATAGTCCTTCCTATTTAATTTGAGAATCTTGATAGCCTCAGTTAGTCTATCTTTATCAAATAGTCTCTCTAAATCAATCATTCCTTTAGACATTTTATTGTCATTCAACTAAATGACCTTGCCATCAAGATTTTCTTTAACTTTGTCATCATCAATGTTATTTTCATTGACCTCATCAATGATATGAGCCTCAAATACTCATGCTCTAGTCATGAAGTCTATGATTTGTTGATCATCACTGAATACTTGTAAGTGGTTGACATTATCTAGAAATGAGGGATTTAGGAATAATTCAATGGTAATATTTTGAAACTTATAATTTTGATTGGGCATAAAGTTGGCTACAACTTAATTAAGTTCATCAAAAACCTTGTTTTCCTCCCCAGGGATTGACAAAATGTTGAAAGCATCAAAATATTTAATTAAGTCCCACACTCTAAATTTATACTTCTTAAGGTCTGATAATTTGCATTAATATTTACTCTTGATGTGATTAAATACTAGTTCATAATCACCAAAAACTAATAGTTCTTTGACCTTATGTTTGATTTTAGCTTATAATCTAAGAATAAGTGATTCATAATCTACAAGATTGTTAGTGCATAGGAATTAGAGTTTGTAAGAGGCATTGCATTCCTTTCCAATGGGACTGATTAATACCACTACTACTCTATAAATTTATTTAAATCTAGTACCATCAAATTATAACTTCCATAATCCAAACATATCATGAGAATTTTTAGAGTTACATACCTTTGAAGTGTTAAGAGTGTAAACACCTAGATCTGAGTTAATCAGGTTGACCCTCTCATTAGTTTCATTGTACTCAGTGATCATATGCTTAATATTGGGCTCCTTATCTATCCTAATATGGTTGGGAACTCCTTTCCATAGTAACCACATATTTTAACAATCAATATATATACCATGTAATCATCTATTCCAATATTTGCTTAGTAGTATTCTATATGTATTAGGGATGTCCACCACTTGGATGTTAGTAAATGATTAGATCCTTGGTTTAGAAGCAATCTACATGTGAAAATTCAATATTTCACTAATTAATTTGACTCTTGATTTTTCTAATTGAGTCATAACCCTATCATATTTAATTGGAGTCAAACATAATTGTTCACAAACACCCTTAGGCATAATATTTGCTGATGCACTAGAGTTTTATAAATATTTATGTAAATTCTTACCAAAGATCCTAACTGTAAGTAGGAAAGATGGAACATTTGCCTTATTTTTGTGTATTACAATGTTAGAATTTGCAACTTTTTGAGACTTACCAGGATTATTAGATAAATATTCCAACAAAAAATCCCTTTGTTATGTAATCTGAGTCAACTCATGCAAGTTAATGTTAGCTTTGATCTTTTTCATGTCCTCTACTATATTATATCCTATCTTATTGGAAGAATTAGATGCATCAACATTGGGTTTAAAGGTAATTTTCTTAGGAGGCTCTAGATTTTTGTCTGATGTAGTATCAATAGGAGTATCAAAGTTATTTAGTGGAGTTGAGGTAGTCAAATGTTGTTTATGCTCCCTATTTATTAGAGGATAGTTTTTCTTCATATATTGATAAAAAACATGAATATCTTTAGGGATGTCTTAAAGCTCATTCTATTTTTAAAATATAAACTCAAATGTCTCCACCATGAGAGTTGGATTAGAAGATTTAGATGACCTTGAATAACTTGAAGTACCTACACCATTTCCTTTATTAGGCACAACTTCAAAAGTATCTAACAACTCTTGAAAAGATTCAAAGGAATTGTAAAATTCTAGACAATCTAATTCACCATGGTTTAAAGTACAATGAACTCTACAATAATCAAGCAAAGATACATCACTAATATTTCTATCAGTTACATTTTTATTAGCAAGTGACTCATGGTTATGATTATTGTTATTTTTGTTTTGAAACCTATTTAAATGTCTATTGAACCTTTGTAAATAGAAGTTCATGTTAGAGATTTTTATAGTATTGCCAACTTGATTTTACAATTGAATGAAATCAATGATTAGATTTTGAACCATCTTCAAGATAAAACCATCCTCATTCTTTAGTGCCTCAAAATTATGTACTTGAGTATTGATATTGGTTGAATGCATTATAGGTCTCTAGTTTTGTGGATGAGATCCATTGGCAAAGTTGCTCAAGAATCCTAGGTTTTAGATATGATGTGCATGACTCAAAGGCAATTGGTTCAAGACTGGAAGTTTATTTAAGGAAGTCATATTTTGATTGGCATTGGTAATGGCATTTAGAATAGGTAAATTTGGATTAATGTTGGGAATACTATATGCTATTTGGCCCTAGGATTGCATCTGATCATTAATGATTATAACTTCAACATAAGCTAGGGCTAATGTATTAATGACATGAGTAAATCTTTGGAGAGACACAAAAGTCATGGGATCTAAGGAATCCTTATAATTATCTAAGTCTAAAGCCTCATTGAGTCTATAAGGAGCTATAATTATGCTAAAAAAATAGAACCTAGCATTAAAGGCTCTTATGGGCTCATTTGAATCTTTTTTAACTATGGTGAACTATTGGTAAAAGACACAAGGACTAGTGATTTTTCCAAACCGATCAATAAAGTAATTATTAAAATCATTCCAACTAGCTATGTAGTTTTCAAGAAGGTTTAGGAACCATTAATATGAAACATCCTTGAAAGTAAATAGAAATAATGTGTATGCTACATATTCATGAATAACATTCAAAAGTATTAAAGCAACTTTGAAACTTTTTATGTGTTTTCCAACAGTTACAACACCATTAGGACTAAAAGTAGGAAAATAATTTTTAATATTATGAGGAAGGTCATGTACCACACTTGTCACATTTATTGAAGAACCACCCAACCAAGCCATACCTTGCTAGGGATTGAACATAGGAACACCGTAAACTATTGAAGTTGGTTGAGACTTTGAAAGTCTAGGCTTACCTTTGTCTCACCTAGATCTCCTATGAACTTCTAATGAAAGAAGAGGAAACCTTTTCTCTAATAATGACCAAGTCCTTATCCTTGGTAATTCTAGCTTGAAATTTTTGAACCCTATTTGAAATATGATGTGTAAATCTTATCTTTATAAAGAATAATGATCAGACTTACACATTAAGTAAATTTTGCATAAATTTGTATAAATAATGATAAAAGACATCAATATTTAACTAAATTAGTTCAAAATACATAGGTATGGGTGATCTTTACATGTTTCAATCTCAACCAAATTTGAATTTACAAATATCCAATAAATATTTAAAAAAAAATTATATTACTAACCTCAAATGCCTTGGATTCACAAAATTTTAAGCTATCTTTATCACAATTTGTCATATATCTTCAAAGAATATCTATCTTTGTCTGAATAAGCATAAAGACTAGTCTAAAACCATTAAGATCAATGATGTTTACACCAAAATAAAAATAAATACATAAATAATACATTAACATTTGAACAAAATTCACCAAAATTATCAAAGATGTTACAAATTTTCAAATATTTAACCACCCTCCTTCTAGTACCAGTGGAATGAATTCCCTATTGATGCATGAACATGTATCATAAGTGGTTATTAGTGTTTAAGAAACACTTCTCATTTTAAATTCAGAGAATCAAATGCATGATTTTTAGGTTGTGACAATCATGTTATCTCTTGTAGAATAATGGTAGAACAAGTGACTATTTCACAAATTTATATTAGTTGGTGGTTGGGAGCCACCGTGGATCAATAGTTGATCTTTGATTTTAAAGATGATCTATGTTATTTAAAGTAAATTATGCTTAAACCTAAGTCTAAATATAAAATAAGATGAGTATTCACAATGAAGCTAATCTAAGGTGAATTGATAAAAAAGGAGGAAAAAGAAGGGTAAGGCAGAAAAGAGAGGTGTTGTTGATCTTTATTTCAAACATTATGACAAAATTCTAATTTCATCTGAACATGCATTTAACTAACATGAAACATGAAGTATCATAAGCACAAATCCTATCACACATTATACAAACATCTAAGGAAGGTATGAAAAGATGTAAATAAGAACTAGGTTCACTTAAAAAATTTCATCCCTAAAAACAACTAACATTAACTCATATGCAAGAAGATAAAATAAAGTGAAGTAAACCTAAGAACCTTAAAATAATCTAGCATTATCACAAATTATACATTATACATTTAAATATGCACATTAATAATTCATAAGAACCATTCAAATCTGAAACCAAGACTAGAAAGATGAGAGAGAAACCATTATAACAATTTACATAAGCAAATATGGACAAACTTTGTATAAATCCTTGCTTATATTAATTTGTGCAAAAGTTGGAGAATAGTTTTTGAATCTAAAAAAATCTCTCCTTTTACAATCAAAAATCTCTCCTTTTACAATCAAAAATAATTATTTCTATATACCATTCATGAGGTATGTCGATTAGTCATGATAAATATTAAGGACAACTATACTTTTACAATTCTTAGAGAACCTTTTAAACATTCTAAAATGACTAACCTATAGGACATGTGTTTTACAAGCTGCACATGCCTTTACAAAAAGAATGTTCTATTATCAAATATTATATGTTGTTCCTACATAATAGAATATCCTGAGTTAATTGGGTTGACTTTTATACCCTTATGCTACCATATTCTTTTGCTTTCCTTATAGGATCTTCATCCTATAATCTTGCTCATTGATAAGTTGGAGGTCAACAATAGGCCTCATCAAGATTTCCTTTTCTTGATCCTCTAATCCCTTGAGATCCTTCTTAACCCTTTCCAATGCTTGCTTGATGTTGTTGACATCTCCTAAAATCTCCTTAGATGACAAAAGAAAGCCCGTGATCTTCTTATTCTTAGCCCCTATCTTCCCTTGTCCTTGATTTCTCACTTCCTACATAAATTGAGTAGTTATGTGCTTGAACTCTTTGTTAGTTCCTAGTTATACAGCTCTCTTGGTTGACCTTGCACACTCTAAGAAAAATGGCAAGCAAATATGGAAAACATACTTAATATGTTGTAGTTGGGGAAGGGTTTGATATCAAGATTAGATTAAACAAAGAAAATGACTGGGAGGCACCTACAAAGTGTATGATCAGTTCCCTACTACTTCTATCTCTATTTGAACCAAGGTGAGAGGACATAAGGGGTATCTCTCTTTCATGAAGGGATTTTGTGACTCAATATTCATGGGAATTGTTGACATAAGGGAATAAAAATTTGACTAGAACATAACCAAGATTACTCAATCCACTAGAGAAGGGTTATCACACAGAATGAGAAAATGGTCTAGGACAGACATAAGCTACTAAAGATAGATATGAATATGTTTACAAATTCCATTATAAAGAATATTCCACAATAGATGGTTGAATAAGAGGCTATGATGTTGATCTTTAACACACAAAATACAAACACATGCAAAGTATATAATATTTATGTATTCATAGGAAAATAACACTTTGGATATGCAAATAACATGCCATATATAGGGTAAAATAGGGTAAGACAAGATTACCAATTAATATAAATTAAAGTGGAGCGTTAACAGATGAGCAAAAAGAATTCATTAAACTTCTATGTCATCTTTAATATCAAATGCAATGCATATATAAATTGAAATCATACACAATTGATATCCTTCAATAACCCTTACCAATTGAATCTGTGAGCTTAGCTTTACCCTTAAAAAGGCTATCAACATCATATTATCAAATCTCAAAGTAGAAAGGATTTTAAAATATAGATATGAACTCTAAATGACTACCATAAAGATGAATATATCAGATTACCAATTTACTAAATATGTAAACAAAACATTATATTTCAACAATAGGAAGAGAATGGAGACTACGAATATATTTCATTTTCCAATTGAGTGTAAACTAAATATAATGTTTTATAAACACATAATAAACTAACACTAAGCAAGAAAATTCTATGAAAAGGGAGACATGTATAATGCTCTCAAAGATTGCCTATGATTTTACATCAAAAATCAGTTTGGCACCATAAATATTACATAGTGAGAACTCCTTGATTTTAAAGCTCTTGACTCAAAACTTTAACCAAACCTTGTAAAGGGACATACCCCCTTTACTTATATAATTAAGCTAAGCCTAGCATATTCGTAAATATTCTCAAGTTGGAAGATTCCTTCTTAGGCCTAGAGTCTATTAGACCTTGTAAAAAACATGGTTCCTTAGATTATGATCACTCTATTATGATGATGGCAATATTGATCCTCGACTATGGCAGAATATTTCTAGTTATCTACATGGAGGATGATCCTACAATGGATAAAACAAACCTTTGTCCTCCTACATAACAAATAAAAACATCCCTTTCTTATGCACATGATTACACAAAAACTATTTTTATAAGGGCTGTGCCACTAACAGGTGAAGTACAATGGTTTCCTAGTAGGGAATGAGAAAAAGGAAGAAGGGAGAGAAAATAATTGAGAAGTGGTGCTAGCTCAAAAAAAACTAAAATATCTGGTTATATTCTATAATTTATCTGGATAATGGAATCCTTCACCAACCTATTCTTATACATGGTATATTATTCGAGTATGGGGAAATATTCCCTTAGTCTGGGCTTGCTTGGTATTTAATTTTTACTCGATACTCCTCAAGCCAAGTGGAAATCCTCTAAAGCATGGTTTGCTTCCATCCAATGAGTTCTATAAGATGATCACAAGATTTCTCAAGTGACACCAATTAGTTTATCTTATCAACACCAAAGGAATATTATGGTGCATCAATGAGGTTTTTTAGAGTAGTGCATACTACCTCTTCCTCCAAATCATTTGAACTATTAAGGTTTATCATCTTTCTTAGCATAGCATTTATATCTTTTGTTATAGTTTTGATGGACTGCTCTTCTCCTTTCAAATTGAAGATGCCATCTTTGAGCATCATCAGATGATGCTTGATTTACAATTGACATTCCTTGGGACTTTTATGATCATTTGGAGCAATGATATTTTCTACAACCAAAGTGTTTGTGCCCATCTTATATACCTCATCTATATTTTGTCTAGCTTCTTCCCACTTATTGATATCTACCTCATAGAAAAACATCTGAGCATCACACTCCCTTTTATTATCCACTATGTTTTTTAAGAATTTACATGTTGAGTTGATTATTTATTTAGCCCTAGTACCTAAGTCTTCTTGACATTTATTTATTTCTCATCCTTTGGTATTCAAATCATCAATCTAATTGGATTCAAATGATGCAAATGAGAGATGGAGAAAACCCAGAGTAATAGTGGTAGTTGGAATTACTGCATTAGGCTCACTCAATAAATTTTGTAAGTACTAGATCATAACCTAGTTTTATACCTTCAACCCCTCTATGATGGCTTTGTATTTGTCCATTTTATGGGCCACTATGTTCATCACAATTTGTGAGCTATTTTTTATTTCATTCCTTGATGGATCCCCAAGTTTTTAGTTGTAGATAGTGTAACTCTCAAGGGGAGCATCTTTTGTTGAATCATCTTGTGGAGGAATGTATATATCCATATTCATCTCTCCCATAGTAGTGAATGTAGTTCAGGAGTGTGTCTTGGCCTTCTTGGGGGGCTTGGACTTATATTCTTGAATGATCTTTACCACCTCAATCTCCCTAATTTTTCTCATGATGTCCTTTTTCTATTTGACTTATTATTCAACCCAGAGAAGGGGTCTAGTCTAAATTCTTATTGAATTACTAGATATTGATGCAGGACTTAAGACATTGAAAGGTGGTGTTATTGGAGTACCTAGTGTTATAAGTGCCACAAGAATGGGTTACAGACTCAACTCAAACTACTTAGTCTCTTTTTCACTCTTTATCTTCTTATCACCTTTATTTTCTCGATGTTCCCCTTCTAGGTTTGGCTCTATCTACTCCAAAACTTCTAAATCTAACCTAAGCTAATGAGACTCCTTGAGAAAATTGTCAATGGAGCTCCCCTATTCTATTGACTAATTGAAAGGTTCCATAACCACTTCACCTTCTTTATTTACTTGAGTCTTAGGGATGGAAGAGGCTATGGTGGTCTCTTTTTTGCCTTTAGGTAACTCTTCACCAATCATGGACTCATGACCTTTATTATGGGTTGGATCATGGACCTTGATGTGGGGAAGGATACCTTAAGGTACTTCAATTAAAGCAAAACTTCTTAAAATATCCCCCTCAACATATTTATTTAATCAATATAATTCTTTATTTATTTCTAAATGGGTGGGGGTACCTATTTGTAAGTTTTCTCCCACACCTTCCTCTATACTCACCTTCTCCTCTAGTGCTAAACTCAACACATTCAGAGGGGAAGGGACATCTTGTGATACCTTTAGGACTACCTATAATCCTTCTTTCTCAACCACCACTTCATATCTGATGGTGCCTTGAATATCCTACTCTAGCTCTACTTCAACTCTCTCATTAGATTTATTCAATTCCTCAGCTCCACCTTGATCACCTTGGCCTAGTGATTGGGTGATGACATTTTCAACAAATGCATCTATATTTGGTGAGACTACTTCCTTCTCCTAAGGGGCCTGAGTTTGCATGGCCACCTCAAATCCAACATATAAAATATCATCAAAAGATAAGGGATCATTTTAGATCAAAATTTCTTCCTCATTACCTTTACTCTCTACTCTTATGGGACCCTCTTCTACAAATAACCCCATCATAGGGGCCTTCACTAGGGTCTAGGGTTTTTTCCATGGAGTTCTTTTCCCTGTTCTTAATTTTAGGGGAGTCAACACATGCTTATTCTTCATCACCTAGGTAATGGGCTTGATTTTATTTAAGTCTTTTTCATCTCTCATATCCCTCAACCTTTGGGTATATGAGGACTGATCCTCTTTCTTTTTTATGAGAAATTATTTAAAAGGAAGGTCTTTAAACATAACCTCCTTCCATTTCATAGGAAACCTACTCAGAGGTTGTAGAGACCTCTAAACTCTATTTTTCTTGGGATGTTATCCTTCTTCTTCACCTCCTCTCTCCCTTTAATATATTTTTGGGGGAGGGACAACTACTAGTTATTGTGTTGG
This sequence comes from Torreya grandis, assembly GCA_037957365.1. Classification (NCBI taxonomy): domain Eukaryota; kingdom Viridiplantae; phylum Streptophyta; class Pinopsida; order Cupressales; family Taxaceae; genus Torreya; species Torreya grandis. The sequence goes on along the minus strand of JARHVA010000337.1, from coordinate 4,692,776 downwards.
TAGAGTAGGTGGAGCAACAACTAGATTGACCATTGGGCTAGATGTTAGAATGGTTGGCATCATTAGGGATCATTCTATCATAATGGATATTATGGTGGTACTAGCCAGTGTAACCTCCCCAGTAATAATATTATCCCAATTGTCCACTAGACTTGTTAACTTTGAGAAGGTCAATCCTACCTTGGACCATGATGTTATTGACTCCACATCAATTGGCTTGGTAAAGTCAACATCACCAACCTTGCACTTTCCACTTACCATTTGTTACTGATGGTGGAGTTGAAGGATCACCACTATAATATGGGAGGAAACCCTTCAACTTCCTGAACTTGTTTGAGATCTTGTAGGGTAGGGGTATCATAAGCACCAAGATTAACCCTATGTTCCTTCAACCACCTAAATTTTATTCTCATGATTGTGAAGGCTCTTCATGGAATGGAATCATTCTCCTTAGTAGTGAATTCCACCTATGATATGGCTTAAGATTCAATATTGGATTCATTATACACTATAGATAATGTCCTCTTATTATCCACTAGGTCCTTGGGGATGGGAATAATATTGTGTATAATAACTTCTTACACCATCAGCTTCATATAATCCAATTTTTTGACATCCTCTCTGATGGTGTAGTTAGACAAGATATCTTCATAATGTGATTGATGTAGAATTAAATTGGTCACTATGTTCACTAACCATCTGATATCATATGAGGGCTTGGGCACTATCTTTTCAACCACATACTAGCCCATCTCTTGTTCTAATCCCTTCGCTTTGAAAATAGAAAGACACAAATAGTGTCTAATATCAAATATAAATTTGAAGGGATTACTTATCTTTTTTACCACAATCATCTCATATGGGGGTACTATCTATCAAATCTATTCCATCACTATCACTCTATCATCCAAGTATCTCAGTAATTTATGTGGAGACCATAAGTAACCACTTATTATAATATAGGTGAATGTTCTAAATTGAATATATGAGGCACCATACTTCTTAATTATTTCCTTTCCCACCTTGGACATTCTATAATGGACCCTCAAAGGAAAGAAAACTCTCATCATAGTGCTAAATAAATAACTGTAAACCTTGAAAAAAAATACTTGAAGCCATCTAGAGTAATTTTTGGATAAATCTCTTATATTCTCATTCCATTGGGATTCTTGGTGAGACCTTGAAATGTACTATTGTGCAATAGGATGTAAATTAGGTAAGAAGACATATAAAAATTAACTATGAATGCCTCTCTTGAATGGATTTCAACCTAAAGTTTCATCATTTGGATGTGTAGGTTATTGCTTATAATGGTGGCCCAATCTAGCTTCTTCTATCACTCCAACATGAAAATTAATATTAAGAACATCCAAGGATCAAATCTCTATGGTGGGAATCTCATAAATTATTAATACCATGTCAATGATGTACTAGGGAAATTTATTGAATTCCACTAGTTTAGACATTTATACATTCTAGAGACCTTTTGCCTTTTCTTAGCAAGCTAATAAGAGTTGAAAATATCCCTTATTGCTTTGTTCTTCTTCTTTGCATACTCCTAGCATTCCTCCATGGAGAGTGTAATACTTTCAAGCTTTGAAACAATATTGAGCATGGTGTGGAGGGCCATAGGAGTGAAAGAGCAAACAATTGACTAGATAACATCGATGGTGACCCTAGTGTCTAGTTGATATACTTGAGCACATATAATAACTAATTTTGGGTATAGGAAAACTAAGGAGAATATTATTTTAGGGGTTATGTAAATCATACCAAGGTTAGAAACTACTAGAAAAGGGTCTGGCCATTGCAATACATTCAATAGGGCCAAAAAATTTAACCCCTAAACATTTATATCTTTGATTCCATCCAAGATGGAGAGGATGTTGCTCTTCACAGATATTTTAGATGCCACCATTTCCCCCTAAATTTCTAATTCAATACTTTGAATTTGGACAAATCCCTCACTCAAACCACCCTAGAAATACCTTCAAAATCCTCTTAAAGAACATAACATAAGGAGCTAAAAGAACAATTACAACTAATCTAGAGGGTTGTACACAATTGAAGCTAAAAATCCACAAATAATTCATCATAATCACTCTTTCATGTTGTATATAGCTAGGGCACATAAATAGATCAAAACCACAAATAAAATCTCTAACTGCAAAAGGTAAATATAAATTAAGGCAAATTCCTTAGTTATAATCATTTACATTATGAAATTGGGTTTACCATTAATGCTTCAAAGCATAATGACTATTTACCAACTACACCTTTAGTCATTGGAACTTCTTTTGAAAGGGGAGAGAGAAGGTGCAAATGTTTCTTTTGTGTTGGATGATATTTCTTGCAACACATGTATCCTTATAATCAAACTTATTCATTCTAGTGTTTTTTGGGCATTTCAAAAACATTTTTCACCTTTTCCACCTGAAAGTAAGTGAGGAAATCTTTAAAAAGTACCCAAATCTTGGAAATCCCCAAGGATATGCCAGTGTCATTAGTTTTATTCAAAAATCTAGGTATTTGGGCCCTGGAGACCTTTTACACCTTACCCACCAAAAGGTAGGCGGGGAAATATTCAAAAAGCGCTTAAAAATTATAAATCCCAAAGGACCCACCACATGTCCAACTTAGATGTTAGCTCTAAATCTCAGCCAATTTTTACCTTTGCACCATCCTTCTTGATAAAGGGAAGGGTGAAAGATCCTCTCGACCCCTAAAAATAGTCCTATGAGTCCCCTAAGATAGCCACATTATTTCATTTGGCACATTGGGTAATTCCTCACCCCAATCACCAAAACACATTGAAGGTGCAACATGGCCATTTCATTTAGGGTTCCAAAACATTTCTTATTCAATCATAAGGCAACAAGTCAAATGTATGCAAGGAGACTTGGATACATTTCTATCTTATCACTTGAATCATCCTACCATGAAACCTTTGGTCAAACCATGAAATTCCTTTATAACTATACAAAATGTCCTCCATCTTTAGAAAGGCCCCTTTGGACTCTTTGTTGTGGATAAAAAGTCTGAGATAAATAACCCAAAAACACTTAAGACTGAAAAGATAAGGCATGGAATTCTTTTAGAACTTTTGAAGTAAACAAAATGTCTGACAAAAATAAAATTTTGGAACTTTTGTCCAAGACTAAAATATTGAAGACCTATTTATGTTAGGCATTATATTTGTACAAAAGGTTTGAAAGGTTAAATGGAAGGAACATTTTCACCTGATAAAATCAAGACAAAGGACTTGGCAAATTATGAACATGAAATTGAATTTTCAAATGAAAACATAGAGATAAGACTGGGGTAAATGACTTAAACATTGGTATTCAACCTAATTTGGACTTAGGAATTTTACTAAAAAGGGCCCAATTGATCTAGTGAAATTTTGGACACTAACATAGGCTCTTTTTGAGGGATAAGTACCCCCAATGGGTACATAAAGAACACCAAATCAGATGCCTATCCATTGGGCCATGAAGTCAAAGAATTTTGCAACAAAGGATAGGAAAACACACCATGGGTGAACAAAGTTATAACATGGCATACAAAGACAACCAATAAGGAAAAGGAAAAAAAACACAAACTATAAAAACACAACCCTAGACAGGGCAACAAAAACATAAAGAGACTATACAATATGTACATATTTACATGAGCTAACATGGACTCAATCCAAAAAGTGCTTGAGATGTTGGTCATTAACTGGTAGTTTTAAGATTTATCCATAAATATATCTAAGATAAAATGTGTGGTTCCCTATTTGATAATCAATGGTGTAGTGACCCATCCATAAGGAATAAAATTTACCATGTTTTCCCTTATATTCATGCCTACTATCCCAGAATAGTACCAGATCACCAATTTGAAAAGCTCTTAGGGTAACCCTTTTATCAAAATTCCTTTTGAGCCTTTCCTTGAACTTTAAATGTTTTTCATGATCTTATAAGAGAGATTCATAAAGCTTTACACTTTGGCTGATCCTTTCCTTATAGTGGTCTATTTATTCTTCATCCTCAACTATCTGTTGCATGAATTGGTTAGTAGGTAACTAAAGATTAAGGGGTAAAATCTCTTGAGATCCATACGCAAAATCAAAGGGGATTTTTTAGTAGACCTTTTAGGAGTCAATCTATCAGCCTAGACAACAAAATTCAATTGCTCACCCCATTTCCTTTTGTTGGCATCCAAAGTCCTAATAATCTTTAATAGATTCTTATTACTAGACTTAGCCTACCCATTTCCTTACGGATTGTGATCAGAGGCATATGCTAGATCAATCCCATAATCTTCACACAATGTAACTAATTATTTATCTATAAATCACATGGCATTGTCATAGACAATTTTAACTAGTGCTCCAAATCAATAAATCACATTATTTAAAAGGAAGTCAATGACTACTTGGTGGGTTGATTTTATGATAGGGATCACTTCAACCCATTTCATTAAATAATTAGTAGCCATCAAGATACAATTGCGATTAACATTTGAGGCATCTTATATTTCACCCATGAAGTCCATTCCCCATTGGCCAAAAGGTCCCTCAATAGAAACTAGCTATAAGGGAAGTGATCTAGATGCTTTCATTCTCATAGTGAATCATTATCACTCTCCACATCTCCTTACCATAGAAACAACACTTTTTATTAGAGTGGGCCACCAAAAACCAACCCTTAAAATCTTGTGTGTAACGACTTTGGGAGTAAAGCGACCACCCTACACACCACTATGGAACTTTGTAACTAATTTTTAAATCTCATGTTGCACTAAGCACCTCAAGAGGACACCATTTGGGTTCTTCCAAGTCAGATCATCTTGTAAAAAAAGATACTTTTGGGATACTAACTTCAAGGTTCTCTTTTGGATTTTGTCTAAGTGGGGAGGAAAATTTAGAGTATTCAAATAATAGATTATAAATTTATACCATGGAGATTGATTATACTTGGATTTAGGGATATCAATAACCCCTTCTACATTATTCACCTCTATAGCCTAGAAGTTGGCCTCAATCATTAGCTTGGTGAGACCTATGCCTCTTAAAAATTTTGTAGTTTGTATCTCTATATCATATTCTTGAAGTTTTTTTACCCATCAACATCTTTTGTTAGTAGTTTCATTCTAAGTTAATATGTCCTTCACCATAGTATGAGGAATATAGGCCACAATCCTTGAACTCAGAATGTAGGATCTAAACTATTTGACATCCTTTATGAGAGCAAAGGCTTTTTTTCCATTATAGTATATTTTAGATTAGATACCTAAAATGAATTTATAAATAAGGAAATTGGATTATGATGATATTAATCATTATTTTGTAGCATTATTGCAATAATAGTATGTTTAGATATAAACTAAAATATTTGGAAATATTTTCTATAATTAGGACTGGCAAGCACTATGGTAGTTTTCAAAGCTATCTTGATGTCTTGAAATGATTTGGTAGCATTTTACTCCCACCTTATAATTTGATCTTTTTTTAACATTGAATTAATGGGCAAAGTGATATATATAAAATTGGAAATAAACCTTATAAAAAAATTAATCTATCCAAATAAAGATTGAATACCTTTATTGGTCTATGGGATGGGTACCTTGTCAATGGCTCCTACCCTTTAAAGATCTATCATCATACCTTGCTTAGACAAAATGTGCCCAAGTAGCTTTGTCTTCTATAATCCAAAGTGGTACTTCTTAGGATTGAGGGAGATTTCAAACTTATTTCATCTAATAATAATCTTTTCCAAGTTCCCTAAGTGGTCATCTCTTGTCTTGGAGTACACTGTAACATCATCCTAATAGACTGTAATGACCTAGTTGATTAACCTAGTGAAGGCTATGTCCATTGCTCTCTAGAAGGTGGTACCTACATTAATTTAGACAAAAGGCATTTGGACATACACATAGGTTCCCCATGGGATAGTGAAAGTAGTATTTGACCTTTTGGACTCCACTACTACCTATTTATAACCTAAAAAATCATCCAGAGTTAACAACAACTCAGAACTAGTAACATCTTAGAACATGTTGTATATGTTAGGCAATGGATAATTATATTTCAATGAATCCTTACTCAAATTTTATAAATCAAAACAAATCTATATTTCTCCATTATTATTTTTCATAGGGACTAGACTAGCCACCCATGATGAATATATGATGGGTTAAATAATCACATCATCCCTTAACTTCTTGAGTTCTTTCTACATCTTGGTCCTAAAGATGGGATTAATAGGCCACTATTTTTGGTATAATGGTTCTGTACTAGGCTTAAGGGGGATAACATGCTAGAATAATACCTCCTTATAGGCCTTGAGCTTTTAATATGACCATGCTAAATTGTCTTAGTACTTAATTAAAATCTTGATAAATGCTTCCTTCTCTTTCTTTCTCAGGTGAGTGTCGAGCCAAATTTTCTTTGGATTATCCTTAGTCCTAATGTTAATCCCAATTACATCCTTTGATATATAAATATTTATAGATTTGACTCTATCATATCCATTAAAGGATGCTTCAAGACTAACCAATCCTCTAGGGATAGTATTAGTCTTCAACTAGATAAATTCTTTTCCATATAAGGTTTCTTTTTCATCATAGACCTGTACCATGGTGTCCAAATCTATAATGGTTCCTTTAAACTCATATATATAACATATAAACCTTTCTATTTTATCATCATAATCAAAGACTTGCCAATGATCAATGTTGTTTAGGATATAAGGCCCTACTAGCACATCCACCTCATATTCACAAGAGGGATTTCTATGTTCAATCTCAAGCATGATATTCAATAATGAAAGCATCAAACCATTCCATGTAGTCCCATATAATGTTCTGATACTGCTTCAATCTCTTCTATTTCATGGTGTAAATATCTTAGACCTGCTTCACCACTAATTTTGAATTGCCCTTAACCTACAAATTTTTGTGTCCATATTCATGGGTGATCTAGAGGTTAATTAGGAGTGCTTCATATTCTATAATATTGTTTGTGAACTCAAAGGATAATTAAAATGAGTATTTTTAAGTTTGGCCATTAGGGGCATATAAGACAACCCCAACTCCATTTATAATATGTGAACATGCTTCATCAAAATTCATGGCCTAGATGGAGTCTTCATCCATGATACCAAAGTGAAGAGGTAATTCATCATACTCCAAACTCCTCACAAAATTTGCAATGTCTGTATCTATATGCAAAATTTCATTCAACTGGTATTTGAGATATTTCAAGCTATGTGTTTCTATACGATTTTTGCTTTCACATTCAAAGAGAGAATAAGAAACTAGAAGAAATGGTCTAAGGCTTGTATGTACCTGGATGAAGTCATGCACACCGTAATCTAGATGTCGTGAGAACTCCTCTTTGGTTGTGGAGGATGACACCTGAAAAAGAAAGAGACTAAAACACGAAAAGGCATTAGATGAGGAGATGGTGGGCTGCCAAGCGAAAGCTTGATCCCAGAAGTACAATGACTTCGTTAAGGGATGTCAACCCACTGATTGATAAAAATAATGTCAGATAAAGAGTAGAATGATAAAAGACTGAAATGATTAAAAACTGAAACAAGAATGGAAGCAAATGCTTACCTAAATGCTGTTGTCATCCTGGTCACAGTTGCCGACGTCGGTGGTCCTACCGGCATCGGTTGGTCAAGGTCTACCGACATTGGTTAGTATGCCAATGTCGGTGGGGGTAGTGTCTCTACAGCCAGTGCCGGTCGGGGTAGTAGTCTTTGGATGAGGTCTGGTCAAGTTTTTGGTTTGTGGATGGGTCTGAGATGGAGTTTGGGCCTTGTTAAGGGTATGAGAGTTTGTGTAGAGGTCTGGGATAATGGATAGAATGTCAAAAAGGAACAAAGGGGTAGAGGAGGCCTTTCAGAGTCTCTGAGAAGAGTAGGTCTGGAAGGGGTCTGGGCAGGAGAGGTTGAAAGTAGCAGTAGGCTAAATGATAGATGAATTAAAAGAAAATATTGAAATGAAAATAGTAGAGATACTTAGCTCATACCTGCTAGAGAATGGAATGAAAAAGCCCTGTTGCTGCTGATGTCCCTGTTGTTGATGCTTGGTAGTGCAGAAGACCTATTGCTGGTGGAGCTTCTGATACCTATTGTGATTGCTGATGTAGAAGCCTACTGTGTGTACCTAAGAGAGAGAGTGAGAGGTTTGATGGAAAGATTGGCCAATTGATTGATCAGATTGTAAGATTCTAGAGTCGGATGAAGAGCAGGGGTCAAAGGAGGATAATAGATGCAAAAAACCGTTATGAAGGAAACCGACGCTGGCAATACCACTGATGTCGGTCAAAGGTTAATCGATGTTGATGGATGGAAGGCAGGAAAAAGGCTAAAAATAGCCTTTCGTCCATTTTCCCAACTACCAAGTTTAAGTGGCAGGGTAAGAAATGGTCGAGAAGGGTTAAATGGGTGTGAGGATGAGGAATAGGTCATAAATGGGTCATGGGGGGATGAAGGGAATCCAAAGAAGGGAATCCTAGGGTGGTGAGGTGGTAAGGGAGAGAGAATTATTAACTTAAAATAAGATAATTATTTCAAATTAATAAGACATAGGTTAGGAGTGGTTAAGAGAACCAAGGGGGAGAGAAGGGGAGGATGACCAAGGGAGTAGACATGATTTTAGTGTCGACATTTGCCCCTTTTTGTCTTGTTGGTTATTCTTGATGAACAGCAAGACAAAAACAAGAGTTGGTTACCCTAGGTGGGATGAGGTTGATTTCGTCTTATTGGTTGTTCAAGTGAACTGCAAGACAAAAACAAGAGGGTTGGTTGCCCCAGGTGTGGGATAAGGTATTCCCCCTCAAAGTAGGAGTTGAGGGAAGGGAACCTAGAATCAGGTGCTAATTTGATAGAGAGTGGATGAAAAATGGTGAGTGTGAATGATACAATAGTTGTGATTGCACGCATACCACTTCACAAGATGGTCAGGTCAAAGTGTCGCAGGTCAAGGGTCAAGGAGTGCCAAAATTGAAGTAACCAGGCCCCAGCATTAGTCCTAGCTGATCGGGTTATTCAATCTAAGCTGAAGCTCCAATGGTCATCATGTTCTAGGTATCTCGGGCTCAAGAAGTGCTCCTAGAAACATGAAAATTTCACAAGTAGTGGGGATCAACCGGCTTGCGATCCTATACTTGTGAGGGTCAAAAATAGTCTATGCACAATTTTTCTAACCAGTCATGGGGTAGCATACATGGAAAAACAACCAAGGTGAAGTCATCTTGGAAGTGGTCAGGGTCGGAGGAGATAGGCATGATCTCCATGGTCATTAGTCGAGGTGGATGGATGGATGAAAGAAAGTGGCCGAGCTAACCTCAGAACACTGAGTGCTACCTACATAGCCCCTGTGGCTAGGGCCTCAGGCCAATGTAGTTCTCCCTAAAGGGGAGGAAGAGGGTCGAAGGTATGGATTGGTCTTGGTCGAGGTCAAGGTCATAGTCAAAGGATAGAATGGTTTGTCCATCAAGTAGACGAATAAATGAGGGTGGTCGAGCTAACCTCAGAAGATAGTCGTGTCATCTGAGTGCTACCTACATGCCTCGGTCTTAGGGCCTCAAACCAATGTAGTTTAGATGAAGAGTCAAAGTGGTCAATGATTGGTTTTGGTCATGCGAATGATGAGGGTAAGATGATGTTGCAGCTTTTTCCATATTGTGTGATGGTGTATTCTGCAACATTGGTCGAGTGGTCTTTCATCCCTAGCAATTTTCCATATTCGTGATGGATGTATGCTAAAAATGAATTGAGGTCTATTTATGCTTCAACAAGTATTGGTTTATGCTTAACATAAATTGTGTCTGGTCGATAGTTTCCATGTGTATTGTTGTCCATAGAAACTATGTGAAATAGACTAGGTCATGTCGGTGGTTTGGAAATGTTTTGGTTTGGTTTGGGTTTGGTTGGATAGATAATGATTTGGTTGGATGCATGACCAAGATGTGTCAAAATTGAAAGGTGAATTGATCTTTCATTGACAAGGACCAGAATGATGGCATGGATAAAGGTTGTTAGAAACAAAAGCCTCATTCATGCATTACGTCATTGACCAGTGGTTGTGTTTAGAGAAGCAATCGAATCACTTGACGTTAAGTGAGCTTGAAATCCCTTGAGTATGCAGGGGTGATAGGTTTGATTGTGTGAGATGGATGGAAGGGGGAACCCTTTTTGGCAGGAACAAATTTGTCCCTTTAATAGGTGACCCCGAGAATGACTACAGACAAGTCCATGACTCTAAAGTTTTGTCAGTCAATTTGTTTTTTTTTGTTTTTTTTTTTTTGTTGTTTTTTTTTTGAAGGCAGACTGATCGATGCGGGAATCCTGCAAGGGGATGTTGTTTTGCTTTGTGGTCATGTTGTGAAGCTGATCGATGTAGGAAGCTTCTGAGATAGTGCTGTGTATGTAGCAAAATTTAGGAATAGCCATCCTTCGAGGGAGTGGTCTATATTCAGCTTTTTATGTTTTTGATGTGACTTTGGCCTAGCTATCCTTCAAGGGAGTAGTCTAGTAAATATAGCAATGATGATGCAGATGTCCTTCGAGGGAGCAGTCTACATTTATAGTTTTATGACCTTGGAATATGCATCCCTTTTTTATATATATTTTATTGATTTGTTGACTGGACTTTTGGTCATGGACTTGACTATAGAGGTTTAGAGGGTTTTCCTTTTATTAGGACAAAGTAGTTATGCTTGACAAAAGGGGTGACTAATGTTTGCAGGGTTGAGGGTTGAAAAGGCATAGGAATGACAATGATGGGGAGTGCTCAATGGATCGAGATCAAGTTAAACGTCAAGTGAATAATTACTTGACTAACAGTAGACTGGTCAAAAATGCAAGGCATAAAGGGGCTCAAGTTCTGACAAAGTCCTGACCCATGATTGTGCTATGATGCAAGGTCCGAGTCAATTGGGAGCAAACTTGCCCCATTTGCTTCATTCCAAATTAGTCACATGTTGATTGATGTTGAAGGAGTTGGTTGATGTTTGGTTGAGTTTTGGTTGATATTTGGCCAATGTTGGGTTGGATGATGTGATTAAAAGGTTGGTTGATGTGTGGTCATTATTGAGTTGGATGATGTGATTAAAAGGTTGGCTGATGTTTGGTCATTATTTGGTCGATGTCTGGTCGAATGTTTGGTTAAGGTTTGGTCGATGGTCTGGTTGAGGTCGGGTTGAATGTTTGGTCGAAGATAGGTTGAATGTTTGGTCAAGGTTGAGTCGATGGACTAGGATTAAAAGAGTGATTGATATTTGGTCAAGATAGGGTTGAAAGGTTGGTCGAGGCTTGGATGAAGGTTGAATTCCCCCAGCGGTTAGGGAGCATGTTTGATAGATTTGTCAAGGTCGGTTGAGGCTTGGTGGTCAGATTGACTATGTTGATGTCGAATAAGGGGGTTAAAGGCGGTAAAGGGACCATAATCAGGTGTGGAGATCCCGATTTAGGTGATGAGGTTTGAGAAGCATGGGTTGGTGTTGATGATATGTCAAAGGGGTGGTTAAGAGGATCCTTGATGAGAAGGGTATCCTTTCTCTGTTGTTGATGAATGATAGCTTTAAGAGTGCAACAATGCTCAGTGTCATGTCTCGGAGTGTGATGATAATGGCAAAATTTAGAGTTGTCGAACCAAGATGGTCTTGATCCGAGAGTTGATGAGTGGGGTAGTGAGGAGGTTGAAGGTTTGTTGATGATGTGGTCAAGAAGAAGGGTGTCTTTCTCCAAACATTGGTGAATGACAACCTTGAGGGCACAACAATGCTCAGTGTTGTGCCCAGGCGTGCGATGATACGCACAAATTTGAGTGTCATCGAACCAGGGTGGTTTTGGTCCGAGGGATTGATATGGTTTAAGAGGCAGGAGATTGATGCGAGAAGATTGCAACAATTGTCGTAACAGTAGGGCATAAGAACCTGCTAATGGGTCTATGTGTCTTGTTGCAGTGGGGGTTGAGGACTTTAGTTTGAGAGGCGTAAGAGGTGTTGGTCATACCATCATTTTTGTGGGTGGTGTAACCACACGTGGAGATGGCACTTTGGTGGTGATAGGTGTTGGATGTTTTGGAGGAAATATATGTCTGATGGGTTGAGGGAGTAATGGAGGTGACTTGCCTCTGTGAGGTATGGGAGTAGGAAGCACCCCTATTAAAGTGGATGGATGTAGGCCCAAAATTGAAGGTAATGATGAAGGTGGGGGAGGAGTCCTCCAATGTGATTTGATAGCCTTCGTTGGTTTGGGGTGAGGGCCACTATTGTGTGAGGTGAGGTTAGATATGAGTTTGGGTTCGGATGTGGATGGAGGTGAGTGAGATGTAGCAATCTTAGGCAAAGGGCAAGAGGAAACCATGACTGGGTCTTCCTCGATCGAAATGGGTGAAGAGACTGGTTCTTCTCTTAGTGGAGAAGAAATAGGAGAGTGTGGCTCTATAGTTGGATGGAGCATAGGAATGGTCATGGTCTCGATGTGTGGTCTAGGCATGGGGAATGTATGATCCCCCATTAATGACAAGAAGGATGAGGGTGAGGCAGCTGGTATGGGTGCCATCAAAGCATCCTCCAATATGAGAGAGGTCGATGGAGGACTAATAGGAGAAGGAAGTTTTTCATCCTATGGAGGAGGAATAGGGGAAGAAGGGTCTTCCACCTATGAAGGAGGTTGGTCAGGGACAAGAGAAAAGATAGTGTTGACCGTGTGTATGTCATGCTCGTGGGAGACACTCGTCATGGTCTGGACATTATTTTGGGTATGAGGATGGTTAGGAAAGGGTTGTTTGAAGATGTCGATGTGTTGGTTGGGTGGGGCATTTGGGTTGTCCAAGATGAGATCACCCCTGTCTAGCATGTCTTGGATGATGTTTTTGAAGGTTCAGCAATTATTGATGTCATGGCCGTGGGCGCGATAAAAGTGACAGAAGTCGGTCTCCCTATACCAGGTAGGGATAGCTTTTGAAGGGTCAAATTGAAGTGGTCAGATTGGAGGGAGATTGAGGACCCCCTGCTTGACAAGTTTTTCCAAAATGGAAGCGTATGATTCTCCAAGTGGAGTGTATGAATACTGGATGTACCATTGTTGGAATTGTTTGGTGATGCTTGGAGAGGTAGAAGGTTGAGATTGGTCAGTTGTTGTCAAGGATGGTGATCTAATAACCATAGTGTTGGCCACTCCTTTGTATTTGGAGCGAGAATAAGAAGGTCTAGAAGAAGAAGGGTCATTGGCTTTTGCGTTGGTATTACGCAATTTGATCTTGTCTTCTTCGATGGTGCGGAGTTCAAGCGTTCAGGCCATGGTGAAAGCTTCGTCGAAAGTGTGGAATGTTTGAATCTGCAAGGTAGAAGAGATGTGCCTGGCACATGCTCGAGAAAAGAGCTCGATGAGCTTAGGTTGAGGCAAGGAGAAGGAGAGCTGGTTAATCAAGCCTCTCCAATGGGTGACAAAATCGACTATGGATTCGTCGTCAAATTGCCTGATAGAGTAGAGGTCTGTGATTGAGACTTGTTTGGTGATGTTGATAGAAAAATGGTCAAGAAATAATTGGGTGAGTTGAGTGAGTGAAAAGATAGAATGCCTGGTAAGAGATCTATACCAATCAAGGGCGGGGCTAGAAAGAGACATGGGGAACGTGCATAGAAGTAACGCATCATCATGGGCTATGAGATAACAAGCATGTCTGAATGCTCATAGGTACTATTGTGGGTCCGCCTTACTCTGAAAGTGAGTAAATTTGTCCATCAGCATTTTGATTATGTCAGCTGATGGATTGGCAGGTGGGGTGCCCCCTAGGTTGTAGGGTACCTGGAAGGTGGTCGAAGAGGTGTATGATGTACTTGGTTGTGCTTGTGTAGGCACAACATATGGGTAGTGCATCATAGGGATAGATGTCATGGTCAAAGAGGCTTGTGCCATGAAGTTGGAGGACACAAGTTGACTAGATACCGCCAGAGGTGGTTGAGTGGTGGCACTAGTAAAAGGATAGGTTATCACTCTTGCTTGTATAGGTGCAAGAGTGGGGGAGGTCGAGACAATGAAGTTCTGGTATGGTGTAGAACTTGGTTGAATTGCGTGAAGTTGAGGGGGTAATGACACCCCGATGGAGGTAGGTTCAAAAATAGATGGGGAGGCCAAACTTTGTGTATTGGCCATGGTCAAGTGACTAATTGAGATAATAGGCTAAGTCATGATGGGTTGGGTAGCAGATGACGTTGATGTCATTACCGCTGCACCTAAAAGGTCCCACATTTGGTTTCTTGCAAGATAGTTTTAGAGGGATTTGACATTGAGGTCCAAGAATCTTTCAAAATCTTGGTCACCTTCAGGGACAATGGGGGTCTGAGTCAGGGTTGGTCGAGTAGGAGTTCTTTCGGTCTCCAAGTGGAACTCCATTATAAGACTGGTTATGGATGGGGAAGATGGAAGTGATTGATGCCTTGCTTGGTCAAGAAGAGCCTTGGTTTGACTGCGTGTCAAAACCATTCGAGGCAAGAAGGGTCAAGTTTCAAAACTTGTGTTTTTTTAGTTTCAAAAACTCAGAATGTGGTTTTTGGCAGAAGAAGGGTCGGGTTTTAAGGCTGTTATTTTGAAAAAAAGGACTGTGACAGTGACCAACATTGGTTGAAAAACCAATGTTGGTGATATCAAATGGCCGACATCGGTCAGATAACCGATGCTGGCGAAGAAGGTTGCCGACGTCGGTGATAAACTGATGCCGGTGACTGTGGTTTCTAGAAACTCAGTGAATTTGAAGATTCTTGGAAAAAAAGGAGAAGAACGTCCTCACTAGCTCAAACAACCAGATAGGAATAGAAAAATAGATGGAGACAGGCAGACCCTAAGCGCTAAATCCTAAGAATCAACTTTTAGAATCTTATGGCTTATGCCTTAAAGTGATGTTTGGGAGGTTGGCTGTCAGAATGGGTCCTAGAAGAGGTAGTCTATGGATGGTTTCAGGTTTGTTTAGGTGCTCAAGAGTCTGGGTTAGGTTCGGTATGTGGCCTGGTGCTAAGGAGCAAGCTCCCCTCACTTCACGAGCCTAGTGATAAGCTGGTCTCGCTTAGCCAAAATATACCTTCCCTAGAGATTATCCTCCACCAGAGAATGGAGTGGGCTTTCCCCTTGGTGATGAAATCCAAGTGGGATTGCTAGGGAGGGGTCAGGTATCTGCTGGGGGATGAAATCCAAGTCAGGCCTTGTCTCAAGTAAGTTTGATGTTTGATTTGTGCAAGTGATTCGGTTGTGTAACATAAGTGTGATTAATTCATGATGTGGTCTAATTACTAGATGTGGACTAAGAAATGCAAGCAAGCAAAAATGAAATGCAGTGTGTTTTAAGCCCAAGTCGAAATGTTAATTCGTATGAAGACAAATGGAGAAAGGGGTGAAGAGTATGATTTTTGACTAGTCTAAGATGCAAGAAAAGAAAGAAGAGTTCTTTCTAATCCTGCTTATGATGCCTTTTGGAAGATAGAAGAAATAGATGAAAAGGATAATCCTAATGCACCCTATATGAACAGAAATGAAAAGAACCCAAGGAAGACCCTAGTGTCCCACCGGGCATGCCAGAATTTTTATATACAATTTTTGCTTTCACATTCAAAGAGAGAATAAGAAACTAGAAGAAATGGTCTAAGGCTTGTATGTACCTGGATGAAGTCATGCGCACTGTAATCCAGATGTCGTGAGAACTCCTCTTTGGTTGTGGAGGATGACACCTGAAAAAGAAAGAGACTAAAACACAAAAAGGCGTTAGATGAGGAGATGGTGGGCTGCCAACTGAAAGCTTGTTCCCAGAAGTACAATGACTTCCTTAAGGGATGTCAACCCACTGATTGATAAAAATAATGTCTGATAAAGAGCAGAATGATAAAAGACTGAAATGATTAAAAATTGAAACAAGAATGGAAGCAAATGCTTACCTGAATGCTACTATCATCTTGGTCACAGTTGCTGGCGTCTGTGGTCCTACCGGCATCGGTTGGTCAAGGTCTGTCGATGTTGGTTAGTATGCCGACGTCGGTGGGGGTAGTGTCTTTACGGCCTGCATTGGTCAGGGCAGTAGTCTTTGGATGAGGTCTGGTCTAGTTTTTGGTCTATGGACGGGTTTGAGATGGAGTTTGGGCCTTGTTAAGGGTCTGAGAGTTTGTGCAGAGGTTTGGGATAATGGACAGAATGTCAAAAAGGAATAAAGGGGTAGAGGAGGCCTTTCAGAGTCTCCAAGAAGAGCAGGTCTGGAAGGGGTCTAGGCAGGAGAGGTTGAAAATGGCAGTAGGCTAAATGATAGATGAATTAAAAGAAAATGCTAAAATGAAAATAGTAGAGATACTTAGCTCATACCTGCTGGAGAATGGAATGAAAAATCCCTATTTCTACTGATGTCCCTGTTGTTGATGCTTGGTAGTGTAGAAGACCTATTACTGGTGGAGCTTTTGATACCTGTTGTGATTGCTGATGTAGAACCCTGCTATGTGTACCTAAGAGAGAGAGTGAGAGGTCTGATGGAAAGATTGGTTGATTGATTGATCAGATTGTAAGATTCTAGAGTCAGATGAAGAGCAGGGGCGAAGGGAGGATAACCGACGTAGAAAACCATTATGAAGGAAACCAACGTCGGCAATACCGCTGACATCAGTCAAAGGTTAACTGATGTCGGTGGCTAGAAGGCAGAAAAAAGGCTAAAAATAGCCTTTCATCCATTTTCCCAACTGCCAGGTTTAAGTGGCGGGGTAAGAAACAGTCGAGAAGGGTTAAATGGGTGTGAGGATGAGGAATAGGTCATAAATGGGTCATGAGGGGATGAAGGGAATCCAAAGAAGGGCATCCTAGGGTGGTGAGGTGGCAAGGGAGAGAGAATTATTAACTTAAAATAAGATAATTATTTCAAATTAATAAGACATAGGTTAGGAGTGGTTAAGAGGACCAAGGGGGAGAGAAGGGGAGGATGACCAAGGGAGTAGACACGATTTCTGTGTCTACACTATGAATCATTTGTGGCTCCCAATTTAGGCAAACCATATTTCCATCTAGACGTATATTGTCATAGGACAAGTCCATCTGAACACTACCCCCAATACTAGCAGCCCATTTTCTACATAGTAATATACCCCATTTTGGTAGATAATCTACAACAACAATGTATATACTCAATAACTTATTGGGATATTATGTGAGATGCACCACTAGTCCTTTAACCATGCCAAAAATATGCACTTCTCTAAAATCCATGGTGAGTCATTATCCATATGCTATAGTTATTCTTATATAGAGATCATTTAGCATAACTAGTGGCATAATGTTATAAGATGCACCAGAGTCAAACATGCAATTATAGACAATTAAACCATTAATCAATAAAATGGTATATAATGGGTCAACATCCATCTGAATATCCACCAATTTTGTTCCTAAATACACCTATAAGTGATGTTCAAGAGATTTTGAGGTATTCTCACTTTCCAAAGGGGATTTCTATTATTAGCATGGGTACCTTTTAGCTTAGCATTATAAGGTATAGAACCAAGCTTGGTAGAATATTAGACCTCCTTATTCCCTTTGGTATCTTTTTCTTTAATCTCTACTTTAGAGGAAATAGAGTCTTTATCTTTTAGAGGAGTATTTTTATCTTTACTTCTCAAATTGTACTCCTTTTTCTCTTGGGGAATGGATATATGGATCATCAATTGATAGTCCTCAATTGATGGAGGTGAGTCCCCATATTTCTCTTTCATCATTGATCTCATAAACTCAAAATCATGAATAGGTAATTCATATTTATGCATCATATTTATCTCATAGATGAAGTCTAGGGTTGGGACCCTTACCTTTTCACATGCTCTCTATAATTATTGAGTAGTAGTAACACTCATCAACTCTATAGATGAAGAGGTAACCATCACATCTAGTTCACTAAGCTAGAAAGTAAAACATCCATATGCTAGTGTATTCATAATCAAGAACAATTGAAACACTCATAGCTTCCTTTTAGAAGGTGTAACTTTACATCTCTTAGAAATAAAAAATGTAACTATTATCTTCATTAGATGTAGAATCAGACCCTTCTACACCTTGACCATCTCTATCAGTTATGTTACATGGGGGATGAGTTAGGAAGCACTTATCACACCAATTGGTATCAAAATCAATTGTACTGACCTTTACATAGAGGATTTGGTAATTCCCTTCCACTTCCCCAACTCTAATTTATATCATGTTTGTCATCCTTTGTAAGCCCCTTTCCTTTGTCATTATTGCTAGCTTGGAAAGTTGACTTTCCTTAACCTTGATCGTTAGGATTATTTCTTTCCTCCCTCTTGTGATCCCTCCTATCATCATGGTTAGAATAGCCCTAAGACAACCCCTTTTCTACTCTAGCCAACTTGTAAGATATTTATTTTATAGTAGTGGCTAGGGTATTTATAGTTTACTCCAAATATACTTTCTTATGGGAGGCTTGAGGATTTTCAAGATTCACCAGCTTGAAATCAACCCTCTTTTTCAAAGGCTTACCCATAAATTTGATGTTATTCTCTATTTGGATAGACAAATTGAAAGCCATCCTCATATTTTTGGGAGCCTTATCTATAAGATAATAGGCTTCCTTATTATCAAATGCATCATAGTATTTAGTCAAAGAAGTAGCACCATTAGGTCTAATGTCCTCTAGCAGCCTTCTCAATACCAAACTAAATCTAGAATTAAAATCCTTGACAAATTCATTAGGATTTTTATTGAGGCTCTCAAATTTTTCAAGAAAGAATTTAAGATCAATTCTATCACCGAATTGCATCTTAAATGCCTCAATCATGGCTTACCATGTGTATATGGATCCATCAGGGAGGGATTTGAACCACTCTCAGGCCTATTAGTCAAGTGTGTTGTACACATCTTCTGGATCAATTTCATAATCTTCAATAACATTTAAGAAGTATTTCAAATGTTATTCCCTAGACATGACATTGTTACCTTGAAAATTAGGCAAAATATTCCTTACTTTGATGGGAGCTTCATTAGGGAAACTAGGCATACCATTAAAGTTGATAGGTCTAAATCATAGGATCATAAATGTTCTGTCTATTAGCCAAACCTTGATCTTCTTCTCCATCATTGTCAATGCCTACATTAAACATCCTCCTCAGATCACAGTCTCCCATCTCTAAATCTAAAGATGAATATGAACTAGGGGATGACTAATAATGAATACTATGAGGAGGAGAAAGAGAATGAATCCTTAATAGCCTAGCAAGAGGATAAAGGCTTCTTTGGGGAGAAGGAACTTGACTTGAAGGGAGCTCAAATTTATCTGAAGCACTCTAATATCCTTCAACCAAAGGGATATTTGAGAAAAGGGGTAAAATGTAAGGCGTAACAAATTGATCAGGGCTTACTTGATTTCCTGAGTTTTGACTTACAATAAGCTTCCACACTTGTATTCTTTTGGAAGGAGATTTTAACTCAAGGACAAGATCTTTATATGGATGTTTCTAAAAGGAAGACCTAGTACCCTCTATATTTATAATTCTAAAGAAAAATGTTTAAGATAGAGAAGAGTACATATATTAGGCACTGATATTTAAACCTTAAAAATAACAGAGTCACCACTAGAATCAAAAACTTCTAGACTAGAATAAAAAATAATAATAATAACACTTGATAGAGTGAAAACTTTCAAACACTGAAGATAATTCCAAGAATGTTGTAAAACTTCTTACAACACATAGATAAACATACCTACTGGAGTCACCAAGAACAACTATAATTATGTTAATGAACCAAAGATCAAGAAATCATTATAGTAAAAGTAAAAAATGAAGTAAATAAAACCCTTATAGCTCTTTTTAAGTATTCCTGGTAACACAGGTGACAATAATGTTACCTGACAATGGTGATATAAAGATATTGGTTCCTAGTTGTACACCTCTCTTGCTTATACTTACACACTTTGAGATAAATGAAAATAAAATATGGAAAACCCACTTAATATGTTATTGTATCTAGGGAAGGGTTTGACATCAAGACTAGATTGAATGGAGAAAATGATTGGGAGGAACTTAAAAAGGGTATGGTTAGTTCCCTACTACTTCTGGATCTACCTAAACTAAGGTGAGAGGATCTATGGGATAGCTTGCTCACATAAAGGTATTATTTGATTCAATCTACATGGGAATTGTTGACATAATGGAATACAAATCTAACCAAAACACAACCAAGCTTGCTCAATCCACCTGGGAAGGGTTGTCATAAAGAATGAGTAAATGTTCTAGGCTAGACATAAGCTACTAAATATAGATATTCATATGATTTCAAATTCCATTCTAAATAATATTTAATAATATAGGGTTGAATAAGAGGTTGCAATGTTGATACTTAACACACAAAATGCAAACACATGATAAGTATACAATATGTATGCATTCATAAGAAAATAACACTTTAGATATGCAAAGGGCATGTTATATGTAGGGTAAAATAGGGTAGGACAAGATTACCAATTAATATAAATTAAAGTGGAGGGTTAACAGATGAGCACAAAGAAATTCCACTAAATTTCTATGTCATCTTCAATAGCAAATGTAATACATATCTGAAACAAGTGAAATTGAAATCATACACAAGTGATGTCCTTTATGAATGCATGCCAATTGAATCCATGAGCCTAGGACTACCCTTAAAAAGGATATAAACACCCTATTCCTAAATCTCAAATTAGAAAGGATTTTACAATCTAGATATGAACTCTAAATGACTACCATAAAGATGAATATATCAAATTACCAATCTACTAAGCATGTAAAATAGAGTATTTTATTTCAATAACAGGAAGAGAATGGATACCACAAATATATTTCATTTTTTAATTAAGTGTAAACTAAATACAATGTGTTTTAACAACATAAAAAATGAACACTATTCAAGAAAATCCTATGACAAGGGAGACATGTATAATGCTCTCAAAGCTTGCAAATGATTTTACATCAGAAATCAATTTGGCACTAGAAATATTACACAGTGAGAACTCTTTGACGCTATATCTCTTGACATAAAAAAATTAATTGACACTTGTAAAGGTACATACACTATTTAATTATATAATCAAGCTAATCCTAGCATATTCCTAAAGATGCTCTAGCTAGAAGATTACTTCATGGGTCAAGGATCTATTAGACCTTGTAACAAACATGATTCCTTGAATTATACACATGCTTCTGTGATGATGGCAAGTTTGATCCTCCACTAAGGTAGAATATTTATAGTTATCTATGTGGAGGATGATCCCACAAAAGACAAAACAAACATTTTTCCTCTTACATAATAAATAAAAAGACTCTTTCTTATGCACATGATTACATAAAAACTATTTTTGAAAGGGATGTGCCACTAACAAGTGAAGTATAATGGTTTCTTAGTAGGAAAAAATGTAAAAGGAAGAAGGGAGAGAAAAGAAGAGAGAAGTGGTGCCAGATCGAAAGAAAATAAAATATCCAGTTATATTTTAGAGTCGATATGGATAATAGAATCCTCTACCAACCTATTCATATACCTGGTATATTATTCAAGCATGAAGGTGAGATTTCCTTGGTCTGTGCCTACTTGGTATTTGAATTTTACTCTATACTCCTCAATTCAAGAGGTAATCCTCTGAAGCATGGTTTTCTTCCATCTAATGAGTTATTTAAGATGGTCACAAGATTTCTTAGGTGATACCTATTTCTTTATCTTATCAACATCAAATGACTCTTGTGGTTCATCAATGAGGTTTTTTAGAGTAGTGCATAGTACCTCTTCCTCCAAATCATTTTCACCATCAAGGCTTACCATCTTTCTTAGCACAAAATCTATCTCTTTTATTGTAGTCTTGAGGGATTGATCTTTTCCTTTCAAATTGAAGATGCCATCTTTGATCATCATCAAATGATGCTTGATTACTAGTTGACATTCCTTGGGCCTTTTATGATCATTTGGAGCAATGATATTTTATATAACCAAAGTATATGTGCCCATATTATATATTCCATCCATCTTCCACTGAACTTATTCTTGCTTCTTGATATCTACCTAATAGAAAAAAAATTGAGCATCGTATTCCCTTTTATTTTACACTATGTTGTTCAAACATTTAAATGTTGAGTTGATTATTTCTTCAGCCCTAGTGCCCAAGTCTTCTTGCCATTTTTTTGTTTCTCATCCTCTATTCTTCAAATCATCAATCTGATCAAATTCAAATGATGCAAATGAGAGATGGAGAGAAACCAAACCAATAATGATAGTTAGAGTTACTACTTTAGGCTCACTTAATAAATTTTGCAAGTAATAGATCATAACCTAGTTTTCTACCTTCAACTCTTCCATGGTAGCTTTGTCTTTGTCCATTCTATGAGCCACCATATTTTCCAAAAAATTTGAGCTATGTTTTATCTCATTCCTTGATGGATCCCCCAATTTGTAGTTTTAGATAGTGTAACTCTCTATGGGAACATCTTTTTTAGAGCATCTTGTGGAGGAATGACTATCTCCATATTCCTCTCTCCCATAGTAGTGAATGTATTTCGGGAGTGTGTCTTGGCCTTCTTGGGGGCTTGGTCTTATATGCCTAAGTGATCTTTATAACATCGATCTACCCAATTTTTCTCATGATGTATTTTTTAGTTTTCCCTATTATTCAACCCAAAGAAGGGGTCTAGTCTAAATTCCCATTGATGGACTAGAAATTGATATAGGCCTTGAGACATTGAAAGGTGGTTTCATTAGATCTCTTAGTGTTAGAAGTGCCACAAGAATGGGATATGAACTCAACATGAACTTCATAGTCTCTTCATCACTCTTTAACTCCTTGCCACCTTTATTTGCTCCATGTTCCCCTTCTAGGTTTGAATTTATCTACTCTAAAACTTCAAACTCTAAACCGATCTGATGAGACTCCTTAAGCAACTTTTAAATCAAGCTCCCCTATTTTTTTGACTAATTGGAAGGTTATATAGCTGCTACCTTCTTTATTTACTTGAGTCTTAGGGATGGAAGAGGCTATAGTGATCTCCTTATCATATTCAAGCAAATCTTCACCAATTATGTCCTCAATACCTTTATTATGGGTTGGATCGTGGACCTTGATGTGAGGGGAGAACTTTAGGTAATTAAATTGAAGCAACACTTCCTAAAATACCCTCCTCAACATATTTATTTGATTGATCTGATTCCTTATTTATTTTTAAATGGGTGGGGATACCCATTTGTAGGTTTGCTTCCCTACCTTCCTCTACACTTTATTTTTACTTTGGTGCTAAACTTGACACCTTTAGAGGGGAAGGGACATATTTTGATACCTATGGGGATACCTATAATCCTTCTTTCTCAAGCACCACTTCAAATTTAGTGATGCCTTAAATATCTTGCTCCAGCTCTAATTCATTTCTCTCATTATATTTATTCAATTCCTCAGATCCACCTTGATCACCTTAGCCTAGTGATTGGGTGATGACAATTTCAACAAATTCTTTTGTATCTAATAAGATTGATTCCATATCATAAGGGGCTTGAGCTTATGTGGTTACCTCAACTCTAACATGTACAACATCACCAAAAGACAAAGGATCATTTGAGGTCAAAATGTCTTCCTCGTTACCTTTACTCTCTACTTTTAAGGGACCCTCTTCTGCAAATAACCCCATTACATGGGCCTTCACTAGGGTATGGGGTCTTTCCCTTAGAGTTATTTTCCTATTTATTACTTATGGGGGAGTGAACACATGCCTATTATTCATCACCTCAGTAATGGGCCTAGTTTTATCTAAGTCTTCTTCATCACTCATATCCCTTAACCTCTAGGCATATAAGGACTAAGCATATTTATTTTTTATAGGGAGTTACTTAGAAGGTAATTATTTAAACATAACCTCCTTCTATTTCATAGGAAACCCACTCAGATGTTGCAGATCTCTCTTAACTATATTTTTCTTAAGTTTCTCTCCTTCTTCTTCACCTCCTCTTTTCTTTGAATATATTTTTGAGGGAGGGAAAAATATTGTTTATTGTGTTGGTAGAGTAGGTGGAGATACAACTAAATTTACCATTGGGATAAATACTAGAATGTCTAGCATTATTGGGGATCCTTCTACCATAATGGATATTGGGGTGGCATTGACTAGTGTAACTTCCCTAATAAAAATCTTAAACTAATTATTTATTAGACTTGTTAACATCAAGAAGGTCAATCCCACCTTAGACCATGATGTTGTTATTGAATCCACATCAATTGGCTTGGTAAAGTCAACATCACCAACATTTTATTTTCCCTTGCCCTTTATTATTGGTGGTAGAGCTGAAGGATCAACACTATAATCTAGGAGGAAACCCTTCAACCCCTGAATATGTCTAATCTCTTATAGGGTAGGCATATCATAAACACCAAGATCAACCCCATGTTCCTTCAACCACATGAAGTTTATTATCATGATTGTAAAGGATCTCCATGGAATAAAATCATTATCCTTAGCAGTGAAGTTTACCTATGATATGGCTTGGGATTCAATCTTGGATTCATTATACACTATAGATAGTGGATTATTATCATCTACCATGTCTTTGGGGATGGGAGTAATATTGTAAGAAATAACCAGTTGCACCATTAGCCTCATATAATCCAATTTTATAACATCCTTCTTGGTGGTACAATCAGACCAGATATCTTCATAATGTGACTGCTATAGAATTACATTTGTTATTGTGTTCACCAACCATTTGATATCATAGTTAGGCTTGGGTAGCATCTTGTCAATCACATACTAGCCCATATCTTGTTCTAATCCATTCACTTTGGCAATAGAAGGACATGAATAGTGTCTAATCTCAACTAGAAATTTGAAAGGATTATTTATCTTTTTCACCACAAACATCTCATGTAGGGGCACCATCTACTGACTCAATTCCATCACTTTCAATCTATTATCCAAGTATCTTAGCAATTTATGTGGAGACCTTGAGTAACAACTTATTGTAATATAGGTGAATGTCTTGAATATAATATATGAGGCATCATACTTCCTAATTATTTCTTTTGACACCTTGTAAATTCTATTAAGATTCCTAAAAAGAAAGAAACCACTCATCATAGTGTTGAAGAAACAATTATAAACCTTGTAATTTTTTTCTTGAAACCATCTGAAGTAATTTTTGGATAAATCTCATATATTCTCATTCTATTGGGATTCTTGGTGAGCCTAAAATGTCTTATTTTGCACTAGGTTATACATTAGATAATAAGACATATAAAAAGTACCTGTGAATGCCTCTCTTTAATGGATTATAACCTAAAGTTGCATCATATACTTGTGCAAGTTATCACTTAGAATGGTGGCCTAGTAAACATTTTTATATCACTCCAACATGAAAATTAAGATTCAGAACATCCAAGACTCAAATTTATCTATGGTGGACATCCCATAAATTCTTGTTGTCATGGTAATGGTGTACTAGGTTAATTCATTGAATTCTACTAGTTTTAGACTTATAGACATTCTAGAGACCTTTTGCCTTTTCTTGGTTAGCTAAAAAGAGTTGATAATATCCCATATTGCTTTTTCATTATTCTCTACATAATCCTAGCATTCCTCTAGGGAGACTATAATACTTTTAGGCTAGGGAGGAATCTTGAGCATGGTGTTCAGGGCCATAAGAGTGAAAGAGAAAAAAATAATTCGATACCATCAATGATGGTCCTAGAGTCTAGTTGATATACTAGAGCACATGCAATAACTAATTTTGAGTATGGGGTAGCCAAAGGGAATGCCATCATAAGGGTGATATAACTCATGCCAAGGTTGGAAACTAATGGAAGAGGGTTTGACCACTATAAGACATTCAATAGTCCTACAAAATTTAACCCCTGAACATTTGTATCTTTGATTCCATCCAAGATGGAGATGATGTTTCTCTTCATAGATGTTGAAGATGCTACCATTTTTCCCTAACTGTCTAGTGTAATACTTTGAACTCAAATAAATACTTCACTAAAAACATCCTTGAAATACCTTCAAACTCCTCTTAAAGAAAACAACATAAGGAGATAAAATAACTCTTACTTCTAATCTAGAAGTTTGCACACAATTGAAGCTAAAAATTTATGAATAATTCATTATAATCACTCTTTCATGCTGCATGTAGCTAGGGCACACAAATAGCTTGAAGGCACATATAGAATATTTGAATGTAAAAGGTAAATGCAAATGAAGGAAAATGCCTTAGTTATAATCCTTTGCATTCTAAAATTAGGGTTTCTATTAATGATTCAAAGCATAATGACTATTTGCCAACTACCCCATTTAGTCATTGGAGATTCTTTTGAAAAAGGAGAGAGAAGGTTCAAATGTTTCTTTTGTGCCAAGCGATCTTCCTTACAATACATGTATCCTTATAATCAAACTTATTCATTCTAGTGTTTTTTGGCCCTTTGAGAACTTTTTTCACCTTGCCCACTAGAGGATAAGTGAGGCAATATTAAAAAAGGGATTGAAGCTTCAAAATCCATAAGGATATTCCACATGCCATTACTTTTCTTAACAAATCCAAACATTCAGGCCCTAGAGACATTTTACGCCTTAACCAACAAAAGGTAGGTTGGGAAATATTCAAAAAAGGCCCAAAAATTATAAATCCTCAAGGACCTACCATGTGTCCAACTTAGATGTTAGCTTTGACTCTCACCTAATTTACATATTAGCACCATCTTTCTTAATATGGGGAAAGATGAAAGATCCTCCTAACCCCTAAAAATAGTCTTTTGAGTCCCTCAAGATAACCACATGTCTTTCATTTATCTCATTGGGAAACTCCTCACCTCAATCACCAAAACATGTCAAAGGTGCAACATGGAAATTTCATCTGGGGTCCTATAACATATCTTCTTTGAGCATAAGGTAATAAATCAAATGTATGCAAGGAGACTTAGATACATTTCTATCTTCTCACTGTAAATTATCCTAACATGAAAAATTTGGTTGAAACCTATAATTCCTTCAGAACTATCAAAAAATGTCCTCCATATTTAGAAAGTGCCCTTTAGAATATTTACTTTTGATAAAAAGTTTAAGACAAATAACCCAAAAAACTTGAGATAGAAAAGATAAGGCATGGAATTCTTTCAAAAATTTTGAAGTGGACAAAATGTCTAATGAAAATAAATCCTTGGACCTTTTTTCCAAGATAAAAATCCTGAAGACCTTATCCGTTTGGCATTGTGTTCATGCAAAAGGCTTGAAAGGTTGAAGGGAAGGAACATTTTCACTTGAAAAAATCAAGACAAAGGATTTGAAAAATTATGAACATGAGCTCAAATTTCTAAAGGAAAACATAGATACAATACTAGGGCTAATAACTTAAACATTGGTATTCAACCCAATTTGGACTTAGATGTTTTAATAACAAGGGCCCAATTGCTCTAATGTAATTTTGGGAACAAACACTCCTAACTAGTGATAAGACCCAATGGAATAAGTATTGTGGGCTCTTTTATTAGGTTATTCAATATATGCAACATATTATCTTTTTATTTTTTGAGATCCTTAGAAACATCTTCTATTTTCCTAGACTAGTTGCTTAAGGCTTTGATTTTATCCACCAATATAGCTATATCCAAGTTAAGGTGGGATAGGCTAATTGTTCTAAACTTTGGGATTTCATTTTTGGTCAATACCTTGATAAAATCCTTTAATTGGTAGTTTGATGCCTACCATTGGCCAACTTGGTCTATAGCCATAGTATTTTATTTATTTATTACATCATGCCTAGTCTTGATTGATTTCAAAGAACTAAACAAATCATCAATAGGATTCTCAAATTATTTGAGCTTGTATTTTGGGATTGACAAGATAGTTATTTTTCCCAAATTCTTATTTTGTTGTATTATGCCCTTGATAGCTATTTGTAATTATTCTAGCTATGCCTAAGCCAATTGAAGAATGTTTTCCTCAAAGGCAGGATTTTCACCTGGCCTTTGTCCTCCAATTAGAGGTAATCCAATAAAAGGATCCAATTTTTGTAAAGTGAATTCCTCTCCACCAACCATGGCCTTTTTCTTAGTTATCCTATACAAACTTATAGTTGTTGGGTCAAATTTGACACCCACTAAATATTGTGTCACTTTTGGAGCTGGAGTTTCCATTTGTGTTCCACTTGATTCTCCTAGAGTAGATATCCTTCTTTCATCTTCCTTTTGTAAAGATAATATATATGGCTTGAATTACTCATACACTAGGATATTTATGGCATTAATCATTACCAAGGGTGTTGTATAATTAGTACTTTTTACAATTTACCATATATGAACCATTTGGGATTGGTTGGACCATGAATCAAATTTTATTTAGTAAAGAGGTTAACTTCACTCAAAGGAGGAATGAAAGTCACTTGGGCTTTTTAGCCTTCACTAGAATAATGGCCAATTCAAATTTTAATTTGAGGGTGTAAATAGGAACTAGATCCAACACTTCCTACCCTTTTTCTACCTTGGTTTCCTCCATTTCTTCATCCTTAGAATCATAGGCTAATGATACAATTATGAGGGAATCCTTAATGGTCTCGTTAGGGTCCAATGCTACTATGTGAACCTCTTCCACTAGTCATCCTTGCTCCTCTACTTGGATTGAAGAGGATGTTATCTCATTAGGCATTATCTCTTCTATCCTATGTTCAAATTGTGCCTTAGGTCTAGACTATATTTATAGCTAGGCTAGTGGAGGTCTAAAAGATGCACCACTTAATAAAGGGTACTACCTTGGCCCTAACTACCATCTATCATCACTTCTTTTTTTATTCCTTTGCATCCTAGATTATGGATTGATGTTGTGCTTTTCAATATAATGGTGACCTTAGAGAATGAAGAGGCTATTGTGTAAATTGGGTTAAAGGACCAAACTAGTGATCATAAGTTATATTTATTCCTTTGGCCTTTAAATTATCTTTAACCCTCTAATGGGAATCCCATTACCTTAGCTCATAAATTTTAATATTGAAGGAGGTATTATGTTTTGAATCAACCTAAATATTGTCTCATGATACAAACATGATTCTAACAATGGTTATGAGGAGGGTGTGAAGCAGTCCCTTTCTTTTGATCTTGCAAATACCATCTATTCCATTGTATATTTGGTAAACTACTTCTTTCTCTGCAAGCTTATTTGGCACATGGATTGGTAATTTGAGGGGAGTGAATTGGGTTCCATCAATCCTAATGATTTTATAATTATGGTATAGCCATATATCCCCTATGGTTTCAATAGTTTTATTTATTAGGGGGCTTAATATCATCATTGGGCTCCTTATGATGGCCTCATTAAGGGTAGGATAGACACAATCGCATATGAATTGGATGTGATCCCTATACATAAAGATATGTAACTTGGAATAATACTATGAGATAGTTTATTCCCTATCAAATGACCATTACTTAAGGTTGGGGATATTTTTATGGTAAAGAGGGCATCCAAAAGATATGACATCATATAGAAATGATCTCTACTCCTTTTCTTGATTTCAAAAGACTATTTACTCAAACAAGTGCTGATTAATTCACCAAGAGGAGGGGTGACTTATTTCTCAACCATGAAATAGATTAAGGGGACCCAATATTTATCTACATATGTAGTGGCTAAATTTTCACATAATATTTTCATCATTATCATAATCATCCTTATTCTAGGTCTAAATTGACCAATGGGGATGCTATTATTAAAGTCAAAAAATACTTGGTTTCTAGAATATAGCCATGGGGAAAAGATGCTCTTCAAATCATTATATTTGACCCAATTATTGATTATGGTTAGGTATACTTAGGATTTAGTAAATTTTTAATAATTTTTAAAAAACATGGGAGAAATGTAAGAAATATTTCTAAAACTATGTTCATGAACATCATGCCCTTATTTATTTTTCCATATTTAAAAATTAGAATAAGGATATCTATGTAATGTAGTACCTTGGGTTTTGTAGCTACATAGTGTAGGCTAATCATTTAGATGGAAACTAAGTCATAGTATATTATTTTTTTAGGCATGTTCTTATCCTCCTCTCTTATGATGGGTTGTTAGTTATCAATGGTCTAAAACAAGCTCAACCAATTATTGTCCCCTATGTTCAGAGCTACAGTGTCAAATTATGTTCTTGAAAAATCTTCATTCTACATCTAAGGTAAAATATAGCTCCAAATTTTCCCTTGAAACACATTTTTGGGTTGCCCTGGCTGTGAATTTCATTAAATTGCTTACTAGTAGATTGCACTCTAGCTCTAAATTGATTTGTTCTCACACAAGTGATAATTAAACTTTCCTTAGCTTGGTTACAATGAACATAGGGCCAAATTAGGGTTCTCACACTTTCTAGGGTTTTTTTTAAGGTCTTATTAGTACTTTAATGGTGATAGATAGTTTGGTTTACAAATTTCATGCCTTAGATCTTAATTGGATTGTGTATTTATACCTTTGCATTTCACAAGTCTAAAAAATCTTCAACTTGGTATATTATAATTATATGGCTCTAATGTGGCATCACCATGCCATATTGATCATTAATGTTTGAAATATGACCATTTATCACTTTTGGACACATCTCAATATTTCATTGGTTATAGGACATTTGAAAATTTCACCTTATCTCACACTGTTAGATCTATTTTCTTGGATCAACATGGTTCATTGATCTCAATCTAAAAAATCAAATGTCATTGGCTACTTTTTATATTCCTTATGGTTGTGACACTTGGCACTTTTGTATTTCTCTTGATCTTTGTTGAAATGCCAATGTTGATCTCTCACCATTAGATCATCCTTGCCCAAACAAATTCCCTTCATCAATCTTGATCGATTAGATCATATTCCTCACTTCTCATGCCATTGATAAGAATGTGTATGCAAGGCCACGTACCATTGATATTTGAAAGATGATCAAGCTTTAATTTGTGGTTTTTAGTTATGCCACTTGTCATCTCCTCATTCATTATTAGGCCCTTTGAATTTCCAACCTTCATCACACAACATTAGGTCTTGTTCAGTCAGATCAACGTGTTCCATCAAATCATAATCTGAAGGGTGGAACACCATTGACTGCTCAATGTTCTTTCAATGAAATTGTGACACTTGTCATCTTCTTGTTCATTTGGAGGCTTCATTAAATATTTGACTTGACATACACCATTGATTAAAATGTGTATGTTTAGTCATGTACCATTGATATTCAAGGACATGTTTGATATTTAAACATCCATTATGTGCTTGACACTTGGCATATTTGTATTAGTTATAAGTTCCTTTGAATTATCAAAGGTTGATCTCACACCATAAGATCATCTTTGGATGATTAATCATGCTCTATGAAATCATCTTTTATTGTGTACCAGTGGATCTTTTGTAGGGTTTCTACAATGGTGACACTTATCACTTTCTCGCTTATTTTGTGGCTCCATTGAAGTCTTGAATTTTCATGTGCCATAAGATCAATATTGCCCAAGTAAATGCATAATATTGATCTTGTGATCAATAAAATAAAACTAAGTCATGATCAAGGAATATAAGAAACTTAACTTAAAATATTTTAGACTAATGTTCTATTCATGTTGATAAACATAATACAAATTTAGGATAATTTTTTTAGGTTAAGCTCTAAAACATTATAAAGGGGACCCTGTGAATGATAAAAACTATGTCATAAAGTTTTAACCTAAGTTTTTTTTTGTATTATTAAATACAATTAGAATTTTATGATAAGGAATTAGGCTAAGATTGGAACATAACAAAAGGGACCCTAAATTAGTTAGACCATGTGGAGATAAAAGGAACAAAGGGGAGATCAAGACATAAAGGATCAAGTATGATTTTTTAGACTAAGGTGTAGTCATGTTGATAAACATGACTAAGCCTTAGGATAAAAATTAAATTAAGTTGGTGGTTCAATTAATTATTCTAGCATAAATTGTTCCTACATAAATTTAAATTCAATTCCAAAGGGACTTAGGTTAAAACATTGGACTAGGGTTTTAACATGAATTAAAATAGATTGAATTAATCTTTAACAAACAAAAGGCTAGTAAAAGATCAATTTATCATTTTAATATGAAACCCTGAGCATGTTCATTCTCAAATGAGATTCCATTGTAACTAGATTACATAAACACAAGCAACAATCATTAGCAACATTAGAAGGGGTAAAACCATAGTCATTTGAAAATATGTCAATTAATACAAATGAAAACTATGTGTGGATGATATTTAGATAAAGACAATGTGCAAACATGTTAGTGGTACTCTGTTCAAGTGATTTTTCAACTTTAAGATACAAATTTGCACAATTTAAAACAAAGGTCCCCATTTTTTAGAAATGGGGGTATGTTGACCTCAACATGTTTGATATATGTTGTTTTGAAGGCTTGAAATCAAATATTAAATCCTCTACTGTTGTACTTGTTCTTCGTCCATCTAAATTTTCAATTATTTTAATCACTTGATCAAATTGATAAATAGGAGCAATAAAACCTTTAGGATGAAAGGAATCTAAAATAAAATAAATTATAGGTCAAGGATTAGCATGTAAAATTTCTCTGGTCTCAAGTCAAATTCTATGATTATTTTATTGAATATGAATTTGAGTTTCATATGTAACTTACTTAAACATCACTAATTTCTACTTTTTTTAATTCTTTGTTACATACTTTAATAATATGAATTGAATATTAAGGTTTATTATACCAAGTAAAACAAGTCAAAATAGAAGCAATATCAACTTGATCTTCAGTAATATGAACTAAAGGTTGAATAATAAGGTGTGGACTTCCAATGGTCATAGGCCACATAAAATAAAATAGATAAAAAAATAAGATTTCTAAAAGGTTTCGCCAGTGGAGTCACCAAATTTGTTGTCAATTGAAATTATTATGTAAATTAATCACCCTTTTGCCTATCATGAAAGTTAAATTAGAATCGTACTAGTCTAATAGTAAAGGTTTAATAAATCATAATAGATATAAAATATGTGTAAGTGGTTTTTAAATGTTCTAGGAAATAATATGTATGCCAAATACTGAACCATACTTCATTATATTTTAGAAATAAATATTCTCTTTAAATATAAAGGAGATAGATATGAGTATGTAATCAATCCTATCCAACAAATAAGATCTATGATAAATATAATCTCTTGAAGGAAATATTTATGTTCCTTATAATATTTTTACTTCACTCAAATTCCTTAAAAATTCACATAATGTTTCAAATAATATCAAAGGAAAAGAAACAAAAAGACCTAAAAGATAAAAATAATATATTAAAATGAATGCCAAAGAAATAAAATTAAATAACAACTAAAATAATCACTTAAGGAAATAAAACTGAACAATAATAAACAACTAAATTAGAAACTAAATAGACTAAAGTCTAAAGTTAAACTAAACAAATTGAGAAATAAACTGAAACTGAACAACTTCAACAATTTAATACTTAAATAAATCTACTATAAAGGAAAAATATAACAGTAACTAATTATATTTTAACAATCCATCTAATCTTAAGCATAAATAAGAAATTAATGAATAACTTAGAAAATAAAACTAAGATCCAAACTAAACAAATAGATTTAATAGATACATTTAACTATTTAAGAAAAATTAAGAAATTTAAGAAACACATGAATTTATATTAAACAAAGACTAAAATTAATAATAGAAACTAATTAATCTAATGAAAATAATTGCTAAATTAATAACAAGTAAAATAAATAAATAAAATGAAAATAAAATAAAAGATTATGATTATACAAGAGAGTCATCTTAGCAAAGATAAATGATTTTTTTATTAAGAAATAGAATATTTAGTAAAAAAATATTTGATATAAAAACCAACAATCCAAATGAATCAAAAACATGTCACATTAAGTGAAGTATTCATCAATATTCAATCCAAGTAGTTCAGATTTTGCTCATATGACTGCAATTATCATAAGATTTTAAACTTAACAACTTTTAGATAATTAATTTATAAACTAAATAATGAAACTTGGATATACCTATGCTAATTACTAATCATACTTAACCATCAGAGAATCTGTCCTTGATCTATATTCAAAAGTTGCTTTATCTCACAGATGTTGCATAGAAAGAAGTATTATGATGAACTTTGAAGTAAA
This sequence comes from Torreya grandis, assembly GCA_037957365.1. NCBI lineage: Eukaryota > Viridiplantae > Streptophyta > Pinopsida > Cupressales > Taxaceae > Torreya > Torreya grandis. Next base: position 4,658,610 of record JARHVA010000337.1, on the reverse strand, counting down.
TAAAAGTCTTCAAAAATACCTATGTAATGTTCCTCCCTTTTAAAATGTCACTTTTATATTCTTATATAATCTTTCTCTCAAGAGATAGTTGAGGATTAAGCTATAACTAACCTTATTTAATTATTAGTTAAGTCTTAATTGACTTTAATTAAGTTAACTAAATTTTAGTTATGACTTAACTTGATGTAAAAATATTTTAAAAAACAATTTTAAAGATCAAAATAAATATTTTCTAGACTAAGGGTACATACTCTAATCGGGTGGGGGCCCATAGACAAGACAACATCTAAATAAACCTATTACATGAAAATATTTAAAATAACATAAGCCATTTAAATCAAAAATACTACATCTAACATTATCCATATGCATTTTATATAAGTTCATATACATTCCACATTAAAACTATCCAAAATGTTTCCAAATACTGTCAAAACACTGTAGGACCACTATCAAATAAAGTTTAAACAATATTAAAATATTATATAGTATCTAAAAATGTATCAAAATAATAGAATTAAACATCTCTAAACATCATATTCCTCATCTAAATCTGAAAGAATTTCTATAAGTGGATAACCCTTATCTATCAAATACTTTGTGTAGCTCATGGTGGTAGATGGAAACTTAATTAGATTAACAACATCTTCATTGTCTTCACCATCTACTTATAGCTTAACCTTCTTTACCATCCTAGTTATGGTTGGTGATGTTGAAGGACTAATTTTTTTAATATTTTGTGGTTAAGCGACACTATTATTTATTCTTAAAGAAGGTGATGAGAAAAATCCACAAGGTTCAATCTTGAATAAGTTTTCATAGGGTTCATAGGTTCAGGTGATGGGATTTTATTATTTAAATCCACTAGGGCATGAGAATGCAACTTAACAACTTGTTGTAGGGTATTTTTAGGTAGATGGTCATTACATTATGGTGAATGATGAGAAATTGAGTGGTATTCTAATTAAAGGGCTATTTACATTCACTATGTTAATCCACTTAGATTCCTACATTCATGGGGACATATTATCCAATATTATCTACTTAGACCTTGATTTAATTTATTTTCAAGGTTAAATACTAAGGCATTCAAAACATCCCAAAAATTAGGATCTGAAGTGTTAGGATTGTGGAGCTAAAAGCTTCACTGATGCAAACAGGGGAGGAGGTTGCTGAGTTGCAGAAGAAGTTGGTGTCGGTCTGATCAGCCGACGTCGGCGGGATAGCACAGATAAGCAACCGACGTCGGTCATATATCGGCCGACGTCGGTCACCTCCAGGCGGATAGGGACCGGCGTCGGTCGCCTGTGTGGTTCGACTGCGAGCTATTTACGGGCAGTTAGCTAACGAACCAAGTGTTTGCATGAAGAGATCTATTTTTAGACTGAGAGCTGCGGATCTAATTATTGTAATTAGATGTCTAATCATTGTTTGGATGAGATCTATATAATAGACTCATGGTTGTATTGTAAAAGTGTGCTAGGGAGTAAGAGAGCATAATTATAAGCTCCTTCTGTGTGTGAGGTAGAGCTATGGTGTGTTCCTCCTAGTGCCACAGTACCAGGTGTGTTGGTGCTGGATTGGAGAGCCAGCTGGGTTCTTCAATAAGTAAGATCGTTGATCTGCAGGTGTATGTGTGTGCAAGGTCAAGGTTCACAGGTGATTAGAACCATTGCTTGATTTGCACGTGTGCAAGGTCATACAGACAGCAACACTACAGGGAGCAGTATCAGGCAGGATCTACTTGGAGTACAGGTGTGTACTCGGATAGAGCAAGAGGAAGGCAAGGGAGTTCCTTCCATAAGTATGGTCTGTTGAATTTCAGGTTGTTGCAGATTCATGGGAGATCTACTTGAAGTACCTTGAGTACTTGTGGAGCATGTGGAGTGCTTGTGGAGTGCGTGGAGCACTTGTGGTGTGCGTGGAGCACGGGAGGTGAACACCAACTCTGTATTTGAGTTGGGTGTTGGGACCTGTGAGAGGGAGAGCTTTGGGGAGAAGAATTACTATTCACTTGAGGCGTGGGAAACCTCTGTAAGGTGGTGGAGAAGAAGTGGCATCTTCTTTATTGTATTCTTTTCTGTATAAAGTGTTAATACAATTTGGTATTGTCTCTCATATCATGTGTTATTCTGAATTCTAGTTACTTGGTGAATCTGGTTAATTTTTGCATATTAAGTTGCTTGGTATTAGTAATCAAATTGCATGCTTCCGGTGTACACCCTCCCCAACAAGTGGTATCAGAGCCTTGGTTGTAGGTTCTTGAGCTTGATACCAACAGGTAGTATCTGAGCTGAGGTTGGAGGAAGCAGGTTTTGTGTTTGGTTACAGGTCACTCTCAGGGGTTTCTGATCGAGTGGGAGTAGAGCAACTGCAGATCAAAGTAAGCTAAGAATGGAGGAGTTGAAAAGCACAGATGGTCACTCACGGTCCTATGGAAAGAAAGAGCAGGTAAAAGATTATTGTTGGTTGGTAACAGATCAGCATGAAGAAACTGAAGATACAGACGTAGCAGGGATTGTTGCACAGGATGTGTTTGCAGGTTTCTTGGATAAAGTGGAATCTTGGATAAAAGATTCGGTTGCCTCTTTCCATGCAGTTCCAGGTAGAGGAGCTGGTAAGCCTTGTCAGATTGCTGGCAAAGGCAAAGTGAAGCTGAAATTGTAGGCGACCAACACACAGGTGTTGATGAAGGTCATGCAGGTCCCAGGTTTGGAGATATGGCTAATTTCTTCAGAAAGATTGGGTGATGAGAGATGCACAAGAACTCTCACAGTGGATGCACTTGAATTAGCTGGTGGTAAGAAAATAGGTATTCTTTATCTACTTGTTTATATTACTGATTCTTCTTTTGTTGCGGAGACGTGGCTTCGTAGGCTTGGTCACATGAGCAGGAAGGAGATGCATGTTCTTAAGCGGAAGACAGATATATTTGACAGGCTTAAGAACTGGAAAGCCTTGGTGTTTATGGAGGAGATGGCGGACAGAACCCAGTGGATATGGCTGGATACTTCTGAGCAGGGCAGTTTGGACATGGATTTTGATTCAAAGAAGCTCGCGGGTAAAAAGTCATCACTCACAGGCGAACACAGGTACCGATGTCGGTCAGGAGGAACCGGCGTCGAACAGACAGGTGCCGAGGTCGGTCATGTGCAGACCGACGCCGACGATGTTGGGCAGGGTAAGACCGATGTCGGTCATGGGACCGACGTCGGCAGTATGTAAGACCGATGTCGGTTATCAGGACCGACGTCGGCAGCAGGGACACCAGCACAGGCAGGTTGGTAGTCAGGTACAGACGCATGAAACTGACGTCGGTCAGATGCAGACTGTGGGGTGACCGAGGTCGGTCACTGTAACAGATTTTGGGTGGACAGCAAGCTGTCAAGGAGTCTCAAACACCCATACGGAGGACTGAAGGCGTAAGTAGGCCCTCAAATTCGTTGTTCCTCTTCTTCATACTTATTGCTGATTGTAGAGCAGGAAGGATCCAGGAAACAGGTGTGAGCTTGGCATGGATGAGGATGTGATTCCTTGGAGGAGAACTAGACAGGTGTGTCTTGGTAGAGTTGCCAGCAGGTATGAAAGCACAGATACGAATGGATACCTTAGTAGAAGAATGGAGAGAACGGATACGTGAGACGGAAGACCAGGTATATGGTCTTGAGGAGCTGCAGGACAGTGGTACCAGGTTTGACAGGTGGAGGACGGAGCATGGCTTCAGTCAGTGTCAGGTAACTACTATGTTTTGTCTTACCAGGGGGATGATGAGTCATGACATCATTCTATGCTATATGTGGATGGTATGTTTTGCTATAGCAGGTGTGTACATACAGGGTTTTGCTGAGCTAAGGGTAAGATTAGTTCAGTGGCATGTCATGGGGAGTTTGGAGCAGCGGAATTCTTTGACATGGGAGGCATGGAGATCACAGGTTGATTTTGTCTCGAGTGGGAGCTGATGTGAATCAGGTGTTGGCGAGGTTCGGGATGCAGAGCCAGAGCACACTAAGGGCTGGACAGGTACAGCGTCTGAAATCACATGAGGTCTGGTATAGACCTGAGTATTCCCATGTAGTGGGAGCTGTCAGAGAGTTAGGAGCCAATTCGGGGAAGTGGATTCTCAGGTTTTTTGAGAGGGACCGGCAGCAGGTGTTGCTATGCAGGGTCAGGACTTCACTATAGGTATTTGTAGGTTCGGATGTGGCAGGTACTCGGATGACAGGTGGTACATCACAGGTTGTGTGGTGGGTTGTCTTCAGGGGGAGCTTGAAGAGGGATACAAACCAGGAAACAGATTAGACAGAGTACAGGTACAGGTACAGTGCAGCTGTTTATCTCCAAGTGGGAGATTGTTAGGATTGTGGAGCTAAAAGCTTCACTGATGCAAACAGGGGAGGAGGTTGCTGAGTTGTAGAAGAAGTTGGTGTCGGTCTGATCAGCCGACGTCGGTGGGATAGCACAGATAAGCAATCGACGTCGGTCATATATCGGCCGACGTCGGTCACCTCCAGGCGGACAGGGACCGGCGTCGGTCGCCTGTGTGGTTCGACTGCGAGCTATTTACGGGCAGTTAGCTAACGAACCAAGTGTTTGCATGAAGAGATCTATTTTTAGACTGAGAGCTGCGGATCTAATTATTGTAATTAGATGTCTAATCATTGTTTGGATGAGATCTATATAATAGACTCATGGTTGTATTGTAAAAGTGTGCTAGGGAGTAAGAGAGCATAATTATAAGCTCCTTCTGTGTGTGAGGTAGAGCTATGGTGCATTCCTCCTAGTGCCACAGTACCAGGTGTGTTGGTGCTGGATTGGAGAGCCAGTTGGGTTCTTCAATAAGTAAGATCGTTGATCTGCAGGTGTATGTGTGTGCAAGGTCGAGGTTCACAGGTGATTAGAACCATTGCTTGATTTGCACGTGTGCAAGGTCATACAGACAGCAACACTACAGGGAGCAGTATCAGGCAGGATCTACTTGGAGTACAGGTGTGTACTCAGATAGAGCAAGAGGAAGGCAAGGGAGTTCCTTCCATAAGTATGGTCTGTTGAATTGCAGGTTGTTGCAGATTCATGGGAGATCTACTTGAAGTACCTTGAGTACTTGTGGAGCACGTGGAGTGCTTGTGGAGTGCGTGGAGCACTTGTGGTGTGCGTGGAGCACGGGAGGTGAACACCAACTCTGTATTTGAGTTGGGTGTTGGGACCTGTGAGAGGGAGAGCTTTGGGGAGAAGAATTACTGTTCACTTGAGGCGTGGGAAACCTCTGTAAGGTGGTGGAGAAGAAGTGGCATCTTCTTTATTGTATTCTTTTCTATATAAAGTGTTAATACAATTTGGTATTGTCTCTCATATCATGTGTTATTCTGAATTCTAGTTACTTGGTGAATCTGGTTAATTTCCGCATATTAAGTTGCTTGGTATTAGTAATCAAATTGCATGCTTCCGGTGTACACCCTCTTCATTGTCTTCACCATCTACTTATAGCTTAACCTTCTTTACCATCCTAGTTATGGTTGGTGATGTTGAAGGACTAATTTTTTTAATATTTTGTGGTTAAGCGACACTATTATTTATTCTTAAAGAAGGTGATGAGAAAAATCCACAAGGTTCAATCTTGAATAAGTTTTCATAGGGTTCATAGGTTCAGGTGATGGGATTTTATTATTTAAATCCACTAGGGCATGAGAATGCAACTTAACAACTTGTTGTAGGGTATTTTTAGGTAGATGGTCATTACATTATGGTGAATGATGAGAAATTGAGTGGTATTCTAATTAAAGGGCTATTTACATTCACTATGTTAATCCACTTAGATTCCTACATTCATGGGGACATATTATCCAATATTATCTACTTAGACCTTGATTTAATTTATTTTCAAGGTTAAATACTAAGGCATTCAAAACATCCCAAAAATTAGGATCTGAAGCATCAAAGTGAATAGATATCCTAGTTCCTCTATTAAGAGGTTTAAGAAATTTTCTACTAGGCCTTCTACCTCCAGAAAACTAGCCTCTAGAAGCAAAACTATGAGAAGATGAATCTTTTTTATTCCAATTTTGGTAAGTTATTCACACATCAACACAAGAATTATTTGAGTTAGGAGGTGTCCACCCTAACATTTCTAAAAAATAAAATGAAATAAATCAAACTCTGATTTCTTTCTTGCAAAATTATTCTCAACATATATAAAGCCATATAAATTTCAATAAATAGATTGAAATTTGAACACTATTTCATCAATGTAGTCTTGAAAAAAATGACTAACAATTTCCTTATGAAATCAATATAAACAATATCTATTTGAAACCCTTCTAAATATAATATTATTTTGATAAGTGGTCAATTATTCATTCAAAATAAATTAATAATGATCAAAACTAAATGATATACAAATCTATTTAAACCACTGATCTTACTTTTGAAATTGATATCAAATAATTTTTCCAAATGCTTAAATGCAAAAATGTATATCTCACTTTGCAAATGACTATGAATAAAAAATTGATCAAAAGTTTGACATTACTAACTGAAGAAAAAATTTCTTTTTCAAATGATAACCAACTGAATCATCAATTATTTCAAACATAAATGTAAACCATGTATGATATCAAGACTAATCTAAAAATAATACCAATTTATTCACAAGACTTATCATATTGATATTTCCATCAAAAATTTCAAACCAGACCAAACAAAAGGTACCATAGATTTAAAAATAAAAAACCCAATATTAACAAGAAGCTTCAAAGTATCATATTCATCTACTGTATATATCTCCAAATAAACAACAAAACTAAATATATAAACATCTCTTCAAAACCATCTAACATGAAGAACCCAAAAAGATCATTATTCATCCATCATAAAACTTTCCAAATTGGTAATAGAATCACCATGACATCATCATTATTTTCAACTTATCAAAATATATTTTTTATATATATTTAAAAACTTGACTTACCCACAAAATTTTATTTTATCCAACCTAAGCAAAACAAATGTTCCATGTGAATGAATCAAAAAATATCAAATGACATAAATGTAGTTTATATTTGAGGCATTTAAGTGTGTATAATCGACAACAAAACCCTAAAAATGATCAAAATAAGTTAATAAATAATTTTGTATCAAACAACCATAAATATTCCTAATCAAAACCAAATAAAATACTAAATCTAAGAAGTAGACAAACATATAGAACATATTTTATCAAAAATAACCAGCCAAACACCAAATCTCAACACTAACTAAAGCAAAACAATAAATGGATTTTAAATCAAATGGATATAATAATTTAAAGTGAATATAAACAAATAACAAATTTATATTGAAAATCCATTAGAACTGCTATATTGACTTTGCCCAGAACCTAGTATCAACAAGAACCAACCCGTGCTTTCAAAATATATTATCATATTCATTGTCAATCAACTAAAACCAAAAATATGCTAAAAAAAGATGACTGTCACTAAAAATCATCAAAGCTCTACTAACTCAAGGACCACTACATGTATATGCATTATCTTCAAAATAAAAAAAAAATAATATGTTGATAAAGTTTATACCTTTCCAAATTTGCATTAGACATGAAACACATCTCTATTAAAATAAACAAAACTATGTCACATGATTTAGACATGTATCCTTTATGCACCATTCAAATTATCATTTTTCCACCACTATTAAATAACTTGTTGAAAACCGTAATATCAAAAAATGGTTTGACATTCATGCATTTAAAATAATCTTCTCATAATTTCCATAAAAAACCAAATCATATGCCTCTTAAAATAAAACTTAAACCAAACTGTATGTTTTGAAAATCAATACCAAAATCAAATTGCATGCCTAGAAACTTTATGAAAAAAATATGCACCATTTAAAATAAACATTGAAGATGACAAGTAATGAAAAACTTACTGATTCTACAAGTATCTGTGATAGTTATCTAAATTCTTTTGTAACTTCTATAATTCCACTTCCAAAATTATGCTTCTGCATCTAAGATTTTTAAGAATAACAATAAAATAAATGAAAAACCCATTTGTATTATTTCAAATTTTAGTTACTGCCTATGCTATGTGCCATAACCATATTGGATGGCAATATTTTCAACTTTTTACTACCAACTAAATTAACACTTTAACAAATTTAATCATGACCAAAACCTCTACCAACTATCTGCTAAATTCCCTTTGATGGTACACATATTTATGAATTTAATGCCATAAATTCTACATGATTTTAAAAAATCCCAATATATTCACCATATCACTGAACATTAAATTGTCACCACTTGTTATCTAAAATACTACCCAACCAATGCTTCAAACACGTAGTCAACATTAAACACTTTGTCACTTAGGTTCTATTCTGCCACCCTAGGTTTATTAACACTTCATGTAAGTTGACTATTATTTGATATTTTAGAATTATAACCTTTAGTTATAATGATATTTGATCCTCAATATGTAACATTGATTTCAAAATTCATTTATGTGTGTTTAGCACTTAACCTTTAGATACTAGGTTAGAAACATTTAGGTTTTAATACATATAAAACTTTAAAACTTTGCAACTTAATTCAATATAAATAATTTTAACTTATATTGAAACTTTAAAAATAAAATTTAACTTATTTTAAACTTATATTTAAAATAAATTTTGATGATCAACAAAACCATTTTTCAATCAACCTGTGCATCTAACCATGACTGATTACAACCTTGATCACAAATTTGATCAATAACATTATACTCATATGATTCATATGATAAAAAAAATGTTTCCATGAAACTTCTTGTATATGCTTATTTTTTTATATTAAATCCATTAAATTCTTTCAAAAAAACTTTAAAATGTAGATTAATACTTCCATTAAATGCAAATATCATAATAAACATTTGTGATAATAATGCATATTCAAATGTTTCAACAAATTAAGACCCCCAATTAGTAGTTTTAAATGTTACGAAAAAGTCATCAATATAACAAAATCACTTCAAAAATCTTGGATTTAAAAACAAAAAAGAGGTGGTTTTGAAAATAAGCTCAACATTATCTTCATTATTTGAAAATGCATTGATTCTTATAGTCGCAACACTATTTCAAAGAAGGGAAAATGTATACATCCAAATTACAACACATTAATGTCATAATTAACATACCAAATATCAACACAATCATCATTATTATTCACTAACCCATCATCCAAAATTTTTATTTTTGTCTTAGTATACTAACATCATTATCCCCCTCCCCCCCCCAAAAAAAAAAAAATTAAAAAAAAATCAAATAGTTATTAATCAATAATAATTAACTAAATCATTTATAATTAATAATGCACACAAAATTTCAAAAACAAACAAATAAAACTATTTAAAATTAAGAATTCCAAATCACAAACCACCTCTTCAATTATCTCAACCAAGAGGTTAAGTCATCCAACCATTTACATGATTCTCTCAATCAAGTTTTGAGTCATAAACCAACTCATTGAAACATTCAACTAGTTTGGTGAGTCACCAAACTACCTTGACTAGTTCATGTAATCTTCCAACTATCCTATGAACATGCAACCAATTTCATTAATTCGTTAGATTGACTCATTCAAAAAACCTACTAACTTCCATGCATTCCTCAACTAATTGAGTAATAAATATTCCTCATTTGAGTGAGGACACAAATCAAACCATAAAAATACAAGAGATGAAATAAATTTGGATTTATCTTATCCATCCATTTTCTCATCTGAATGTCCATAAATTAACATGCCTTCCTCCATTATAAGAATCATCCTAAATTATCATATGAATTAACATCCATAATTAATTTATTGAATTTATATTGAATTATCATTTTACATGTTATTGGGTTCAAATTCATCTACCATTATTATGTTGAATTTCCCTTGTATTGGAAATTTTATTTTAATCATCCACATACCAAATTTGTAAGATCACATCTAAGTTAGTAAAGATGAGATATTCATCAATTTATAGGTGAAGGTAGATTGTATTTTTCCTTATTTTAAATCATTATTTAAGGTTATAGGTTGATTTTATAATAGGAATTAGATAATTATATTGGTTTCTATACTGCTTATTACCTATCAAATCCATGATATCCAATTACATGATTAATCATCATGAATATGTGTAGTCAGTTAAAATTTTTAGTTATGATTATGCATAAATTAAAATAAATCCAACCATCCATCCAATCTAATATTTTATATTTTTAAGGAGATATATCATTCCCAAATCTACCTTCTTGAATATATCATTACATAAAATAAAATAAAAAAGTACAACTCCTCTCAAGATATATCTATTTAAACCTAAATTTAGATGTGGGTCCTATTATGAGTAAATAGGATTAAAAATATATAAAAGAATAATCACAAGGGTGATAGATAGATAGCAAAAAATTAATTATAAAACTTAGATAGAACAAATACTAAATATAATATGTTGAGATGTGCTAAAATAAAAAGTACAACTATGATAGATATTACAATGATAATGAAAATAAGATACTTAGCTGGGTATATTACTAATACATATTTGGATTTGGAATAGGAAATAATAAAATTGGAATAAAGTTTTGAAACAATCATCAAATTCTAGATTAAGTTCCTCTATAGCCATGGACACTTGAATCAATCTGGGATGGTTTCATCGATGCTACTATCTAGACTAAACATAGGTGTCTAGTAAAAAATAACTAATGAAATAAGATGAAACCACTTGGATTATTTTGGATTTGTCATTACTTTCACTTTGTTACTTTCAAATCTAGGTCATGGACTATCTCTCTTTATCAAATGGTTAAAACCTAGTTCTTCATCTTTATATTGGTTATAGTAAAACTAGGTTAGTGGGTACATGGTGTCAATCTACCCTAAATAATCCTCTATAAATGAACACTACCTACATAGACAATACTTTGAAGAGGGCCTCATACTTATGTAGTTATTCCCTATGTGTTAGATTATGTGTGAATCATGAAATATGTGATAAGAAAGTAAAATAGTGACCTATCTTGTAACTTGTAAAATATAACTCTTGTGATGCTCATTTAGTATTTTAGACCTATTTATGTGTTTTCCCTATGATTTATATGGAGATAAAATAAAATAGGTAACTTTTGCTTAGTTGAATTTTCTTTGAACGATCCTTGGTCTGAATCTAGGTTTGTTCTAGGTGAGTAATGAATGAAGGTTAATATTATATTTATACCAATCCCTTTGGATAATATCTCACACAATATCACTTAGGTTTATCATTAGGATACATTTAATTTGAAAATTAGATGACTTTAGTGTACTAGACACTTGTGTCAAAACAAGATTCCTGTGTTAACGTAGGTGTCTATTTGGGATGTAAGTGTCTAAGGATTAGGGAAATAGGTGAAGGATCAAAAATTTTAAAGGCATAAAATAAGTAGGTTTTAAGTATTTTGGGTACAATAAAATGCCTAGATAATCAACATAATACCATTCAAATTAAGAGATAGGCCAAGGGACACAAGATATTGCATATGCAAGACTTACAAAAGTGGTAAAGGTCTAGAACTAAAAATAACAATTGAGGTATGAGTTTTACAAGTTTACAAGAATAAAGTGATATATATCTCATAACTTTCATCAATAATTCCCCCCTTTAATATAATATTGAAATTTCTATTTTAAAGGAAATGAATACATACTTGGGTTTGTATAACACAACTTGCATTTGCTTGAGTCTGACTTGAGTTATATGCTAGTGATTGACCCATAAACAAGACCGTGTTACAATATATAACCATTGAATATAATATATATTTTAAATTATTGAAATGACTAAATTTAAAGATAAGGTTTAAGAGTACACTTGTGTATTGATGTAACCATCTTACCTTTTAGTATTTTAATTTGAAAGATGTATCATTATGAATCATTGAAATCAAGATTAGGACAAATATAAATATAGAGATATAGATAGAGAAAATAGGAGGTCTCATTTCCCCTTGGATAATACGTGGGTTTCTATCTAGAAATTGAGACTAACTCAAATGTGAAACTCAATTATATTTACAACTTGGTGACTGTGAGTGAACCAAGTCAACTCACACTATCAAATTTTTGAGGATTTATGATACATTAAATTTCAACCTATAAAATTTTCAATATTTAGTGATTTTATCACCTAAACCTTACCAAAAAGTGAACCAAATACTTCAATAGATTGGCTCACTATAGTCTGTAATAGTCCAACCTGGTGGGTGATTTAATTTCATACAAGTTTTATGAATCTAAAATTGATTTGTATTTTGAAATATTAAGCATACATTACATATCATATACACCTTAGATATGTCTCATGATGAAATTATGTATAATAATGGTACCAATGTATATAATTACGCCATAAATTTGTATCTGAGGCATATAAATATACAATTTTGGAAATTTGAAACTATGTATGTGTGGAAAACATGATTCTAAAGCATGCCCCCAATGTATATGGATAAATTTAAAAACTGATATAAGGGATAATGTATAGGACATGTTTCCAAAACATTCCCCCACTATAATTTGGCTATGTTGTATACTAAGTATGGAGAATTTTTATATAAAACATATTGCCAGTAAATTTGAGACTATGAACATGTGGAATCCATGCTTATATAACATACCCCCACTGAATTTAAAATAATGAATGTTTAGAAGCCATGCCTCAATGGAATGATCCCACCGATATACCCCCTTTGTTTGAGGTGATGTAAGATATAAATTGTTATTTATCTCACCTCAAAAGGATAATATAACAATACAATTGTGAATCAACCATGTAGAATATAGAAGGAACATGTCTAGGTAAATGTAAAATTGAATCAAAATAATGTGATCATATCATGGCCTAAGTACATGATAAATATCATTTCAACATATAAATAGTAATAATACAATATTAACAATTAATCAAGCACACATGTAAGGGAACTCAAAATAAAATGGTCCAAAGAGACTGAAAAAGAGGCATATTGAAATTCCACACAATCAAATGGACATGACTTAGTAAATGTCCACAAAATCAAGAATGACATATTCAAATGTCCATGCAATAAATAATGATTTATTCAAATTTCAATTAGGAAAACAAAGGAACATGGGATGAAAACAATGGATCATATCAAATTCTCAACAAATAAAATAATAGCAAGGTAAGACACTTAAGAAAGTGAATAAATTAAAATATAAGCAACCAATATAAACATATCATAGTATCTCATAGATAAAATGTGTTAGCAAAAAATGTAAAGTACATAGCATATCAAGTACACTAAAAACATATAAGCATGGAAAAAGGCATATGTAAGTACATATTAGTTCAAACATGATAATGTAAAGTGACCATATAATGATATAACTTGGATGTATCTTGATCATAGAGGTGGATTCCCCTGATGTCTTGGGGACATGATTAGAGTTAAATCCCAACATCTAAAAGTGCACAAATCATGTATCTAAGTATGCCTGTATCATACTCAAATAGAATTTTGAAACACATGTGTATGTATAAGTAAATAATATGTTATGCATCAATATGGAACTAACACATAGATTTAAGGGATCCAATAAAATATGTAGATGCCAAAAATATTTTAGGATTTTTGATTTTTTTGGTATTTATTTATAAAATTGGAAGATTTATAATCAAGGAAGTTCTCATCATCAAAAGATGTTGGGCCACTTGAAAAAAATTCAATATATATATATATATATATATATATATGTACTAAAACTTATTTAATGTCTTTATCTAATGGTTTACATGAAGCCAATGGTATATGAAAATAGCCATACCATCATGTTGTATGTCAAAATTTTGTATCTTTATCAAAACCAATTATGTACATATTTTTATTATCCAAATTGGCATTCCAATTGACTAGCCAATGTTTTCTAAATTTTAATTCTAAAAGTGGTTCATGGTCTTATATCCATATGGTAAAAGTTACCACATGTGGATCATAAGAGATATGTAATCAAATGTATCCTCAATATTATGGAATTAATAGATAGTATATTAGTTCATTTTTAGTATGTTCAAATTATTCGAGAAATGTGGTACAAAAGGTTATATCCTACTTATTCTTATCAAATTAGAGATGTTGGTAATATACCCAATCAATATTAGAAGTAATAGTAAAATATTTATGATTTGGTCACTTTGAAAGATGGTTATCTTATAAAATATAGGAAGGATTTTACCTTTTATACATTTTAGACATAAATTTGTATGAGTCATTTATTCTTTTATTTATGAATTTAGTTCTTTAATGCCTTACTTTGATTGGTATTATGGCCAATGATCTAATAATAATTAAAATATGGCACTCCCTCTATAAGTAGAAGTCTACTTCCTAATTTTTGTCTAGTAGAAGGTAAATAAATCATTCTATATCCAAGTATCATAGATAATATGGTATCTATAATATATTATTGTGTTGTGATCTATAAAGTCTATTATGAATCCTTTTGATAACACTCCACATTATTCACATGATGTACTTGAATTTGACCCTTTTAAGGTTGATTCAATGTTTTTATTCAAGAGGGATGTATGTAGTAATAAACATTTATGTGCTCACCTAGTATTTTATTTTTTCCCTTTTCTAGATTAAGTCTATATATTATATAAGTGGATTTAACTTATATATAATATGACCTATATGTTTAAATAGGTTATGAAAAAGGTGATCAAGTGGATCAAATTTTAGTTTTTAAATTTTATCGTATGTCCTATCATAACTGATATCATCATCACTATCATAGTAATATGAAACATGGCCATATTTCTACTCAGTATTAACCAATAAAGTAAGCTCAAATGTTGGGGACTCTTGTGGTTTTATAGTATCCTTTGGTAATGGTTATTTATTTTAATGTGAATATATGTGTACATCAGTATTGAGTGCCTTATTTAAATTTAGAGATTAAGGATCTATTGTAATTTACTCACCTATTTCATATGTGTTTATATGCTCAAGAATAATTCATTGTATAGGTGGTACAATCGTATGAATACCTTTAATTTTAGAATATATCATTTTGAAAATTTTTAAAGGCTCATCATTGGTAGGATGGTTAATCATGTCCCATAATGTATGAATTTTACACATTGGTGAAGTGTAGGTGGGACAAATTTCATTGAATGTATTGAAGATCTACCCAAAAGTAAATTATAATGTAATGATTGAGAAATTAACTAAAAATTAGTTGAAACCATTTTTTTATCTGAATGTCACATCCAATATGATTTGACCAACTAGAGGGTTATTTGAATTATCAAATCCTTTTATATGCATCACCATTTTTTTGGGAATATTGGTGCTAATACCCATGGTGGTTTGTAATTTTATGCCATAAATATTTAGGCTCAATCTATTATTAATGATAACCCTTTTGATTCCCTTATTTTTCATGGTCACTTGTATGAACAAAGGCAAACATTGGTCAATAATATATTTGGATGGTAAATATGTTGGGTCAAAGGTAATGAGTTTTTCATTATTTTTTAAATATTTCATGATGTCTTCAAAATAAGTGGGTTCAATATCACTCAAAACTTGAGTCTCACATAATGCCTCGTATAGGATATCCTTGTAAATAGTAGATTGCTTTAAGAGCTCAAGGATTGAAATTTTAGTATGTGTATTTCTAAATTGGTCAATAAGGTTATATCCCTTAGATTTTATCACAAGCTTAGGATTAATATGCAACTATTGTATATTAACAGGTGGTGGATTAGGTTGAGCAACCTTACCTATTAAAGTAGTAATAACATGGATCATAGAATCCAATATATGTCGTGGGTGAATAATGGGTGAAAGATGGTATATATCATTTGAATAAGAATTAGGGAAAATAAATGGTTGAGAGCATGCACATTGGCATATAAATACTAGCACTATAGTATTAAAAATTAGATTATGAACAAATATCAAGTATTGTCTCTATTTTGAAACCCTCTCATGATGTTTAAAAATTTGATTTATATATATGAAAAGATAGGTAATGTATCAAACCACAAAAAATAGTACAAATTGGAACCCCAAATGGGTAATAAATACATTTATATTACACATAAACCTTAATCAACCCATGGTTTGAACCTAAAACATCGAGTTCACCAAATTTTTAGCCCTAGATTTAGATGTGTTGTGGGTATATAGGGTTAATAATATAAAAATTAATAAGCACAAGTGTGATAAATAGATCTATAGAGGGATAATTAATTGTAGAACTTATATAAAACATATACTAAATTTATTATGTTGAGATATGATAAAAATGAAAAGTTAAATTATGATAGATATTAAAATGATAATGAAAATAATATATTTAGTTGATTATGATGCTAATATAGATCTATATCTAAAATAGACATGAAGTAGATTGGAAGAAAGTTATGGAATAATTGCCAAATTATGGATTAAATGCCTATATAGCCATGAATACTTGCATCATCTTAGGATAGTTACATCGATGCTAGTGTATAGATTAGATACAAGTGTCTAATATGGAATAAATAATAAAATTGGATGTAAACACCTTGATTCTTATGGGTTCATCACTATGTTCACTCTAGTACATTCAAATCTAGGTCATGGATTATCACTTTTGTCAAATAATCATACTCTAGTTCTTTTTCTTCATAGTGGTTATGGTAAAATTGGTTAGTGGGCACATGGTGTTGAGCTTACCCAAGGACCCATCTATAAATATTCACTTTATACATAGATAATATTACAAAGAGGGCCTTCGACTTATATACTTTTACCCTACATGTTGGCTTATGTGTGAATCATATAATATGTGATAAGCAACTACAATAGTGACCTATCTCGTAAGTTAGAAAATTTAACTCTTGGGATACTCCTTTAGTACGTTATACATGGAGATGTGTTAACCTTATACTAATATGGAAATAAGAGAAAATGGAAAATATTTTCTCAATTGAATGCTCTTTGGTATGAATCTAGGTATATGTTAGGTGAGGAATGAATTAGGGTTGATATTATATTTATACCAATCCATTTTTAGAATATATCACATAATATTTCTTAGGATAACCATTAGGATATATTTAAAATTAGTGGATGTCATTGGGGTTTCACCAAAATATGATAATTATAAGGATAGTTATGTGATTTAGCTAAGAAACTATAGGAATCCAAAGGTAAGTACATAATCTAAACTTATAATGTAATATCATAGATGTTTAAGTATAAATAATAAAATATTGCACAAATCACATGTATTTGTATATTAAATAGAGTTATCATAGAATAAATACAATAGGAAATCATTTTCACACACCAAATCTTATAGAACATAGGATTAAGAACATATAATACCATAAAATAGCTTAACAAGTATCTATTACAATTTTTTAGAAACCAAAACCTTCATTACATATATCTATTTAGAGTGCAAAGTTTTAATACAATATTTACAATACTCTTAGTCACTAAAACATCTTGCCAACTACTTAGCATTCTTACAATTGACAACCCATTTTATTACAATCTAAAGACTATAAGTAATCTGAGTGTTGTATTTTTATAACCTCTAAATCCATTCTTAATTTTATAGCTATATTAGATCATATTTTATTTCTTCATAAATCCATGTGTTTTAAAAAAGATTGAATTAGACTTAACCATGAAACAACTTGAATTGACTACACTATAAAAAGGATAACATGGTTATCATCCATGTGTCATATACATTTTACTAATGATTTGATACTTTCAAATTCACATGATAACAAGTTACTAGAATTAGATTAGTGTCACATCTCAAGACAATGTCATAGAGGTAGTTGAACCATCACATAGAATCTAGGTTGGATTCATGATATTCATAGATTGCATAGGGTACTATTTACCAGTTTTCATCTATTGTGCACTACTCAACCACACTCATGGGTTTTAAAAAAATTAGCAAGCCAACCTATTGCCTATATGGGTTTTCAATAGGCTTTCCCCCATTTATAGGTTTTCAACCAACCTGGCCCTATGTTTCAATGTGATCCATCCTAGAGAAAAATTGAGAATAAAAATTTCAACATTCCCAGCCTATATTGAAACTAGTTGGAAGGTGGAGGCTTGAAGGTGCTAGTGATGGTAGTGGTAATCTCTATGATGAACTCACTAAATCAATATTCTATTATTTAATCTTTTCCTATAGTTAGTTGGGTTGAATTAAATGAGGTACATCTACCAAAGGTTCAATTGAATTGTCTAAGTTAGCTAAATCAGTCTTATAAGACTTCCAAGCAAGCAAGAATTCCTATGTACTTCATAACAATACACGTAGAGTATATTAAGAATAAAGTAGTTTTTGAATGGAACTATTCTCTATAGTTGGAAAGGCATGGAAAGTATAATCCATATTGGTAGTTATATATGCATGGAGGTGTGTAATATTTTTAGTGTGGTGTTGTGCTTAAATTCATACAAAAGGATTTTATACCATTTGGGTCTACCATATTTGTATTTATTGCATGACAAAATCATGATATTTAATATAGGATTATAATTCTATATTAAAACCTTAAAAATTTGAGGATTGATAATGAAACATTCCCCTAGAAGTGGTATCATTATTGAATTTAGGTTGCATACCATGCCAAACCATGTCTAGATACTCCTTCAAATTTAGTATTTTCTGAGCCAATTATATGGCTTGTGCTTGCACAATATCTAGCTAGTATGATTCAAGGAATTTGTAAAGGATCCCTATTTTGGTTTTGATGACTTGATCTTGTACCATTAGATTAGATAGGTGTTAGATGGCCTGCTAGTCTATGGTGAGATATGAAACTAGCAAGGGGAGTTTTTGATTAACAGAGATGAGGCTACTAATGATAATTCAATTTTATAGAAATGAGCATGCATACTCATTGATATTATTAATATTTATCATCTAAAATCAGATTTTGATGTTTTCATTCCCTAATTATATGACCCTCTTCTCCAAAGAGACATCTATCTATGTAATAACTTCTTAGAATATATATTTTCCTTCAACATGATTAGTTAAAGTGAGTTTTGAAACATCCAGAGATGCTTTGATAGTGGGTGGAACCAATAATAATGAGGTCACTAAGGTGATTTTATGGATTAGATAAAATTTATTAAGAGGGAAGGAAAAAGATATTTTTTAGTTGGATGTCATAAAAACATCTTTGATTATCATGTCCTAAAATCTTATCAGCATAATCTCTACATGGGTGCATGTAACCTCCCTTATAATTTACATGTCATGCATGATTTTATTGATGGCCTCTACCTATTTTTACTTAATCATATAATCATATTTATCACACACATCCTTATCTTTTTTATGCATCTTATATTTTTTATCCATGGCCTTCTTCTCTTTTGTAGTTGTGTCACGATCTTCTTCCTCTTGCTTGTGTTTCATAACAACTTCTTTGTATTCCTTATTCACAATGAATGCATTGTATTCTTATTCTTTGTGTATATTATCCTTATATTTGGTTAATTTTCTATCATATTTTATGATGTAATCCTCCTTATCCTTTGTGTCCTACTTAACCTTGGTTTTAGCTTCATGATATTCTTGTTTCATCATTCTAATAGTGTCCTCTTGATCTACTTTTTCTATTTATTTCTCTACTTCTTCTTTTTCTACTTATGATTGCTTTAACCATTAGGATTATTGTATCCTATATATTTATCTTGGAATATAACTTATAATGATGTTTTCATTCCTTCATATCTCATATTTTAGCTTCCTTCACCATCTCTTCATGTGGGATTTGTTGTTCCTCCTACATCTAGGTGTCTAAATCCACTTGATCAATGTTAGTGATGTGTTATTTAGACTAGGATGGTGAAGAAGAAACCTAAATCACCTAAATAATGGTATTATTTACATGTTATTTATTATTATAAAAGGTAATTATTAATTTTATCAACCATTGTGATGCTTCTTCATGATATTATTTTGTGTGTGTGGTTAGAGTGGCCAATGAAGTAAGCATAACTTCTTCTAGTGTTGTTTCCTCTTATTCTTCTATAATTTTAATATACTATCAAAGTTTATATTTATTATGTGTAAATGATTCTGGAGGAATTTTTGTTATAGGATCAAAGGGATACAATTGTGAATAGCAACCAAATCCTCCTTTTGTTGAAATTTCTAAATTTTTTTAAAGTTTGGTCTCTTCACCAATTGTATCCACAATAGTGAAAGGGGAGAAGTAGGTAATTACACCCATACATTTTTTGGTACCTTATTATATATATTTAGTGTGAATAATTCCTTCTCTTCTTTCTTATCATATAAATCACTAGCCATGCCATCCATCATCATTTGGTACACCTCTTTCTTATCCATCTATATGTCAGGCTAGTGACATTGAGATGAGATATTAGGACATGAAGATCGTATAACTAGGTCCTCTTTCTCCTTACCTTATGCCTAGGTGGAGAAGAATATTCATAATCTATTGAGTCCTTGTACTTCCCATGGTATTATGTTACTAATGTTGTTATTGCTACTATGAAAGTTATGACTAAAATACCTAGTGGTACTATCAACAATGGAGTCACTCTTTATGCAACAAAATTATTTTTATTGGTAACCTCTTTATGCACTATTTCCATGTCAATAAATAAAGGTAAAGGTGAACTAGATGACTTTTGGAGTTCATAAATTCTAATGACCATTCCTTAAGGTAGTTTGGACACTACCACATGCTGGCCTAAGTATTGGATCATATTGGGAGGGATACGAGGGTTAATGATAATAATTCATACTAATTCATCCCACAAGGAATTGAAAAATTAATAATATGTAAAGTATGTGACCTCCTCACACTTCCATATGAGGTTATTAAACACTAAATCAGACCAATAGATGACATCTAGATTCACTACACCATCTAGGGAATTCCACTATGTAAATACCAACAATAAAACCAAGAATTGGTGTCAAAAGGTCTAATTTAAATATGCCTTTAATTTTTAAATTTTGTTGATGAATTTTGACACCAAGAACTCTAACCAATTAAATTATTCATTTTTTTGATCATGTGATGGATGATATCAATGATGCCTTTTGTTTCCTATTTAGTGGCCTTAGTTTTCCTTTTGGTGATGTAATATACAAAAATGTGAACTAGCTCATCTTGGATATCATCCAGTTGTATCCTTGGATTGCCTATGGTATAGGCATCTTAGTTTTTTAGAAAAATAGGTGGGGATTTGGACATTTATGGGCCCAAATTTCTACCTATTTCTACCATTCATATTGCTCATTACATGGTAGCTTAGTTTACATATATGGTGATGTCGAAGGAAAGATATATATTTATTTCATTAAATATAACTAAAAATATCTCTATTATGTCACCTAATTATTTTAATGTGCATAATTATATTAGGTTTTCAACATCCATTTTGTAGAGTCTATGTACTTGTATTGACATTAAAGGTTATGCACCTTAAATTCCTTCTTGGATAAACATGCATTCTTCTAGAAGATTGATGGAATCATATGCATCTGTGTCTATAAACCTTTTTTGGAACATGTTTTCTCCAATTCCTATGTCTTCCTATTATGATATGGTGAGTCTTTTTCTCAACTAAGAATGTTTTTATGCATCCATCACCTATGCTTTTGTTATGAATGTATGTGAATATTTTAGACAATCTAGTTTCTGAAAGATGTTCAAGATCTCAAAAATTTCAAGGGATCAATAATTGGTTTAGTCAACAAGATATATTGTATTTATATATATTTGCATTCCTTGGATTTAAATGTGTATTATTGGCCCTTGATTATGTTATTAATGTCATTATTGGCATCCCATTTTCTGAGCTAACATCCTCTTTTGTGGTAGGTTAAATAAGTGATGTGATGCACCATCTTACCATTCTTCTGTACTTGATTATTATATATTTGATGTTGACCTAAAATTTATTTTGGGATATAATTTTATCTCATCCATTTATTAATCATTAATGGCCATAAATAACCATTATTCCTTATTTACCCCTACTCGTATTTTTCCCAAACTTAATCACTAGCATACATCGTCCAAATGATGTTCCACTTGTGAAAATATACTAGAGCACTCATTTGATCTACACACATAGAATCAAATAAATAATCCAAACCCACAAAACATAGGTGAAAAATAATCCTAATATAATATGGTATGATTTACATCCTTTTGATGTCTATGCACACAACTTACTAGCAATAGGGTTTGATCCTACTATCATTCACCTTTCTAGGTAAAATGGTGACCTATAAATCCTTCAAGGCCACTGTTCTTGGGTACATTAACTTATGGATGATTTATGGTCCTTTTCATATCATTTTCATCTTACTTTGGAAGGGTCTAAACCAACTATCATAAATCAAGACTAGCTAATCCACATGAAACTCTTTTGTGTAGAATTTATTATCATGCTAGGATTTTGTGTTGTGTTTATGCACCTCCTATGTCCAAGATTCCATGAATCTATCTTCAACCATGTTATTTAACTTTAGAAACTTTCTTGTCAAGGATTCTTGATTACCCATGCACATAATTATTACTATTCATAGACTAAGTACTACATACTCCAAGGGCATGATCGCTTCTAAACCTTATATGAACTAGAAAGTAGTGAACCTTGTTCAATGTTTTTAGTGTGTGTGACATGACCATAAAAATAAAAAAAAATTATCCTACCAATTATGTCATTGAACATTACATACTTTATTAAACATATTTCTAAGTACCTTATTCATAGCCTCAACTTGGCCATTTGCCTAGGGATGGTAAGTTGTACTTTTTAAGTGTGATATTAAGAATTAATCAGTGAGAGACTATCATTTTATTCATAAAGTGCATACATATATCACTTACTAATTTCATGGGGTAATCAAATATGGTAATGATGTTATCATATAAGAACTTGACTATGTCCTTTGTAGTGTAATTTGGTGTCATAAGAGCTTTTACCCATTTGGTAAAGTAATCCATCATAGTGATTATGTACCTAACATGGATATATTTTTTGGGTGGGTTGATAGGCCCAAAAAAGTTTATTTCTCACTATTCTAAATGCTATTATGCAAGCATCAATTATAGAGTCATTTCATCTTTTTGGTTCAACTTATTCATCCATTAACACATCACATTATTTTAAAACTATGTGAGCATATTATAAACACATATAGCCACTAAATCCCACTATTAAAAATATTACTCACAATGGAATCTTCTACAAAGTAACCCCCTGTGATTCCCTAATATGCCTCTTCTAATAATTGTGGCCTTTCATTTTCAAGTAAAACTTTATACAACACTTCATCCTTGCCCATATGATAAATAAATCCATTAATAATGTTATATGGAAATGCTATAGTAATGATTTAATTCTTATCTTTCTCCATAAAATGTTTTACAAATATAACTTGTTTTAGAAAATTTATGATATCTTGTAAATGCTCAAAAATCATAGACACATGAAAATGATGTGCATCTAAGCACTCATATGTGATATCCTCTAGTTCTTCACCATTATTTATCCTACTCAAATGATTTATACCCATATTCTTATAACTTAAATTAACATTGATTTATAATTGAAACTCCTAGAATAACATCAACCACCTAGAAATGTGTTTTCTTAGCAAGGGTTTATTAACCAACTATTACATTTATTGGTGATCAGTGAATAGCTAAAAAGGTAGTGCAATATGTTCTAAAGAGTGAACATTGTAGATAAATATTCATTCTCAATTATTGTATAGTTTTTATCCATAGCAGACAATTTCCTACTTACAAAGTGGATAGGGTGATCCAATCCACCCTCTCTAGGATATGCCAATATAAATCCATATATGATTCCTAATGCATCTACATGAACATGAAATGGTTTAATCTAGTATGGGAAGATAAGAATTGGTGTAGTCACTAGTCTTTCCTTTAGTTTAATGAACGTTACTTGATATTCCCTTATACATATAAACTACATTCATTTTCATAATAATTTCTCCAAAAGGGGTGATAAGGTTTTGTACCCCTTAATGAACTTCCTATAGTATCTTGTATGCCCCAAAAAATATTACATCTCTGTTGAAATTATTGGTTGAATCATACTATAATCTTAGCTTAATCTACCAAAATACCTTTAAATCAAACTACATGTCTTCGTAAAACCCCAAATTGTGTGAAAAATAAACATTTATTCAAATTGAGCATAAATTGAAGTGGTCTACATATTTTTAACATAAGTATAATCTTAGACAAATAATTTTTAAATAGATAAAACACTACCCAATCATCCAATTAGACTTCCATAAAATCATGAATAAAATATTTAAATGTAGTTACTAAAACTTTAGTGAAAATAGTAGGTGAATTATTTAATTTAAATGACATTAACTTATACGCAAAGGAACCCCATTTAGTTGTGAAAGTAGTCTTGGATTTATCTTCTTCTATAATCAGGATCTGATGATATCCACTAAAGTTATCTATGAATGAATACACTTCATGGTTAGTGCCCACTTTTAAATATTCATTTGTGAATGGGATATCAAATGGGTCATTAATATAGGCCTCATTTAGGATGTGGTAGTCTCCAAAAATTCAAATCTCCCTAGTTTTATTAGGTTGAACAACCATAAGACTAACCTAATTGACTGTCTCTAAAGGAAAGATAATACCAGCTTCAAGCATATGATCCAACTTATCTTTCACCTTGAGCTTCATATTTTGATTCAATCCACATGATCATTTCTTGATTGGGCATGTATACTCTTTCAATTTAATGTGAATTTTACCTAAAGAGGGATATACACCCTTAACCTATATAAATTTGGTAGGGAGTACATCTTGGAAACTAATTAAGAGCTACATAGATTTTGATATGTCTTCTTGAGACCAATAATATCAAATATGTGATAGTTTAGGAATAATATCCATTCTAATGTTTCCCACATGTTCCTTAAAATGTCCTTGATATATGTTGTATTATCCTTTAGGAATGGATTCACACAATATCCAATAGGATTTCATTCTAAGATGTTAATATGTAGCATTGTTTTTTCTTCTATCCAATCTATGACTAGGTTTGGAAGTGGCTCAAGCTCACATTTAGGTTCAAATATATTAGCTAAAGCCATGTCATCCTTATTAACTGAATGGAATGTCTCAGCATCTTGATCTTCTATCCTATGATAAAGTTAAACTATGATTTTTTCCTTCCCCTTTTCTACTTTACAAATTCATAAGGCCTCATGTTAGTCATAGGTTGCACTTTCATGCAAATATTAATTAGTTATATCATCTAACTATTCAACATATTCATGGTATAGAAAAACATTTAACTTTTATAATTCCTTATGCATCTAGGAATTATCATATTAAAAAATAAATGTTTGAATGAAGTCATTTTGGACCTACACCTAATGCTTTATCTCTCCCCTATATTCCTGATATATGTACCACATAGTTTGAAAGACATTTAATGTATATTTGAAAACATGCACCCAATACTTTAGAGCCATAGCTTCAACATTCTATACTTCAACACACTAGTAGATATGACATTCTAGATAGTCCCCTTCTTTGAACATTGGACAATATTTTCTAACAATATATAGTAATTAAAAGCATGATACACATATTTTAGAGGATTTATCCTAGTGTAGTTACCTAACATGATGAACTGACAATCAATCGAACCCCTTTAGTGCATAATTGAGAGCATTCACTCTTTGATCAACATCTAGTATATTTTATTTAAATCACAAAATAAATTAGCTAACACATTTAGTGAAAAAATAGTGAGGTATTTGGTGATTTATTATAAAGACCATCTACATAGGATGCATCTCATGATCTCCCTTAACCTAGTTAAGAATGTGTGTATCAAAATCCCACTCACTAAAGAAGTTGTATCCTATAGTAGGATGCCTTCTAGAGTTATATCTATGTAATATTTATTTGTATGACTAATCTCACAGATAAATTCTATTTCAAATTGAGTTGGTGACCTTATAGACATCGATCACACATCCTCCATTTATAGATACAAGATCCTTATGTGATTTAATAAAAGTTTGTAAAGTAAATTTTACTTGTGAAAAGAGTGTATGGGTGGGACAAAACTATCATTAGGAAAGACACACTCACTAGCTCGTAGAGCTTGATGTTTTCTCTTCTACATTCACTTTCATCTAGCTAGTTTCTCCATAAACATATGGTGAATCAAGGTATTTTGGGATGCAATATGGTCTTTGTCCACATTTATTCAAGATAATTACTATGATTTTATCTCTTTAAAGGGGTTCTAATTGATTCAACATTATTTTGATGATAATCTAACTGTCATATGCCCACTTATTGCCTATCAATGTTGGGTAGTGTATCTCATTTGTCTTCATTTTAATGAATTAAAATCAACTTGTAGTCTCTACTCTAAGACTTTGATCTCCATATCTTTCAAGTGACCAATAGGTTCAACATATCCCTAGTTTGCAAGATTGAGAGTTACATGGCTATAAATTAGCGTAGGTCATACCCATGTAGATCTTGGAATCATATTAATGGTGCTACCAAAATAAAATATTGCATTGAGTATTTCATACCCTGTTAACTCAATATATACCCTAGAATCAATGTCACATGGTTTATTTGTTATGATCCATAGTTATAACAATTGAAAATATGTACAATATAATTTAGATCAACATAACATAAAATATATAGGTGGGCCAAGATTCCCAAATACTCAATATATGCAAAAATATAAGAATCACCATTAAGGTAGGGAAACACCATACAATACTCCTTTAGGAAGGAATAACTCCATAATGTCTCTTTGAGGGGACAACCTCCAATATCCTCTTATAATAAAAGACTCAATTCTTACTCGATTCCTTTATAATGATAATCATCTCATTTATATAGACCTCTATATAACTAACAATGGATGGGTAACCTCCTAATCCCAATGTAGGATGACCATTACCCAATACACTAATTCTACAAGTTACTCCTTTATCCTAATATATTGGACCCATAAAACTAACTAAGGGGGATGTGTGCCACATGTTGGCATCTCCATTAACCCACATACATTAATATATCATATCCATAGATATATATTATTATTAGTCTTTACATACCGTATCATTCTATTAGTTTGTTGTTGGCCTTTTTACACACACCAACAAATTATGGAGTAGGTTTGTTTTATTCTATGAAATGTATTAATTTTATATCATGCTAAGTAAATTCATTAAATTTATCATGGTAGTGACAACACCATATTGTTATAAAATATGCGCTATCTTTCCATAAATATAAGCATTTGTAGCTATAAGATTATCTTCAGTAGTCTCCTATTATTGGATTATTTTCAAAATATATGTAGATTCTCACATTAACCCTTTTTTTGTGACTATTTTAGGATACTTGTCTTGGAAAACCTTTCTTATCCCTTGATCTTGTGGAATTTTTATAGGTCATAATCCCTATTATTCATGTAGTTGGTGTGTGAATAATTTTATCAAGTCATCTTCCAAAGGTTGTGCATTAACCATGTTTACATTCCTTACATCCTTTTCCATGTTATAGTTCTCTAAAATTGGATAATATTTTTTATCATGTTACTCTAAAACCCTAAAGCACACATAATAAGATTATCACTGAGAATTTGATGGATAATTGCTTTGTACATGATTAAATTCTCCACATAGATAACATTAGATTAGAGGTTGCTAAGAATTATTTCCCTTGCCTCTTTGTGGGCCACCTTAGTAACTTACCATATGTTCTCCTCTATATCCTCCTCTATTTGATTTGAATCCCTAAGAGTTTGACTATCATGGCCCAAAGCTCCTAGAGGCCTATTGAGCATTTCACCTTTGTTATTCATGTAGGGCATCATACCCACCATATTGATATCGAGGAAATGATACTGCTAACGTTGCTTATTATGCCTAGGGAATTTGAAGTGTCTAGTTATGGGGTGGGGATTTATATGTTGGTGTTATTGGTGTGTAACCATCCATACCTAAAGGTTTATGTTGAGGTTATTGAAAAACCCATGGTGTTCCTGACTATGCTATATTTTCCATGATAACTTTTTGTTTGAGAATTGTTTGAGTTATAGTATTTGTTTTTTATATAATGATTGCAAACATGTTCTTTGTAATGTATTATTTTAATTCCTAAAGACATCTACAAATCTTCTCATCATGATTAGTTGACTTACAAAAATTATAATACAGGGCCTACAAATTCTTTACATACTATTGTAGTAAATGATAATGAGACATTGCATGTCTTATAACTTTATACATTTTTTAGAACTTTGTTTTCATTCTTGGGTACTCCTTTATGTGATTCCCTTACTTCCCACATTCTATGAACCAAATGCTTAACTTATACTTATCTCCCCCATCTTGATATTGATCCATTTTTATTAGCAATTTTTATAGAGTTTTTTCTATCTTTGAGGTGAAGGTTGATGCATTACCATAGTCTTCAATCTATTCAACCCTAATCATAGTTTCCCTTACATCTACCTTATTGTTAAATCAAGTTTATATGATGGTGAACTATATTATTGTTCACAGCCATTCCATAAACCATGAAACTTTACCCTTATCTTCTAGAATAAATTATAATTTATTCATCACATCATAAAATTTATGATCATATTCATAGATGTTTTTTTCCTCCTTGTCAAATTTATTTCAAATCCTATATGGTCTAACTAGAACACTTTATGATTTTAAATTTTGTGATAAGCATATATTTTATCTACTATAGGTCTAATTGATTAAAATTTATATGGTATATGAATTATAATACATGACCACACAAATATCTAAATAGTTCACACTTATTTACTGCATCATTGGCAATTCCTTTAGCCTACCACTTCATGTTATAGGTGAGTAACTACTGTTATCATTTTGTAGACCCATCATAAGGTGCTATATGGATAAATGATCCTAGCTAAATTTATATACTAATATTTGTCATAGGTATCACATGTAGTTATTTAACAACCAATATCTATAGATTTATTGTTATAGATAGAAATATTGGTATTACTATTTGTACAAAGGGAAATACTTGAGGTTTTGATCGCTATTGTATTCCTGCTCATTCTAGTGATCACTAGGACTAAGTTATAGCTTCAACCTCGTCCTCTTATTCTAATATTTTGATCTATGTAATAAACTCCTTTACTTGTGTAAGAATCATGGGGTTTATCTCTATCAATATTAATTATTATATATTATACTTTTATTGTTCAATAAAACTATGTACAGTTTCATAGTGTAGTACCTTTTATGCCTTAATTCTTTTCTAGTGAATTTATTTTGTGAATGGTCCTTGTCAGTCCTCATCTTCCAAAGTTGTATTGTTTATGCTATGATTTTGAAAAAATAGGCTTGGGGGATGTATGCTCCCATGGTGAATAATTTGTACCTCCAACAACATATTTCTTGGAATATGAACCTATGTTACGTTTACAACTATATGGAAATCTCATTTCTATTCCAAGGAATACCATTTTATACACTTGTAAACTCTTGATTACTTATTCTATGTCTATATTATTTTATTATTATTCCTCTCTCACTTTATCTTCTTCTCATTGTCTTTCTTTCTCCATATTAGGACATGCTATTATTACTCCTCTCATCTCCTTGCTTGTCTTCCCTTCTTTCCCTCTCTCTTTTCTTCTATGCTACTATAACTCCTCCTTTTGTTTCATGTAAAATTTTACCTTAATTTTTAAAGAAGAAAAAAAAGAAAATCTATATGGGTGTGGTTAAAAAACCTATTTATTTGTGTGTATTTTGAATTAGAATATTTTGAAGAGCTCCTCTTTAGCTTGGGAGGAAGACCTATAGATAAAAAATCATTAAAGCAAACTTATTTGTTAGACAGATAGCTAGGTGGATTTCCTAGCGATAGCTATATCCTAGAAGTGAGAGATTACTTAGGGTATGTTAATCCACATGTTTTAAATAATTAAGTTCACAAGATTGGAAATAAGGTAGCTACATCAATAATCAAGAGGTACTAAAATTGAACATAAGAATGTTTGCTTAAGAAAATAGACTAGAAATGATCAAATTGGTGATAAACTAATTAATACTAGTGCTAAGGGGTTGGGGTATACTTTAGAAAATATAAAAGAGGTATATGAATAGGTAGGAACATAGAAATTTAGTTTTCATTGAGGGTAAGTGAGAAAAATAGCTTCCTAGTTTTCACTGCCAAAGTGACCATCGATAGTTAGGGTGACTGTTAATAGTTAAAGTGACCATCAATGGTAAATATGATTATTAGTGGTTTTGTAGACCATCAATAGTTGGGTTAAATGTCAAGATTTACTATGAAAGTTATAGGTTGGTAAATTACTAAATAATGGAATCTAAAAGATGGATTTTGAGAGATGGGTAAGGGTTGGATTGACTAAGAAATGGAAATAGAGTATGTGAATATTGACAAATAAGTACTTATATTACTAGAGATTGATTGGGTGAGTGGTTGAAGCATAGCCTATTGGTAGAGTATGGCTTGATTCTAGTAGAGTAATGGTACTCAAGAATTTGGCTGAAAGGTGATGACAAGTTGGCTCTCAATGAGATTGTTGATGACACTTGATAACATTGATTGACCTACAAAAGAAATATCATAAATACTTGAGCTCCTAATAATTATTGTAGATGGATTTGGCCTCCTATGCCTCTCTCTCTCTTATAGGAATAAGAAAGAGGTGGAAGTGAAGGTGTAATTAGGCCATCTAAATATAAACTATCCATGCAAAGTCTTGTAATAAGATTTCAACAAGCTATATTTATAAAAGAAACATAGGTGGTTTACATGTGATTTATTAAGGAGGTGGAATCTAGTTGTCAATGGTTAGGGTTTCTCATGGTGACTGTCAATGATCACCCTAACTGTCAATGGTCAGGTTCTAAAGGAAAGAGGTCCTAAAGGCTAGGTTGAGTCAGCTTGTGAATCTAGTTATGGGTGGGCTTGGTTAAACCAAATTAGTGTAGGTTGGTCCCAAAAAGGTCCTATATAGGTCTAGGGGGATTCTAAACATTCAAAAGTATAGGTATATATATTTTTGGTGTCTACATTTTGCCCCTTTTTATTATGCAGCTTATGTGAATGAGCTATAAAATAAAAACAAAGTATAGGTCAAGGGTCTGATTTCCCTGAGAGTAGGAGGATGTGTTCCCCATAAATATAAGAGTCAGTGAGGTGAAATAGAAGTGGGTATAAGTTTGATAAATGGTATTTGGAGATCCATGAGGTGGTGACATGAGATTAGGCATTTGAAATGCAAACTTGTGCATAAAGTATGATAAAAAGGTGTAATAGCCAAGATTGAACATAGAATAGGTTGCCATAGTTGGTAAAAATAATAATTATTGATAATAAGGGAAGGTGACAAGTGAACCACATGACTGCCTTTAGGCATGGTGGTTAGGAGCACTCGTAAATGCAAGTCTCTTAAGTGACTATTGTGTTTTCGATGGGTATCCAAGGTAGGAAGTTCTCTCAAGGAAAACACAAATGGGTCAAGTATCATAGGTTTCTAAGGTAGGAATTGCTCTTAATGAAACATAAGTAGGTCCATATGTACTAGGTGGTACAAGATGTAAAAGGTCATCATGGCAATATCACTATAGTTAAAAGATGATATAAAAAATGTTACAAAATTATGTATTAGACGGGCCAATAGTAAGGTGATGAGGTGGTTGGGTTGGTTAAAGAAGGTAATATTTAAAAGTGGGCAAGACTTGGTTTAATTGTACTAAAAAATGGTAGTTTGAGTTAGAATTGTCAAATTAGGGTTTCTTATCTATCATGAGTAGGGCATAAAAAAGGTGACCATTAGTGGTCACCCTAACCATCAATGGTCAGGGGAAACCCTAAAAATACACCAATTCAAAAGGAAAAATAAAAATTACTTTCACCCATTTTAACTTTTGTGCATGATTGACTTGGCTCTGGTGATTTTGGTGCTTAGTGGTGAGGATGATTAATAAGTTGGTGATTACTCATTGGTTGGAGGCATATGGGTTTGATACTCATGGTCTCAAGATGTAGGAAGGGTGTGGATTTGGTTGAGAAACTATTTGTAGGATCCAACCATGATAGAGGTTAAGGGATGAGGTAGGTGGTACCTTGAAGTTGGTAAATAGTTTTGATTTATGTAATTAAATTTGGTTGGAGGGTCAATATTTGTGTTGGGGATGGTATATTTAGGATAGAATTCCATAGGTAAGGTTTTATGTTTTTGTGTAGAAATATAAAAATTGATAGGGGGATAGTGGGATGCCATAATCAATCAGGTAGGGGTCCCAAGGGGACCCCAACTAGGTATAGGTACAAGTGAAGGTATAGGTGGGGCCAGTGGCAGTGACACTAGTATAGTTGGGGTTAGTGGTAGTGGTACCCCATGACCATGTTCAAACATGTTTTGATGTATTGGTAGTGATAGGCATATAATAGTTTGATACTAGCCTATGTGTTGATGCAATGAGATGTATATTTTTAGGAGAGAGAGATTTTACATTGTGACATACATTATTTATGATGAATTGATATATATGATGTATGGATTATGATGTTATATATGATGTATGCTTATGATTCATAATTATCATGTTTATGGTTTATGGTATATGACTCTTTACATATGATTTATGAGATGTTTGACTTAGGATCTTAGGCATGTGATGTTATAAATATAGTTATGATGCTCTGATTTTATTCATGGATGTGATAGGATGTGTTATTGATAGATGTATGTCATATGATAATGTAATGGTTTTTTTCATGGTTATGTTGATGTGTTTTTCATGAATTGATGTTATAAGATGAATTATGGTAAAGTGGTGGTAAATGATTACATTAGTATATGGTATTTGATATGGTTCATGATGTTTTGCTCATTGATTTTGTTTATGCTCATGATGATGAATGGTGTGATTAGGGTTAACTATGATATGATATGTGTGTGCATGATGTTTTGATGGTAGATTGGATTGGATGATGCTTATTATATATATTGTGCTTTCATTGTGTTTTAATCATAGATAGATAGATGATGTTATTTGTGGACATAGTTCATAATGTTATTCTTTTTATTTGATATTTATTGTTTATTATCATGGAGATAAGATGTGAATATAGTTAAGGATGTAATGAGAATACATAAAGTAAGTAGATAACAAACTAAATGTTTAGGAAATTGATAAGAATCATGAGATATATCTCTACATGAACCAATAAAGGATAAGAAAAAAAATGTGATGCCTTTCCATTGGTAAGGACCAAAATGAAACCCAAATTAGGATTGGTTTAGTGAAAATAGGCCTTCCAAATGCTTTGCATTAACATGCTTAGGTTGATAAACATGTATCTTGATCACATTATGTTAGTAAGCTCATAGTCCCATGCATATGATATATGTAGGGAGGATGGGTGAAACTAAAACCTTTTGTGAGAGAAGCATGCCTATTCTAGAGGCTTCCAAGAGGATAGTATAAGAAAGCGTATGCTCATATATAAAGTGTAGATTGATCAATGTGAGAAGTTTATTGAGGAGAGCTAATTGTGAATTTCCAAGATTATTTCCTTTATGAGATCTGATTGTGGAATTTCTCATTCATTTTAATTTTATGAGAGCTAATTGCAACATTTCTAATTGATTTTATTTTTTCTTATGGGTCATTTTCTATTTTGATCTTGCTTAGTGTCAAGGAAGCTGATCAATATGGGAAGCTTCCAAGAATTTATAAATTTGACAAATGCTTTACTTAGCCATCCTTCAAGGGAGTGGTCTAATTTTATATGCTTAGTACAAATGCTTTTGATAGCTATCCATCTAGTGAGCAGTCCACCTTATGTTTTACAATTTTGAATAAGGTTTTAACAACTATCCTTCAAGGGAGTAGTTTGTGAATTATAGGAATGATTCATGATTTTGTTTTGAATTTGATATTACTTTTTATTTTGTTTGATTTTACTTGAAATAGACTTGCTTATACATGCTCAAGGGTTTACCTTTATGAACGCAAAACTAAGGGCACAAGAAGGTTAGTAGGTGAAAAGATGTTTAGGTGACAAAGACCATGGGAATCTATCTTGAAGAGGGATAGAAGGTACCATGATAACCATGCCATGGGTAGAGCCATGGTACCCATATTTCAAGATTAGGATATCACTATGATGGATAATCACATGATGTAGTTTTAATCTGTTACCCCTAAAAAAAGAGGGAAATGAATGTGGTTACAAGGGTATGAGCTTAAGGTAGATCAATGGTGATTGTTATATTTATTTAACAATAGAAAATACATAGATGTGAAGCATTGAGAAGCTTAGGTTTTGGTTTGAATTCTAAAGAGGATAAATGATAAGCTCCTAATCTATACTTATGTTTTATGATATAGGGTCCAAGCTAATTAAAATCAAATTTACCCCTTTTGCTTTTCTCCATATTAGTTACATGTTGATTTTCCTTGAGGAAAAGATCTCTAATATTAATTTTTCATACTTTTAGGTATTGTTTATAATAAAAATTGATTCATTCTTGATAAATATGGAAATGGAAATGAATGGCCAAACAATGCTCATCAAGTAGCTCAATTTTGGCTAAACATTTTTTATGATAATTATCTTCTAAAATAAGGTCATGTAAAGATATATAAAGAGAGGGTATTTTGAACTTGAGAACCAAAAAAAATTCATCTCCAAACATGAGGGAAAAAATTGTAGCACATGTAGGTGTTAAAATGCTAGTAAAATATGCCCATAATGTGAAAGGGATGTGTAGGTGCCAATCCCAACTTGAAGCATTGACCATTTTGGTAAGCATGTTGTTAAGGGTTTTGTTAGAGAAATTTGCTTATTTATTTGTTTGTGGATGATAAGGTGATGAAAAACTAAGTTTTTTACCAAATACATCACAGAGGCCTTGAACTTGTTTATTTTTGAAGGATTTACCATTGTTGGTGATGATCTTATGGGGAACACCAAATTGGTAGATGACATGATGGGTGATAAATTCAATAATATTTTTATCTTTTATCAAGACAAATGGAATATCCTCTACCTATTTGGTCAAATATTTAATCACAATGATGATAGAGTGATGCCACTATGAAGAGTGGGGGTTAATTTAACTAATAAAGTCTAGGCCCCATTATGAAAAAAAACCAAAAATCAGTGGAAACTTGAAGGCTATGGCTAGGTATGTGATGCAAATTAACATGTTGTTGACACTTGATGTACTTTTTCACATAACTAAAATAGTCTTAGTTAAGGGTAATCTAGTAATATCCTAGGTGGAGGATGCACTTAGCCACAACAAGTCCACTAAAGTGACCCCCACAAATACCATCATGCATTTCCTTGATAGTGTGAGAGGCTTCTAGACCATGGAGGCAACAAAATAGGAGGCCATCAAAACCACATTTATAAAGGATGCCTCCCATAATTATATAATGAGAGGTGCTCTGAATAAATACTCGATGGGC
This sequence comes from Torreya grandis, assembly GCA_037957365.1. Classification (NCBI taxonomy): domain Eukaryota; kingdom Viridiplantae; phylum Streptophyta; class Pinopsida; order Cupressales; family Taxaceae; genus Torreya; species Torreya grandis. The sequence continues at coordinate 4,622,987 of JARHVA010000337.1, read as the reverse complement.
ATTACTAGAGATGTCAGATGGAACTATGCCAAGGTTTAAGTAGTCAAAGGTGCATTGATACCAAAAGTCAAGCTAGATCTCCTCCACATTAAATATGGTTGGAGTGTTTGACTTGATGTAATAAGGTTTGGTGAGGTGATGGACAATGATTGATATCTTATAGTCTGATGGGATTTGGGAAGCAAAAGAAGCCATGGTGTTGACAAACTTGTTGGTAGATCATGGGGTGGTTTGAATATGGTAGTGTTCAAATGATGTCAAGAGTTTCACAACTAACTATTTTTATAGTTGTAAAATCTCATTCTTACATTGGTAGATGTCATTGACTTGATTGACCACAAATTGAGAGTCACCAAAGATGTTGATTTTTATAACTCCCAAGGATAATGTAGTTTGGAGACCTATTACTAAGGCTTCATATTTAGCCACATTATTGGTAAATTCAAAGTCAAGTTGAAAAGATAAAGGAAGTGGTTCATTGATAAGGGGGATAAGGATGATACCAAATCCCCCACCATGTTGACATTTGGAACCATCAACTAACATGGTTACATGATTGGTGAAATTTGCTTGAGATAGGCTTGTAATGGACTCATCTGGAAATTCAAAAAAAGGTTGGCTGTTTGGTAAGGGTATCTCAGCCAAATGGTCAATAATGACTTACCCCTTAATGGAATTTTGATGGAGGAATTTAAGGTTAAACTTAGATAAAATCATGAGCCACTTACCATACACTAGTTTTGGTATGGCTTGGCATGCATTTACTTAAGTGGGTCAGTATTGGTTCTAATAAAATTTATGTGGTTAAGAAGGTAGAGGAAAAATTTGGTGGCCATGAAGACTATGGCCAAACATTGTCTCTCAATATGAGTATACCAAGTTTCATAGTCTAAAAAGGTGTGGCTCATGTAATAAATAGCTTTCTCTTTATGTTGTTCATCTCGATGGGCAAGTGTTGCCCCTAAGGAATGGTTGGTGGTAGAGATATAAAGGTGTAAAGGTTGGTAATCCTTAGGGGGTATGAGGATAGGTGGAGATAGAAGGTAATTTTTGAGTAAAATAAAGGCCTTTTAAAAATTGACATTCCACTTGAAAGAGATATCATTTTTTAAGAGGTGATGGAAGGGTTGACATCAATCTGAGAGCTGAGAAATGAAGTAAAAAATGGATTGGAGCTTCCCCTAAAATTTTTATAGCTGCTTAAGATTGGTCATAGGTAGCATCTCAAGGATGGATTTGATCTTGACCAGATCAACCTTGATTCTTTGAAGGGAAATAATGAAGATAAAGTGTTTGCCTAATAAGACCCCAAAAATACATTTATTAGGATTGAGGTGGATGTAATAGATAAGTATATCAAATATAATCTTGAGAATGGCTAACTATTCTTTGTGAAGTTTGGATTTATTGAGGAGTTCATCCACATAGTCCTTAACAATTATGTGGATAAGGTCATAAAAGATGTAGGTTATTTCACATTGGTAGGTTGTACTAAAATTCTAAAGACTAAAGGGCATGATCCTATAATAGAAAGTACCCCATGGGGTGATGAAGGTAGTTTTTCATTGATATTGAGGGGCAATCAAAATTTGATTATAACTTGAGAATCTATCCATGAGAGATAACATCTCATGGCCTATTATAAGATCAACAAGTTGGTCAATGCTAGGTAGAGGAAAGTTACCCTTTAGGTAGGTGAGCTTGAGGTCACAAAATTCCACATAGATATGTAGTCCCCTTGTGGCTTTAATGACAAGCACAATGTTTGAAACCCACTAGGGATAATCAATGGGTTGAATGAAGTTGATAGAGAGGAGGTGTTGAAGCTCTTCTTTGACAAGAAGGGCTATGTGGGGATGCATTCATCAAAGTTTCTATCTGATAGGCTTAGAATCAATGATTGGTTATAATGTTATGGGTGGTAATGGTTTGGTTAATACCAGGCATATTGACATATGACCAAGTGAATGCAATGTTGCAATCCTAGAGGAAGGTAGAGAAGTTATGAAGTTCCTCAAGGGTGAGAGATTGGACCAATTTTACAATATGAGGGTTGTTTGAAGTTCCTATGTCAACATCCATGGTGGATTCATTTATAAGGGTTAAGGTATATAGAGGTAAGGATTTTTGAATGGAGGAATTAGGTGCACTGAATTAGGTGAGCATATAATCATCATTCTAGCATTGGATAATGTTAATGGTAGGAGAGTCTTCTCCTACAAGTTTAGGATGGATCAAAGAGATGGATATGGCTGACCCTTCCTTTTGATAAGTCATGAGGTTAAGGGTAATCATGTTGACAAAAAAAATAGGTGGGATAATTTTCTCATCCTCATACTCAGGTGGAGGGGGTGTTGGTGAGGAAGGGGTCTCTTATTTGATGATAGTAGTAGTAGGTTACATGTCTTTATTATTATTAACTAGAATTAATCCAAGGTCATGCATCTCATGAGAATTTTAGGTCTCAATCAAGATCAATATGTGTGGTCCATGCTCATATCATCCTAAGATAAATCCTTTCTAGGCACACCTATGAAGGTATATTTTGGTGAAGTCTCAGTTGTCCAAGTAAGAGAATGTAGAGGTGGATAGTTTTGAGGAAGAGGGGGTGATTAAAACATCAAGTTTCTTGTCAATTCCCTCATAGATAAAAATGGTTTAATAGCTTAGAGGCCCTAAGGGAGTAATGGATCTAATGTTTGGGTCATAACTTGGTTGGTGGTTGAGTTTCTCATACTCTTGGGGAGTAGAGAAAACATTAAGGGTAAGGAGTCAGTATTATCTAAGGGTAAGGTAGTGGAAGCTAGATTTCAAGGGATCAATGGTGGGTATTTGGTCTATGGGAATAGATGAACTAGTAGATGCCTCTATGTAAGGGGAAGCAATAGCTTCATTTTCCATGATTGAAGGCTTGGTGATTGATTCTTGGGGTGATATTTTCAAATTTAGGAGGATGGAATTAGGTTGGTAGGTCATATTGTATGCTATGAAAGGGATTAGGTCGGATTGTATGGTAACAACCTGACCCTCATGCTCAAATTTGACATAGTAGTGAAGGGTAAAAGGTACACAACCCATATCATAGATCCAAGGTCTCCCTAATAAAACATTTTACTAAAATTCACCTTCAACCACATATAAGAGTTTGGGGACCATGCATGGTCTGAGATGAATGTGGAGGATAATAGTTCCTAAGGTAATGGTCATGGTGTCATTAAAGGATCTAAAGATAGTTAAAGTTTGGGACATAACATTTTTTGGTAATTTGAGTTTTTCATAGGCATGGGAAGAGAGGATGTTGATGCTAGCCCCACCATCGATCATATCCCATTTGATGTGGGTTTGGTTGATGTGGGTAATAATGAAGAGAGGAGGATCCATATCCTTAGGGTGGATAGAGGGTATCTTTGAGTCCTTGAAAGTAACAAGGGTGGAGAGTTAGAGAGCACTTATGAAGGCCTCTATAGGTGGGGAGTTACTTGGTCTAGCCTTAATAACTTGCATAACCTCTATCATGGTCTACCAATGGTGAGGTGAATTGGAAATGAGCTCATAGAGGATCATCTTAGATGGAGTTTGGTGAAGTTTATTAATAATGACCCTCTTGATATATTCGAAGGGGTTAGACTTAAAGGTGCCTAAAATGGTAACTTTGGGCTTAGTTGAAGATGTAGAGGTTTGGATCTGGGTTGGTTTAGGATGAGTTGGTGGGTATGTCCATGGAATGGATACTTTTACCTTCCCTTTATCCTTTTGTTTTGATTATATGACCACATTAATGGTATGGATGGAGGGGAAAGGTGTGATAGAAGGCTGGGTAAATTCTTTGTCACTCTGAGGTGAGAGTGGAGGATTAGGGATACATTGGAAAATGGTTTTTGGGTGCACTAGTAGAGGATTCAATGGAAGTTCATCTAATAAAATATCATCTTCATCATAGAGTTGATGGATAATGGCTTGGAGAGATTTTAAATTCTTTGTGTCATGCATGGGTGTCTTTTGATAGGAATAAATTTGATGATCATTATACCAAGTTGGTTTCAAACCAAAAGGATCAAAGGGCTTGATAGGGGTAAAGTGAGGTAAGAGGCTTGCAATAACCTTTGTAAAATGGTTGTATAGGATTAAACTAGAGGTGGGGAAGGTCTATACGTTATGGTGTTGGTTGGGAAGATGGGCATGTTGGTTGTAATGGGTTTGGTGAGAGAGGGTTTTGGTAAGGTGGTGTTTCTAGTCAATGGTTTTGGTTTGGATATGCTAATTATTGGGGTGTTTAAGGTTGATAGTCTAGATATTATTAATTTGGGAAGGACTAGCACATCATATAGTAGGTGGGCTGGTGTAACCAATGATGGTGGGAAATATATGTTAAATGGAGCTTGATTTTTAAGAAAATTTGAGTGATGGGGCCCCAAAATAAAAGGCAAAGTAGAGGGAGGTAGAATCCTAGTCATATGACTCTTCAATAGTTTTGCTCCCTTAGTTGGTTTGGGTTGAATTTTGAGTATAGGATTGGATGAGGTTAATTTAACTTTCAAGAATGGGTGAACCAAAATTTGTGTAGGGAAGGCACCAAAATTTAGTGGGTGTCAAGGATACAACTATGGGCTAATGAGGAGTATTGGTAGCCTCATCTATTTCATCAAGTAAGAGATGTAAGTTTAGGCTGGGTGGCTACTCTATGAGGGGTGTTTGTGAAAAAATTGATCCCTTAGGCATAATGTCCATAGTTGTGGTTTATCTTGCAAATAGGGGAGATGGTAGATTAGAAATGGTTGTTTGTTTAGATGGGTTATTCAAAGGAGTGTTTGATGATTCTAAATCCTCTATGAGTGAAGGTAATGAAAAAGAAACCTCCTTAATTTGGGCCTCTGAAGGAAGGGAAAGTGATTCCACCACCTAGGTGGGTTAAGTGAGAGAGAATTAGGGAGGTTGGATGGTAGGTTCCCCATTGATAAGTGTATCAAGGACCATATTGACTGTGTGGGCATCATGAGAACATTTAACTTGTGTTTCCTTAGTTTTATAGGGGCATGGTTAGGAAAAGGATTGCTAAAGATATCAAGAGCTAAATTTTGAGGGGTATTGGGATTATCCAACACAAGTTCCCCCTTATCAATAAGGCTCTAAACAAAATTATTAAAATTATTACATCAACTAACATCATGTATAATTACAAAATAAAAAGCACAAAGGCTATTCTCATTGTACTAAGTAGGTGCTGGATGAGAAGAATAAATTTTTTGAGGAGTTTTGATGGGGGAAACTGTATGAGGTTAGCTTTTAGTAGTTTCTCTAGAACCAAGGCATAAGATTCTCCAAGTGGAGTGAACTATTTTTGGTTGCTTCAATTTGGGCTCTTTATGTTTTGGTTGAAGGTAATGGGAGAACATTTTTTATTGACATTAGGTGGAGGGGCAATTTTAAGGACAATAACATTCATAGTTCTCTTACTTTTGGTTCTGGTATTGGCTTGGTTGCCTGGTCTGGAGGAGGAGGTTTTTTTGGTCTTGAAGGTAGAGTCTTATTTCTTAACTTTAGTTTTCCCTCATCTATGGCCTAGTTTTGTAGCTTATGTGCCATGGTAAAATATTCATCAAAAGCTATAAAGCTTTGGACATAAAGTGTAGAAGATGTATGTTTGGCATAGGCTTGAGTAAAAATGTTGATAAGTTCAAGTTGAGGCAAGGAAAATGAAATTTGATTAATCAAGCTTCTCCAATGGGAGATAAAATTAGCAATGAACTCATCATTGAATTTCCTAATATAATAGAGGTCAGTGATATAGACCTTCTTGGAAATGTTATTGGAAAAGTGATCCAAGAAGACCTTAGCTAATTGGGTGAAAGAAAATATTGAATGCCTAGTAATGGAACTATACCAGTCAAGTGCTAGGATGAATAAAGACATGGGAAGGTTCAGAGGAGAAGGACATCATCATAAGCAATCATGTAACATGCATGCCTAAAATCCCTAAGGTGTTGTTGGGGGTCCTCCTTGCTCTAAAATTTCATAAATTTTAGAAGATCCCATTAAGGAGAATAAGGTCTGATAGGGATAGGGATGAATAGGTTTATTACAAATCTGATCATAGGATATGATGAATGAAATGTTGTTAAAATATAAATTTTATAATAATATAACATCAATATAAATTTTAAAATATGAGAATACATCTAAATATGAAAATATACCAAAATTGGGAAGTAATCAAAAAAGAATGGCTAATTTAGGGTCCAATATATTCAAAACTTACAAAAGAAAGTGCTAATTAATTTGAGACATTTCTGAGCTCTAAGATACCTATGAATGATTTGAGTGAGTGAGAATCTGATAGATCAATCATGGGATGATGATGGTTAATTTACCAATAGGAGGTGAAGGAAGGTAGGGATGGGTGAATTTTTTGTGTTATTTTATTTTTCTCAAATTTTGATTTTTTCTCAAAACAAACTAAAAATATGATGAAATTTTAAGTTTTTAGTGCAAAATGTGAGTGGGGGAGGTAGATTAATAATTTGTGAATTTTTAGTGATTTATGAATTTTGACTATTTTAGAGGGTTTTAGAGGAGAATTGGATGGCAAATATAACCACAATTTTTGAAATAAAACTTACATGGGTAGTTACAAAAACATCATTCATGATTACATAACTACCCATGGTTGTTTTATAACCATCCTATGGTGGCTACACAACTTCCCTAAGGTAGTTACATAAACACCACCTACAGATAGAACATTTCTAATCTTGTTAATTGATAAGGATATGTTGGGTATTTGGGATGAAATAATTGATTTTTTGAGCTAACTTGGGATCTTAATTTGTTGTAGTGTGTTTATATATGCTATATTAGAACCCACTAATAGGAGTTCCTCCATTGAGTTATGGATATTATAATAGTAGATGAACTAGCCATTATTGATCAAGATGGCATAATATATCATAGGTAGGATCATTCACACCTTGAGTATGTTTTTATGTGACCTACTCACCTATTGGGACCCTGACTAGATCGCTTTCATGTTCCATTAGGATCTTAGAAAGTGTAGAATCAATATTATGGATGCATGAGTAATTATAGTTCTAAAAATGATAGGTCCATTAGTGTGTCTCTAGGAGGCCACACGTAGTTATAAGATAGTGGTTTTAGCTAGTCATTTTAGAGACATGGGTATAATTGATGTGGGTGTGAATTTCAAAGTGAACCTTTCTAAGATTGAGGGATCAGTGATTCCTAGTATTTAGAAAGTTATCATTTATACCTTTACCTTATAATTAGTGGACGATAAGGGTACTAATAAGGTATTTTACATCCAGTCCTTGATCATACACAAGATAAAGGAGATATGGGTTTGATTCTCTTGGATCCAAGATATATTAGCTTGCACTTATATAGATTTGTATTACATAGATCGATTAGGAGTGTTTTATATTATTCATCCCATGCTCCTCATGAGCTAGGTATATGAGTGTAGAGGAATGTGAGAGGTATATGTAAGGAGACAAAGATAGTTGGAATGACACCTAATTATATGAAAGGTGATTATTAATCAATTGAGGGAGATATATAGGGGGAATAGACCCCAATAGGACAATAATAGGTACCCATGTCACCACCACCACTACAACATGACTTGGTGAGCAAGATCAAGCAATAATAGTAGTAGGTAGATGGATATGGTGAGGAACCCAAATATATGTACATTATATTTATGGATTATATATTACCTCTTTTTTTACACTTGGAAAACCCATACCTTGGTTATTCATCTTAATTCTAGACATTTTCAGCTTTTAGAAGTCTTGCATCTACTATATATTTTTCCCATTGGCCTATCTCTTAGTCTAACTAATATTATGTTTATGAAAAAAGCCTTATATCTTTATTATAATGCTTAAACCTACTTATATTACACCTCTACAAGTTTTTAATTTGTACTTACTTTCATGTTCTATGGACGCTAGCATCCGAGATAGACATCTATAGGTGTCATACTCTAACGCAAGTGTTCTTTACCCCAAAGTCATCCAAATTTCAAATAAAATGTATCTTGATGGTCAAGATAAATTAGTTAATATGATTTAATTATCCAAAAGGATTGATATAAATACAAGATCAACCCTCATTAATTCCTCACCTAATATACACCTAGAACATACCTAAGGCAACCTATCAAAATCATTCAATCAAATAATTGATAAAGCAAAGATTACCTATTTTATTCTATTTTCATATCATTCATAGGAATGACACATAGATAGTTATAAATTAATTTTAGAAATAATTTTGAGCTATTAGATTAAACTATGAAATTTAAACCACCTAAAACATCAAACTACCTAAGTAAGATCTAGAACCATTATAATCAAATGCAAATAGATGAATAAATAATTCAAACCAGAATTCTAATACTAAATATAATTTTTATAAACCAAGATTAAATAGATAAAAAATAATAATATTGTATTGAGATTACCTTAGAATCATATTTTTGACTTTATGTTGGCATGGCCAAGGATGTTGATGATGGATTCAAGGATTAGATTAGCATGGACTTAGTAGATTTCTTCTTGATTACTAGTTGATCATATGGACATGGAGTTTTTATGAATTTATGAGTTGGTTTCTAATTATCTTATCCATGGAAAAATGGCTTGTTTATATATAAAATAGAGGGAAGAATCAAAGCTTATAATTCAATCTTGGGCCATTGATATCAATGGTTGGAGATTTTCCAAGGAATTTTAAATTCCTTGGAAGCCTCTAGAATAGTGGTTTATAGAGAAGGAAGGCTAAGTCAGAGAAGATTATAGAATTAGAGGATTATATAATCCTCTTGGGGATTATTAAGATTAGGTATAGAATTAGATAGGTATTAGGTGGGTGATTAGGGACTAGGGATATAAGAGAGCTTAGGAATAGGCTTAGTAGGTGGGTAGGTGGGCCATGGGAATTTTAAATTTCCAAATAATCAATAAGTGGGTTTATGCTAAGATAATAAGGATTTAGGATAATTAATGAATAAATAGGGAAGAATAAAGGTTAATAGATGAATAATAATGAATGGGGACATTAGATAAATGATTAGGATTATGATAAAGGAGATAAATTAGTAAGATTAATTAGAATAAGTAAGGTGAGTAGATTTATGTGCATACATTTTTACCTTAATTGAAAGGGAGTTACGAATGGATGAAGTGTAGTGAGTAATGGTATTTCAAATAAAAACCATTTCTTGGATGAATGTTAGTAGATATGATTCCCCTTTGAGGGGATATGAAAGGAAGAATGAGATGGATAACCACTTTAAAGAGGGAATGAGGGGTGAGATACAATAGATAGATGAGGGGATGGGAGTATATATGCTAGGTAGATGATGAAGAAGATGACTTTAAATTAAGTAGTGAGTTATAGATTGATGATGCCCCTAGAAAAGACCTATGCATAGGGAGGGGAAATGATTACATCATAGCTATTGGTAAATCCTAAGGGGGACTCAACCATAACATGATGAGAATAAGATTAAAAAGATGCCAAATTTAAATGTATCCCATGCAAAGATGAATTTAAAGGAGAGATAAATAATAGGATATGATGATGATTTGATAAGATTAATAATGAGTATATCTCAAATATAAAGGTAAGTGGTATGATGAAGGAGGTGAAAAAGAATAATGATGTTATTGAGTGACCAATCGAATACATTGTATCAACTCAATGAGATATAATATGATGATAAACTTACAGTCTATGACATGCCCCAATCAAGGGAAGGAACCATAAATTCTAAATGATTAATTGACCAATCAGTGATAATGGATGAAATATGAAAAAAAAGGAATGTAGTGACTTATTGGTCCCAATCAATAGGTGTAGGTGATTGATGAAAAGATTAAGGAGATGATTATGAGGATGGTGATTGATCAATATATTGATTGATATTATAGCTTAAGTATTTCATTGGTACAAGATGGGAAGATGGTAAAAGATAGGATATATGTGATGCCAAATGATGAGGAAATGAGTGAGAGTGGTTGAGATATCCTTGGGAATTGAAAAGTGGCCAAGTGTTTCCTACATAGTCTTAAGAGACCTTAGGCTGATGTAGTTATGACTAGAAGATGGTGATTATAAGATAATTATGATGAGGATGAATAGACCTATTAATGATTAGAGATGGATTAGGATAAATGATGAGATGTTAGATTGTTGATGTTTAGAGATTGTGTTGGGTGAATATTTTGTTAACAATAAAATTATAACAAAATGGTGATTTCAACAATAGTATGTTGAGATAAATCTCTCCTCTAAGCAAGGAGAGGCTCCCTTTTATTGTTAACTAATATAACACTTAATTATTTACACTTGTTTACAATAATTTTATCATAGTGGGTGTTGTCATATCATCTAATTCTCTTTTTTCATAATTTATGTTCAATCATAAAATTCCTTATGTTCTTTGTGATATACTTTTAAAATCTAAAATCATTTTATGAACCAAATATTGCTGATATTCAAATTTTTTAGTCAAAGATTAAAAAGAAACATACTAGTAGAGTGAAATTAAGAGATAGAATAAAGTGTAGCCAAAAGTCTTCATCTTATTTCCAACAAAGATAAAAATTGTCTAAGTTGAATAAATGGCAGCCCAAAGTTTCCTCATCAATTCACTTTCAATGAGAACAAAAATCTAGTAAATAAAAAGTAGCTCAAAGACTCCAAAATCAGCTTACTGACACCTTCTGATTTATAGAAATTCACACCAAATTTCAATTAATTACATAATAAAATGAAATGGAAAAGACATAATAACATCCCCAATAAAATGCAAATTTATTTCAACTCAAATATTGAAAGTTCACTTTCTTTCTCATATATTGATTGACAAAAGATTTACAATTTGAATTCAAAGTTTCAATATTGCATATCAATTTTGGTAGCACTTCACTTCTATAGAAATTGGTGATCCTTTTTACAAAGAGAATCCTCCTATTTATAGAGAGTAGATATGAAAAAAAATAGGAAAAAACATAAATACATTAAATTATTCATTGAAAAAGTCCTTTTTGACATTAGACTATGTACTTTTCCTACATGCAAAATGCACCAAACAAAACTACACATGAAAATTTATGAAAATAAACTAAGTGTCCTTAGACACAGGAATTTATTCATTTTTATTATTTTATAGAAACTCATCATATTTCATAAAAATAGCTTGGACTTAATTTTTATCTAGTTTGAATGTACTCTTAGATACGACAAGTACCCTTGTAACTAAATCTTCTAAGTTAACTGGGAGATCCTTGCTCTTATCCATGATTCTTTATAGTTTATTGAAGATGACCTAAAATTCAATAAATTCATCGATGGAGTCTAGCATGAAAGTACTTGTCAAAGCCTTTGATTGTAACAATGATGCAAATTCTTGAGTAATAACCTCCATAGGAATAATTTCCTAAGAATCATTCCTAACTTGACAGGGGAGTTTTACAACTCTTTCTATAAGATCAAATATCTTATTATCACACATATATTCAACCTCTTCTAAATCTTTAATTATATTCTCAAGAACCTTTCTTATATTCTTAATGGCCTCCCTATATTCAATAAACATTTTACTATTTGGAATGATCTTTTTCTCAACAAATATCTCCAATTTAAATTGGTGAAGTTGAGTCCATGTATCAATATATTTTTCAGTCAACTCCAAATCTTGAGTGAGTGTCTGAATTGTTTGCTAAATTTTTTTTACTTCACTCAATTTCTTTAAAACTTTAATAGTAGAATACAACATTTGAGTACCTTGTGTTTTTAACCTTTCAACCCAAGCATTAATGCATGACCCTAAGAATAATTTTTTTGGGTAAGTTAAATAGCTCTTTCAGTATGTTCATGCACAACAAGATCAATGGACTCAAAAGATTTAGTGATTTTCATTAAGATAGAATTCAACTATTCCACTTGTATCTTGAGTTAATCTTTTATTTTCTTATCTTTATCATACCTTTCAATAAAATAAGCCATCACTACTTGCATATATTCCTTTTCACCTCCATGAATCTATTTCATGAGATCTATGCATCCTACTACATATTAATATGCTTAAATATCTTCAATTCTCTTATCTTTAGGAGGGACTACAACTTTAGCATACATATGGCCATATTCAAAAATTATCCTTGACATAGTTCTAGCCTTCTTTGTCATCTTGGGATTTATTGGGATGAGTTGACTAAGATCAAAATCATTAGGTGAAATAGCATGTTTCTTCATTTTAAGTGTTTGGGAAATTAACCATGGTGGAAGAGGAGATGAATCTCCTTGAGGTGAAGAAACCAAAGATTGTGATGTTTTAGGAGGGACAATGGTTTGTGAAGTGAGTGGAATGGAAAGTTGAATGATAGAGGTATCTGATAGTGGAGTTGACACTAATGGAATAGTGGTTATTATTTATGGGGTTTGGGTTGGCATGAAAGATACTTTTGGGTCTAATTTTTTTTTGAATACTGGGGTGACAAGAGCTTGAATCATCACATTAACAGAAGATGTGGACATGAATTTATCCATATCTTTTTGGGTGAAGTATAGATTAGTCAGGGATCCTAATGACTTTGCAGGACTAGGTAGATTGGATAAAGAATCAAAAACTTGATCTAGAGTGCCTTGGAAAGTAACTTGAAAAAACATGGCACTAAGAGGAGAAGGTGGGGCTGAGAGACTAGTTTGATTAGAAATAGAGACAATTGATATAGATGTATTAATAGAAGGAATTTCAAAGAATGCCACATAGGAAACTACTAGATGAGAGACCTTGATTGTAGGAACTTCTAATTATGTGGATTCAACTTGTGGAGACTACTGAGCTAGAGGTTGTACAATTATTGATTGAGGAGGTACCTCACTCACACTTGGTTTTTATGGTGTCTCTATTTTTACACTTTTTTAAACACTAGTTTCTTTTTTATTTTTTCCTTTACTTACAAATACAAATCTTCATTTCTGAGTAGACATGGAGACCTCTTATTTACTTTTCATCCTTAATTCCTCATTTTTACTTGTAGTATCTTCATCATATTATTCTTATGACCCTATCTTGAATATTTTAATTTAATACCTTTAGATTCCAACAAGGAATTAGCTATTATAAGGATGGGTTGAAATCTCTCTCTGATTGACGTCTATTCTTTTATAGACCATTAGATTGAAGGAATATGAATAGAATAAACTTGATTTCATTCATATGAGGGATATAATATATCATCATCATCATCATCATCAGAGAGGTTAGCTGGAATGTTGGCTAATTAAAGCTCTTGAATTTGGTCAGTAGTAAGACAACTGTAATCAAGTATCAGTACATCTTTATCAATTATATATTCTACCCAAACATCCTCAATCTTGTGTACATGAACATAATTACCTTTCAACTTTTCCTTCATCATTCTATAATCAAAATCTTTTCTAATTTTATACCTTTTAATTGTGATCTATTACATTTTAGTTTCCATTGTCTTAGCCTTGGGAGTAGATGAAATTGTGTACCGACCAATGCTTATAGGAAACTTAAATCCTCTTTTATGTGAATCTGATTGCTTCTTATTTATGGTCATCATTTGTCTACACATCTCCATTAAAATTAATTTATCACTTGGGTATTTAGGTATCATGTAAGGTTTTTTATTAAATCCACCTACCCTATTATAGGTGAAATTTGGGAACTAAAGGAAAATACAACTAATTCTATTAACTATTGCCCATGCCCAATCTAAAACCTTTTTCTTCTCTAATTCTTAATAAAAAATATAAATGAATTGGTAATATAATGCATCATTAACTCTTCTAAAATGTTTAGTACCTTCCTTTAGAGTCAAATATGGATTATAATCATAAATAATAACTTTCTTCCTTTTACCAACACTGGTTAGTGCTAAAAATACCCTCATGAAAGCTACAACATATACTAGATAAGAAGTCATAGAATTTAAGAGAAGATCCTACTTCACAAATCTGGTGACATATGGCATCACTTATTTGACTTCCCCAATAAATCCTCTATTTATTCTTCTTGATGATAAAAATTTAGTGATACATCCATTATTGAAATATATTGGATGTAAGAAAACTTTGATTCTACTTAGGAGAGTGATTATATATCTTATTTCCTCCATAAATTCACTTTAATAAAATCTCATTGGCCATCTTGTAATTGTATGCCCTGGTGTCCTCAGCCAATTATCATTAATGTGCCTCTTGCATTTATTAATATTATTATCATATTATTCTTGGGATTTTGTCACACTTATATCTAAATATTCTTCAATGTCTGAAAGATGAAAAACTTTATCAAAATATCTTGCATCTAATCTAATTGTTACTTTTCCATTGGCATCCTTGACCGATCTAGTTTCCTTATCAAAGTGAGTAAAAACTATTAAAACAAACTTTGGATCTTGAGATGACATAATAAATTTAGCTACTCGATGTATTTCACTATTAATAATAGGATATATCCATGGGGAAATGGGGTCTCTGCCCAACCTTTGTAAGAATTCAACCATGTCAACATGACCAATTTCAGTATCTCTAATCTGATATACATTAGAATCAACTGTAGATGCTAGAAATAGCCATTAAAATTTATAATTCATAATTATCATAGCTAGGTAATCTTCTAACATTGATCAAGTATCTAAAAAAGGGAATTTTTATATCTTCAAAGTTAGCATTTTTTCTCATTTTATGAAAAAGTGTAGTTCAGAGAAAATTCTCTAAATTGCATCAAGTGTTGGTTTTGGTGTAGTTCAAAGAAAATTATCTAAACTATACCAAAAATGGGAATAACATGAACTTTGGAGAATTTTATCTGAAGTGCACTAGACTACATGCACTTTGGATAAAATTCATTGAAGTACACTAAAAAGGTGAACAATCATGTACTTTAGATAATTTTATTTGAAGTCCATGTGAAGATGAAAGGTTATGAAAAATATCCCTGGGTGTTTTTCAGAGAAAATTCTCTGAAATGAGTCGAGAGAGTTAGGGTTTTTAAGTGAAAAATAAAAATCTTAAAAGAAGGCATGAAGAAAGAAGAAATAAAAAGGAACAAAAATTAGCAAAAATAACAAGAATTTTTTTTTACATGAGATGCCATAAAAATGGATGATGATGAAGAACCTTAGGGCATGAAAAATTGATGAAAATAACAAATTGAGGATAATAAAAGTGAAATCAAGCTCAAAAATGGTGGTAAAGGATGTATTCATGATTCAAAATGGTGAAGACAAATGGTAAAAATGAATATACATAGGTTAAAATATATATATGAGGGGTTACTAATGTGAAATTAAATATTGATATAGTGGGCCCAGGTGTAGGAGTGGATAAAAACTCCAAACTTGCACGTGCAAAGTCAAATAAAAATAACACTACTACACCAAAAAAATAGACTAAGTGCAACATCAAATAATTTCTTCGCTAGTGCACACAATGGTGTAGTTTAGAAAAAATTCTCTGATTTGCACCAGACTGGGAAAAGTGTAGTTTGGAGAAAATTCTTCAAATTTCACCAAAAAGAATCTTCCCTCAAAAACTAACTTTTTTGAAAGGAAAAACAAACACAAAGAGGTAATTATTAGCCTCATTTTACATGCTTAGACCTCATGAGCTATGAAAGGGACAAGTTTCATTAGGGTTTATCCCATGAATTGAGCTTGCTAAATTCAAGGATAATAGTTATCTCCAACTAGGGAATTCCCTTCAAGTATTATTTGAAATAATTGAAGGAAAGAGAATCCCAAAAATCTAAGTGCCTTTCTCCTTTGGGCCATGGAGTCAATAAAAAAACTAGACCAAAACAAAAATAAATAAGGATAAATAGATATTTACAAAATATACAAACTTATCTAGAACCTCACTGAGTGAAAAGATATAGACGTTGCCCACTATAGGATAGTGGTAATGGTGTCCCATCCAAGTATGCTAAGAATAAACTATGTTATCCACTAATTTTTTGAATGAGAAAAGGACCCTTCCATAAAGAATCAAATTTTCCATGCATTCCTTTTAGATCTCTTCTTTTATCCCATAAAAGGACTAGATCTCTAATTCAGAATTCTCTTGATTTAAATTTTTTGTCAAAAAGTTACTTGATGTGACCTTGATGTTCTGCAATATGTTCCACTACCTTTTTATGTTGTTCCTCTATCTCGGCAAGGTACATAATACACTTGTCTAAGGAGTTTTTAAATGTTTCATCTTCAATTGCCTTAGCCAATTTGAGAATTGGTAATTCTATTGTCATTGGTAATTCTAATGTCATTGGTATTTCTACATTTAATCAATACAAAAGTTGAAAAGGAGACATACCAATCGCTCATTTGGGAGTAATACGATCAACCCACAATGCTTTATTTCAAGTCCTCTAATTATCTTCTACTAACTTTCTGATGATAGCTACCAAATTCTTGTTACTCAACCTCGCTTGACCATTTCCTTGAGGAAAATAGTCAAAATAATGAGACAAAATAATACCATATTCAAAGCAAAATTGAGTCATCTCATGGGATGTGAAACAAGAAACATTATCAGTTACAACTTTATTTGGCACACCCAACCTTGTAATGATATTCTCTTTGAGGAAATTGAAAATAACCTCTGAAGTGGTGTGTTTAGTTGTAATTACTTCCACCCACTTGGTGAAGTAATATTTAGCTATGAGAACATAACTATGACCATCACTTTTCAAAGGGTTCACTACACCAATGAAATCAATATCCCATTGCTGAAAAGGTTCTTCAATGACTACTAGCTTGAGAGGCAAGGTTGCTAACTTAAGTTTCCCCATAAATTATTGGCACTTCTTGCATTTATAAACCTATGTATATGCATCTTGAAAAAGTGTTGGCCAATAATATCTAGCCCACAAGATCTTATGAGCTATGATAGGGGCTAAAAAATGTCATCCACATGCTAAATCATGGAAAGATTCCAATAACTTTCCTTGTTGTGCCTTGTCTACACATCTTAAAAAGATTCCATCAATGTTCCTCTTGCATAAATTGTTAGCCTAAAAGATGAAATCTTTAGCCTTGAGATTGATTGTCCTCTTCTCTTTGTGAGACAAATGCTATAGACATTCCCATATGTGAGAAAAAAAGCAATATCATACTACCATTCATCCATAGGACTTACAAGAAAGACCATGAATAGTTCTTCCATATCTCTTTCATTTCTAAGTGTTTATTCTAAATTAGTCTCTATCATGAGTTAACACAAACCTTTTCCATGCAAAATTTTTTTAGGCTTGATCTCCATATCATATTCTTAGATTTTATCAATCTAATTACCTCTTTTGCCTCCAAACTCTAGTTGAGTCAAAATAAATTTAACAGTAGAATTTGGTACTAATGTAATGGTATGAGAATTGAGGATGTAGTACCTAAAATACTTGAATACTTTCACCATTTCATATGCATGTTTTTCCATGGATTAGTACTTAAGCTCATTATCCTTCAAAGGGAATCTAATGAATGCTATAGGAGATTCAATCCCCTCTTTATTTGGTTGTACCAAGATTTTGGATAAGGTATGCTCAGAAGCATAACTATACATAATAAAGTTCTTGGTATAATCATGGTAAATAAGGATAGGTGTAAGTGTAATGGATTCATTAATCTTATGAAAAGCATTTATTCCTTTTGTATTCCAAGAACAAGTTGATTTTCCTTTCATCATATCAACAATGTGGTGAGTCTTTTCAGCAAAATCAAGAACAAATCTTCATAAAAAATCAATCTTTCCAAAGAAAGAATGCACTCCTTTCTTACTTGATGACAAAGTAATATTTTTAATTGACCCAACCTGATTTGGATCAATTTTGATTCCTTTTTTAGATAAAATATGTCTAAGGAGCTTTCCTTCTATAACCCCAAATATGGACTTCTTGGGATTAAGAGATATCCCATGTTCATGGCATATTTCAAGTACTCATTGTAAATGGTTGCAATGATATTGACACTTTTTTGAGAAAATAGTTAGATCATCAAGGTGCAATGAACTTACCGATTATATCTCAAAAATCCAAATCCATAGCCCTCTAGAAAGTAGCACCAGCATTGATTAATTTAAAAGGCATTCTATGATATGCAAAATTACCCCATGGAGTAGTGAAGGTTGTCTTATGTTTATCTTCATCACGAACCTCCAATTGATTGTATCCTAAGAAACTATCAAGCATATACAACATCTTAAAACCAATCATAGTTTGCAATACCTGATCCATTACTGGTAATGGGTAATTGTCCTTACATGATGATTGATTTAAATTTTGAAAGTCAACACAAATGCATATCTCTCTATTATTTTTCCTTATAGGAACAATATTTTCTATCCATGTGGAGTGATGTATGGGAAAGATAATGTGAGCATTCAACATCTTTTGAATTTTAGCAAGGATAGTCCCTAATATTTTGGGATTATACTACCACTATTTTTGCTTGCAAGGTTGAGATCTTGGATTGAGAGGAATATCATGTTGTACTTCCTTAACTCAAAAATATTTCATCAACATATGAATATGCTAATACATCAATGTACTGACGTAGAAGAGTCACTAACTTTTCTCTTTCCTTTGATGAATAGAATTTCCAAATATTTATCATTTTGGGGTCACTTTCCGTTCCTATATTGACTTGCTCAATTTATATAGATGAATTAGATTTTGATTGTTGATGTTTAACGAGTTGATCATGCTTATCAAAAAGTCTTTCTAAAGATATCAACCCTTTGGGAATCTTATTCCTTTTTAGCTATAAGACTTCATTGCCATTTTCCTTATTAACTTCAAAAATTGATTATTGAGGAGTGGAATCACTTCCTTCAAAATAAAACTCACTAAAATTTTCTACCTTCTCCAAGAATGAGATGACTTGCTCATCATTATTAAAAACCTATAAGTGATTAACATTGTCAAGAACACTAGGTCAAAAAACCAACTCAATGGTATACTTGTTTCCTTGAAAATCTTTGTGAGGAGTTAGGAGAGTAGCTAAAATGGTCAATGAATCAGCTCTATCATTTTATTCTCTTGGAATTTCTAATATGTTGAACACATCAAAACTTTCCATGCAATCCAAAAATTTATTGTGGTAATGTCTTAGTCTTTCATTCTTTTTTTTATATAAGTTCCTTAATTGACAAATGATTAGCTCAGCATCACCTTGGGCATGAAGATTTTTGATTCCTTTATTTTATGCAACTTCCATTCCTAACAACAAGGCCTCATACTCAGCAGTATTACTAGTATTATCAAATTGTAATTTAAAAGATAAAGGAAAAAAAATTCCTTTTGGGGATATGAGAACTATTCTAGCTCCAGATCTAGTTGATGAACAACTACCATTGAATTCCAAAGTCCAAACATTATTTGAACTCTCAACCTTAATAGTGTCAAAATTTAAAATATCCTCATCTGAAGAGGAAAACTCTTCTATTTTTATATATTTTTTTGAAATATCATTTGAAGATATCGGAGCTTCATCTATGTCAAGAAATAAGTGCCCATTCTAGAGGTTTCAAAGAGGATCTGAGCTTTTGGGTCTTCTATCTTTGTTATAGTGTACTTCACATACTTTTTTAGGTGAAATTTTTTCATAACACCCTTAAAAGGTATCCTATCCTTAGACCAATCCATATTGATTTCTTCTACAACATATTTTTAAAAGTTACATCCCAATAGAACTCCATATGAGGTTGGAACATCAGCTACTATAACTATCATTTTGATCTTTTCTCTAGAAATGTAGTAAATACAAATTATGTACCCTTGATTTGGCCTATACAAGGTACTTTTTTGGTTTCCATTAAGAATCAATGACCAAAAGTCTTTGTCAAGGTTAACCCCAAGGTAGTGGCCACCTTGGTAGGCATCACATTATTGGAAGTACCCAAATCAATAACACAATTACTGAGCTTATAACCATTAATAAATAAGGAAATATATAAAGGTTCTATTTTTCCAAAATTAGGTGTAAGAGTTACAATCAAGTTATTTTGCTTTGATTTTGGATTAGGGTCAATTGGTACAATCTTAGATGTAGTATGATCAGAATTGATCCCTTTGCTTTTTACAAATTTTACCAATATTTCAAATTGATCAGGGTTTGATTGGAGGTACTCTACCTCTAACATTTAGATTTTAGTCTTCTTGGCATGATCAATGATATCAAAAGTTGGATATGGGGCAGCCAAAGAAGACAAAATGTTTTCATATTTAGTTTTGAGATTTTGGACACTAGTATTAGATGTTGAAGAGGAAGAGGTAGAATTATGAGGATTACATACTTGTTTATCCACCACCCTATCCTTTGGTTTAACTAACAAATGAGTTCCTCTTTTATAAATTGTAACCTCCTTTTGTGGTTCATACTTGGATTTTATTTGATCAACATTTTGTTTCTGATTGGGATGACTTTGAGAATGGGTGAAAATAACATAAGACTCCTCATGTATATCTTCCTCTTGTTTAACTTCTTTTTTGAAGTTTAGAAACCTAATATTAGAGCCAGCTTCTCCTTCTTTATTTCCATTGAAAGGAGTAGCATCTTCTTCTAGAACATATTCCAATTATACAACATCATCATTTTCAAGTTTTAGCCAATTAAATGCTACATTATCTAGAGGTGCCTCTAATGTAAGCCTTGCTTGTGTTGGAGGTATCTTATTCAAATTTTGATTCCTAGCAACATTATTAGAATAGTTTGGATATTTTCTCCTAGGAACATCTTTGTATGAAGTAAAAGACATACTTTGAGAAATTTGTTTTTTAAGTGAAAGAAATTCATTTTTTAACTTTTGAATCATGGGATTTGTGGTGTTAGTAGAAGATAAAGTGGGGGAAGGCTACCCTCTAGGATTTATTGAATTATTTCTCACCTTTCTTGCTAGGATTAAATCATCTTCTACTTAAGTGGATAAACTTTGAGTAGCATCAAGATTAGTTGGATTTGTTCTTCATAAAATAAAACTCATTTTTGGTAGCTGAGAATTGATAAAGAAGCACTTCAAATTCTTAGGTTTAGGTTGAGCAACCACTAGAATCCTATTCTTTAACTTATTAAAATTTTCCATGAATTTACACATAGGCTCATGTACTTCCTTCTTCATTTGTGTAAGCTGAGCCAATAGGGCATGAGCATCTTCTATAAAATTTAGCCTTGCTTAAAACTTAGTCTTGAGCATAGCCCAATTAATGATAGTACTAGTTGAAAGATGATAGAACTAATCAATAGAAATGCCTTGGAGTGTTTCTACAAACAACCTTACAAAAACATCTTCATGTTCCACTCCATGAACTCCACATGCAATGTAGAATGTAGCAATGTGTTCATCTGGATGTTGATTTCCATCACTATAAAACTTAGGAAAATTGTTTTGTGAACCACAAGGTAGTTCATGTAATGGTGGTGAAAAATTTAATGGACTAAAAGCATTACCCTATGGACCTTGAACTACCATCCTTTGTGGATTATATGGAGGTATTAAAAACATTTGAAAAGGAAAAATATTAAAAAATCTATGAAAGTTGTAAGCTTCTCCTATTATATGAGATCTTTTATTTGTAGGTGGAAAACTTCTTGTACACTGAAGAGGTGACCTTACACATGTCAGCAAAAGATCAAAGTTATTTTCTTGTAATAACTCAAATGTTGGATCAATAAGTCTCGCTACCCTTCTACCATGTGTGTAGCTTTGTTCTACCAGAATGTTAAAGTACTAAAAAGTAAAAGAGATTAACTAAAACATAACAATAGTAAATAATAAGGTGTTGGTCTTGTATGAACCAAGTGAGTGTAGACTCAGTCAAATGTCTATTTCCCCAGTAGAGTCACCAAAAACTATTGGGTGAATATTTTTTTAATAATAAAATGGTGATTTCAGTCACAATATGATGAGATAAATCTCTCCTCTAAGTAATGGGAGGCTCCCTTTTATTGTTAGCTAACACAACACTAATTATTTACAATAATTTTATCATAGTGGGTCTTATCAAGTCATCCAATTCTCTTTTTTTAGAATTTATGTTCAATCACAAACTTCCTTATGTTCTTTGTGATATACTTATAAAATCTAAAATCACTTTATGAACCAAATATTGTTGATATTCAGATTTGTTAGTCAAAGATTAAAAAGAACAATACCAGTAGAGTGAACTTAAGGGATAGAATAAAGTGTAGCACAAAGTATTCACCTTATATCCAACAAAGATAAAAATTGTCTAAGTTGAATAACTGACACCCCAAAGTCTCCTTAGCAATTCACTTTCAATGAGAACAAAAATCTAGTAACTAAAAGGTAGCTCAAAGACTCCAAAATCAGCTTATTGGTACCTTCTAACTTATATAAATTCACACTACATTTCAATTAATTACACAATAAAATGTAATTGAAAATACATAATAATATCTCCAATAAAACAAAAATTTATTTCAACTCAAATATTGAAAGTTCACTTGCTTTCTCATATATTGATTGACAAAAGATTTATAATTTGAATTCAAAGTTCCAATATTGCTTATCAATTTTGGTAGCACTTTGCTTATATAGCAATTGGTGATCATTTTTACAAAGAGAATTCTCTTATTTATAGAGAATATCTATGAACAAAAATCAGAAAAACATAAATGCATTGACTTATTCATTGACAGAGTCCTATTTGACTTCAAACTGTGTACTTTTCCTATGTGAAAAATGCACCAAACAAAACTACACATGAAAATTTACAAAAATAGAATAAGTGTCTTTAGACATAGGAATTTCTCCCTTTTTATTATTTTCTAGAAACTCCTCATATTTCTTCAAAATAGCTTGGACTTCATTGTTATATAGGCTGGTTGTATTGTTGGATATGGCAAGTACCCTTGTAACTAAATCTTCTAAGTCAACTAGGAGATCCTTTCTCTTGTCCATGATTCCTTGTAGTTTATTGAAGATGACCTGAAATTCAATCAATTCATCAATGGAGTCTACTTTTAAAGTATCTATCTCAACCTTTTCTTGTAGCAATGATGTAAATTCTTGAGTAACAACCTCCACAAGAAGAATTTCTTGAAAATCATTCCTAACTTGATAGGGGAGTTTTCCAACTCTTTTTATAGGATCAAATATCTTATTATCACACATATATTCAGCCTCTTCTAGATCTTTAATCATATTCTCAAGAACCTTTCATCTATTCTTCATGGCCTCCCTATATTCAATAAACATTTTCCAATTTGGAATGATCTTCTACTCAACCAATATCTCCAATTTGAATCGGTAAAGTTGAGTCCATGTATCAATATCTTTTTCAGTCAAATCCAAATCTTGAGTGAGTGTCTTAATTTTTTTCTGAATTTCTATCTTTAATTTACTCAAATTCTTTAAAAATTCAATAGTAAAATGTAACATTTTAGTACCTTGTATTTTTAACCTTTCAACTCAAGATTTAACTGCATGACACTGAGACCCAATTTTTTCTACAAGTTGAATATTTCTTTCAGTATTTTCATGCACAACAGGATCAATAGACTTAGAATATTAAGTGATTATTAGTAAAATAGAAGTTAGTTGTTCCACTTATATCTTGAGTTAATATTTTATTTTCTTATACGTATCATATCTTTCAATCAAAGAAGCCATCACTACTTACAAATCTTCCTTTACAACTTCATGAGTTTCTTTCCTAAGATCTATGCATCCTATTGCACATTCATATGATTGAATATATTTAATGTTCTTATCTTCAGGAGGGATTACAAATTTAACATACTTATGCCTAGATTCAAAAATTATCCTTGATGTAGTTTTGGCCTTCTTTGTCATCTTGGGATTTACTGGTATGAGTTGACTAAGATCAAAATCATCAATTGAAATAACCTATTTCTTCCTTTTAGGTGTTTGGTAAATTAGCCATGGGGGAAGAGGAGATGAATCTCCTTGAGTAGAAGAAAATAAATATTGTGATGTTTAGGGAGGGACAATGGTTTGTGAAGTGGGTGGAATGGAAAGTGGAATGATAGAGGTATATACTAGGGTAGTTGACACTAATGGAATAATGGTTATTATTGGTGGGGTTTGGGTTGGAATGAAAGTCACTTTCAGGTTTGATAATTTTTTAGATACTAGTGTGATAGGAGCTTGAGTCATCACTTTAATAGAAGATGTGAACATGAATTTGTCCATATTTGATTAGGTGAAGTAAAGATTATTCAGGGATCCCAATGACTTTGTAGGACTAGGTAGATTAGATAAAGAATCAAAATATTGATCTAGAGTGCCTTGGGAAGGAACTTGAAAAAGTGTGGCACTAGGATGAGAAGGTGGGGCTAAGAGAATAGTTTGAGCAAAAATAAAGAAAATTGGTATAGATGTAATAATAGAAATAATTATAAATAATGACACTTGAGAAACTACTAGTTGAGAGACCTCAACTATAGGAGCTTCTGATTGTGTGGATTTAACTTATGGAGACTACTAAGCTGGAGGATGCACAACTATTGATTAAGGAGGTACCTCACTCATACTTAGTTTTTTTTGTGTTTCTATTTGCACACTTTTTTCAACACTATCTTATTTTTTATTTTTTCCATTACTTACAAATATAAATCTTGGTTTTTGAGTAGACGTTGAGGCCTCTTCTTGATTTTTTGTCTTTAATTCCTCACATTTCCTTGCAGTATCTTCATCATATTCTTCTTCTAACCCTATCATGAAATATTTTAATTTAATACCTTTAGAGTCTAATTAAGCATTATTTATTACAAGGATGGGTTGAAATCTCTCTCAGATTGATATAAATTATTTTATACACCATTATTTTGAAGGAATAGGAGTAGAAGTAACTTGATTTCCTTCATATGAGGGGTCTAATATATCCTCATAATTAGAAAGGTCAGCTAGAATGTTTACTAATTGTAGATCTTAATTTTGGTCAGTAGTAAGATGACTATAATCAAGTCTCCTTACATCTTTTTTAGTTCTACATTCTACCCAAATATCCTCAATCTTGTGCACATGAATATAATTACCTTTCAACTTTTCCTTTATCATTCTATAATAAAAATATTTTCTACTTTTATACCTTTTAAGGGCGATCCATTGTATTTTAGTTTTCATTATCTTAGCCTTGGGAGTAGTTAAATGGTGTAATGACCAATGCTTATAGGAAAATTGAATCATCTTTTATGTGCATCTGATTGCTTCTTATGTAAAGTCATCATTTTTCTACACATATCCATTAAAATCAATTTATCACCTGGGTATTTAGGTATCATGTAAGGTTGTTTATTAAATCCACCTACCTTGATGTAGGTGAAAGTTGGGAACTGAAGGGAAATGCAACCAATTCTATTCATTATTTCCCATGCCTAATTTGAAACCCTTTTCTTTTCCAATTCTTGTTCAAAAATATAAATGAATTGGTATAAGAATGCATCATTAACTCTTCTAAAATGTTTGATACCTTCCTTGAGGGTCAACTGTGGATAATACTCATAAATAAGAACTTTCTTCCTTTTGAAAACATTGGTCATTCCTATAAATACCCTCATGAAAGCTATGACATATACTAGATAGGAAGTCATATAGAATCTATGAGAAGATCCTACTTTAGAAAGCTGGTGACATATGGCATCACTTATTTGACTTCCCCAATAAATATTGTGCTTGTTCTTCTTAATGATAAAAATATAGTGATACATCCATTCTTGAAATATATTGTATTTAGGAAGACATTTGACACTACTTAAGAGAGTGATTAAATCTCCTATTTCCTCCATAAATTCACTTCGATAAAAACTCTTTGGTCATCCTAAAATTGTATGCCTTGGTGTCCTTAGCCAATTGGCATTAATGTGACTCTTACATTTCTTGAGATTCCTATCATAGTATTCTTCAGATATTGTCACACTTATATCTAAATATGCTCCAATGTCTGAAAGATGAAAAACTTTATCAAAATATTCTACATCCATTTTAATTGCTACTTTTCCACTGGCATGCTAGACTAATCTAGTTTCCTTGTCAAAGTGAGCAGTGGTCATTAAGAAAAACTCTAGATCTTGAGCTGATATAGGAAACACAACTAATAGATGTATCTCACTATTAATAATAGGCTACATATGTGGGGCAATAGGGTCTCTACCCAACCTTTGTAAGAATTTGGCCATGTCAACATGACCAATTTCAATATCTCCAATCTTATCTACATTAGAATCAACTATAAATGCTAGAAATACCCCTTGAAATTTATACTTCATGATTCTCTTAACTGGGGAATCTTCTAACATTGATCAAGTATCTACAAAAAATAATTTTGATTTCTCTAGAGTTAGCATTTTTTCTCATTTTAGGATAAAGTGTATTTTAGATAAAATTATCTAAACTACATTGAGTGTTGTTTTTGGTGTAGTTTACAAAAAATTCTTTAAACTACACCAAAAATGGGGATAACATGCACTTCAAATAATTTTCTCCGAATTTCATCTAATGAAGTGCACTTTGGATAAAATTGTCTATAGTGCATCGGAAGGCATGTAATATGCACTTCAGAGAATTTTATCTAAAGTGCATCAGACTATGTGCACTTTAGAGAATTTGTTTAGAAGTGCACTAAAAAGGTTAACAATCATGTACTTCATAGATTTTTCTTTGAAGTGTACATGAAGATAAAAGGTTAAAAAAAATATCCCTTGGTGTTTTTCATAGAAAATTCTCTAAAATAAACCAAGAGAGTTAGTGTTTTTGAGGAAAAAATGAAAATCTTGAAAGAAGACATGAAAAAAAAGAAAGAAGAAAGAAAAAGGAAAAAAATTAACAAAAACAACAAGAAAAATAAAAATTTACCTGAGATGCCATGAAAATGGATGATGATGAAGAACCCTAGGGCATGAAGAATTGATAAAAACAAAAAATTGAGGATAATAAGAAGGAGTGCAATCAAGCTCAAAAATGGTGGCAAAGGATGTATTTGTGCTTCAAAATGATGAAGAAAAATAGTAAAAATGAATTTACATGGGTTAAAATATATATATGAGGGGTAATTAATGCAAAATTAATTATTGACGTAGTGGTGGGTGCGAGTGTAGGAGTAGAGAAAAGCTTTGAACTTGCACGTGCAAAGTCAGAGAAGAATAGTGCTACTACACCAAAAAAATAGACTAAGTGCAACATCAAAGAATTTATCTGCTAGTGAACATAATGGTGGAGTTCAAAAAAAATTCTTTGATTTGTACTAGACTGTGAAAAGTGTAGTTCAAAGAAAATTCTCTGAAATACACCAAAAATAAGCTTCCCTCAAAAAATAACTTTTTTGAAATGAAAAACAAACATAAAGAGGTAATTATTAGCCTCATTTTACATTATTAAGCTCATGGGATATGAAACAGACAAGTTTCATAGGGGTTATCCCATGAATTGAGCCTAGTAAATTCATGGATAATAGATTGTATGTTAGATGAATAGATATAGATGATTATAGAAATGATGAGTGTGTAGGCGATCAAGCCATCACAATTGTCATAAGGCTAATTATAGTATAAGCAATCTAATAAATATAGCACTTGGTAATATGCCCCTTGACATAAGTATGACCAATAGGACATTATGTCAAAGTGCATGGGTAAATAGTGAACTCTACATCATCTAGGGCATGTATAAGCATTATTGTAGCTGTGATGACCTATATGAATCCTCTTTAATTTCCTAATAGACAAAAGGAGACCCGATGAAACACTAAAAATAAACATATATAAATAATAAATAAGAGAATAATTTATATGCATGACAAAAGATATACAAATAGTTCAAACAACTTAGAGCACCCAAGAAACACATAAAAGTATTTGCATGTAGTGTCATTATGTCTTGTCTAATTATCCTAATGAGATGACAGATAAGGTATGGACATGGAATATACTAGGCACTTGGATTAGGAATAGGATTTTGACAATGATAAGCATGATTTGAAAGTGGAGTGAGGATATATATTTGGATAAGATATAGACTTGAAGTAGACTAGTGATGATGATTTGGATAAAGATATGGATATGAAGTAGACTAGGGATGATGATGAGAATTGGGATATGGATTTAAATCAAATGATGGTCTAAGATTAGGATAAGGTTTATAAAGATAAATGACAAGGTGAATAGGATGTTAAGACAACTAAGACATTAGATAAGATTATTGGGATATTGAGGACATATGACAAGGCAACTTAGATTATTTTTAGATTTTTTATATTTTATATTGTTTTTGGATTTTGTGGTATATTTCAAATTTTAAGTTTTTTGGATATGTATATACACTATACAAAAAGGGGGTTACTAAGAAATGAAATACCAAGTCTATTAATGAGGATAAACATGGATGAGATGATAAAAGGACATGGATGATGCTAAAAAGGAGATGGGGAGCATGGAAAAATGGACTAGGGATTTCTAATGACCACATCAATAAGGAACTAGATGTTTAGTCACTTGAGTGTCAATTAGAGGATATGTCAAGATGATTCTAGAGCATTTCTCAAGACATATTATATTCCCATACAAAGGTCAAAATGGTAAGGAATGAGAGATAAGATGAACAATATGATGGTAGATGATGGGTTAGACCAAGGGATAAGATGTGACATGGATTTGTAATATAGATAAGGTTGATAAGGGATGTGAAAAAGAGGATGGATTATGCCCCAAAGTGTGTAGGTATAATGTGAATAATAGATTATTTTACCATGATGTTAGACTTTATATGACATCCTAATTTATTGGATATGAGTACAAGATGAAAGATACATACATTTTTGTGATATTTAGCCAACACATATTATGGAAATGTGTGATTATATGATCATGTTGTCACCACTGAATGTATTAATGTCCTTGTGACCTTTGGTTATTCTTGATTGAGACCCATCTAGATATGTAGACTAGGTGTCTTCATCACCCATATTAGAGATGATGCTACTCAGGAGGGTGATGGGAAATATGGATTGAATTAAATATTGATAGGAGTGTATTGGAATTGAATATAGGATAAGATCATGTTAAGATGTTGTGATGGGTGATTTGGGATCAATACTAGTAGTCATATACATTGTTGGACTTTCTATATTTGAATGGTGTTAGTTGATAAAAGACTATAGGAGATCCAAGATGGTTTGACTTTATTATTCATCTCTGATTCGATTATTTGATGGATGATAAATTATACTAATAATGATTTTGATATTATTTTAATTTTCTAAATGGATTTGACTTTGACTACCTCTTAATGCCTGATTTTGGCTTTCATCATGGGAGATTTTTTTTTGACTTTGATGATGCCCTAGTGCCTGACATTGGGATTCACTAGGGAAAGATGTTTTTTGATTAGGTCAATGATTTTAATTTTCTTGTTTTTTTTATGGATCAAATGTGATTTGATCATGATTGAATTTTGGAATATTATCTTAGACCTCTACTTTGTTGGCACTTGTTATATTACTTGGGCAAGAGTCCAATGATGTATCTTCCTATTTGTCCCTATGGAAGGAGGTGATTAAATGATCATTAATGATAATAAAAGGATGTATAATGGATAAAGGTGGGGGATATTAAAATATGATGTTAATGAGTGGTGATAGAAAATCATGGTCCTTATAGGGGTTCTTAGGAGACCCTATTTTGACATCAGAGAATATCTCCTCAAGGTCAACAAAAAGATAACTAGGACTAACTATAGTATACACATATGAATTAAGATTAGATTCACCTTGAATATATTTTATATAAAAATCTTAAAATAACTCTATTATGACTTCATCATCCTATTTGGGATCAAACCATATGCTCAGTGACTAATTATCATCCAAATTAGAGGTATCTTCAAAATGGTAAGCATAGTCATCAATGTATATGATGGATGATGAGTAATTTGATTCAAAAACTAGTGTTAAGTATGATCCTAATGCAAAAAACACTTATATTGACTCTGATGTTGACTCTAATGTATAGTATGCAATGTTTCTAGTAGAAGATTCATTATTTATAATTATCTTCTCAATGTGGGGTTTTTAATATGATGGGTGAGAGGAAGATGGTAGAGGGATAATAGATTCAAAAAAGATAGGCCCATGGAAGGAATCATGAGGAATAGATTTATGTGGAATAAAATCATCTTCAATATAGGGTTTGTCAAATATGTGGGGATCATGGAAGATGGATGTGGTGTCTTAACCTTGGTTTGGAAAGGGAAGAGATCAATCATTATCAGGAATGGAATCTTACCATTCCTATTCTTGTTTACCTAGGGATGTGGACTTATCTAATTCATCCTTAATTTATATGTCACCATGATTGATGAGGTTTTAGACATATTTTTATAAATTACAACATTGATTAATGGCATGCCTCTAGGTTCAATGATATACATGATATTGGTTAGCTTTATACCAAGATGGCTTAGGCCTGGTGGGATCAAGATGTTGTATGGGTAGATAGACCATTATGTTGGTGGAAAAAAGTTTATGGAAGAGGGAATCTAAGGATATAGGAATAGAAGTATAGGGGATCTCTTCACTTCTTGACTCAGATGTGGAAGCATTGGACTTTTGATCAAATGGTTGTTGAAGTAACTAGGTGGGTAGACTAGTAGTAGTAAAGGTGGCCAAGATGGAATTCCCTTTGCTAGCATAGGAAGGGGTAAATAATTGGATATTATTGGTGGATGGACAGTTTAAATAGGATTCACATGAATGGGTTTGGATTGGAGGTAATTATGGGTGAATGGGGTAAAATTATGTAGAACATGGATTACTCATCTCAAGGAGGTGAGAAAGGAGCATATCCCTATTGTCCATGAGACATTATTTAATTAAGGTATTAACTAAATTTATTTTAGATTCCATGAATAAGGATGGGATAAAGTATAGATGATTTGGATTCACTAGCCCTAATCACCAAGTGTGAGTAATTGAATGGAAATACTAAGGGATGAAGATGTGATTGTCAAATAAATTTGGACAAAGGTTTGCTTTAATTTGATCTCAAGTTTGACTATATGTTTGGTATGATGTGATGTTTTGATGGGATAATATCAATTATTTAAGTAGAATAATTAGGACATTAGCTAAACCTTATTATTGATTGGATTTGAATAGATGATCCACAATAAGCTCTGAGGTTGGATGGGGGCTAGACTGGCCCAAGGGATGTGATTTAAACTAATAATTGATTGGATTAAGACTAGTTCAAGACTAAAAATGATCAACTCAAATAGGATGATTTAATTTGATTGATAGATGGATATGATTTTGAGTATGATTCAAACTTGATTAGACACAATAAATCTAAATGATAAGGACCCTAATATGACAAGAATGTTAGCCAATGGATATGAATATTGAATGTATGAATACAAACTAACATGATGACTAGTATAGATAAAGGAATGAATGGGGTTGGACTGTGATTAGGATTGGGCTGACAAGGTGACTAGGCAATATGAGATCAAGACAAATTAATATAAAAATTATGGGTGACAAGATGTGATTTAGGATATGTAGGTGATGTGGATGAATGAGTCTAGAGTAAGAGGTGATCTATATTGGTTATATACAAGGTGGATTAAGTGATAAAGATGATAATTGGGGATGATTAATATGAAATATAAATGAATAATATGAGGTTGGAATAAGATGTGATGGAGGGATGATAATATATGTAAGTGATGAGATTATGACTAATGATTGGTGGATGTGACTAAACTAAGAAGGATCTAAGACAAGAGGGTGTTTAAAATGATATACAAATAGAAATATGTATAAGAGGATGATATGATAATACAAGGATATACAAGATGAAAATATGTACAAAATAACTATATAGGTGTATATAGGTTTTGGTAAAAGGCTATATTGGCTCACAAACAACACGGGTCTAACATGACATGCACCAAATCAAGAAGACCACAAACCTAAGGTTAGTAAACCCAAGTGTGTGTAACGTAATGAGTACACCATAAAACAACTTTATGGGTAAGGATATAGGTCAATAAACCATTAAAAAATAAACTAAACCCTCTTGATCCTATCTATACTTGATAACTACTTAGGAGCTAATCCTAACTCTGGCAATAAGTCACCTATTTTGGCCACAAGGTCCTATGCTAGGATAAATGGGCTCTCTAAGGGCATCCTCAATATACACTAGGTATAGTGGGGCCAAAATATATGTAAGGTACTATCTAACCATTGTCACCAAAAATTAGTATAAATTTTGAGCTATTGGATTAAAATATGAAATTTCAACCACCTAAAACATCAAACTACCTAAGTAAGATCTAGATCCATTAGAATAAAATGCAAATATATGAACAAACAATTAAAACTAGCATTCTAAAACTAAAGATAATTGATCAAAACCAAGATTAAATGAATAAAAAATAAGAGGATTGGATTGAGATTACCTTAGACTCATATTTTTGACATTATACTAGCGTGATCAATGATGTTGATGATGGAATTCAAGATCATATTAACATGGACTTCGTAGATTTCTTCTTGATTTCTAGTTGATCTTATGGACATGGAGATTGTATGGATTCGTGATTTTGTTTATATTTAGATTATACCTCAACAAATCGCTTATTTATATAAAAAATGGAAGGAAGAATCAATGGCTATAATTCAATCTTGGGCCATTGAGATCAATAGTTGGGGATTTTACAAGGAATTTTAAATTCCTTAAAAGCCTATATAATAGAGGATTATATAATTGGAGGATTATATAATCATATTAAGGACTAATTAGGATTAGGTATGGGATTAGATAGGGATTAGGTGGGTGATTAGGGACTAGGGTTGTAGCAGAGCCTAAGAATAGGCTTATTAGGTGGGTAGGTGGGCCATAGAAATTTTAAATTCCCAAGTAATCAATAAGTGGGGTTATGATAAGATAATAGGTACTTATAACAATTAATTAAAAAATGAGGAAGAATAAAGGTTAATATATGAATAATAATGAAGGGTGGACATTAGATAAATGACTAGGATTAAGATAAAAGGGATAAATTAGCAAGATTAATTAGAATAAATAAGGTGAGTGGATTTAGGTTCATATATTATTGAAGGAGCATATCAAGATTTATATTTTCAAAGTTATAGGCTAGGTCATTTTTTACTTGTTTTTCACATATTTCATGATTCACACACAAGAAAACACATAAGGGAGAACTAAATTAGTCTGAGGCCCTCTTCAATGTACTGGCTATGTAATTAGTGTTCATTAATAGAGGGATATTTATGGATATATCTACACCATGTGCACACTAACTCATTTTTATCCAAGGTAATTATTAAGATGAATAACTAGGGTTTTGTAATTTCATGAGGAGAGATAGTCTATGACCTAGTTCTAAATGAACTAGAGTTAAGGTGATGATAAATATAGAAGCATCCAGGTGGTTTCAACCCTTTCAATCATGTATTACATATATGTCACCTACATTAGTTTTATATAGTATCATTGATGTAACTATTCAAGGCTAACACTAGTTTCCACAAATTTAGAGGAACTCAATCCATAATTTGGTGAGTATTCTATAATTCTCTTCTAGTCTACTTCTTTCTTATTCTAGATCCAAAATTATGTCAACAAAACTAGATAATTACTTTTTTTCTTTTTCATTTCCATATCTAGCATATTTGTACTTACTAATTTTCATCTATCTCAGTTTAGTAAATTTAACATATGTTATATTTGATTTTAACATCTAATTAACCTACTATAGAGATAGTTTATCACCCTTTTACCTTAGTATATATCTATCCTATTTAACCCTAGATAACCCAATCTATATTTATATGGTTAAAAATTTGGTGAACCTAATCTAACTCTAAAACCTAGGTTGATTAGGGCTTTTTCTAATTTTTTTATTAATATAAGATTACTATTAAATATGTAAAACATGGATGCATCTATACCACCCATTTTAGATTATAATTTATAATAGTCACTATGGTTTGCTACATTAATTAACTTGTAAAATAATATTAAGAAAAATTGTAAACACCATGAGAGGGTTTTAAAATGGAAACAACACTTGATCTCTCTTCAAAATTATAACAACCCCATGAGATATCCTAAGTACTAATATTTAACTAACTGCATTAATTTAGTTAACCATAAAGGCTATAGCTAATTGAATTAGCTAAGGATCACCATGAATAGGTATATAAATCATGTACAATATTAAATAACCATAAATAATACATCATATCATAAATGAAATAGTACAAATTTAGCCATAACTAATAAAATATTATTGCTTCTAATATAGAAATATAATGTATAAAATATATAGTCTTAGCAATACATAATAATATCTTAAATGATTAAAACATGATACAAAGATTCTATAATCATATTATTCATGACTCAAGTATCAATATTTAATCTCAATTATAGTAATCCATCTAGGAAGGAGAGAATCATTTGATCACTTTTGTACACCAACCACTGACCATAGATCCCCCACACTATTTCCCAAACAAAGGGATGGC
This sequence comes from Torreya grandis, assembly GCA_037957365.1. NCBI lineage: Eukaryota > Viridiplantae > Streptophyta > Pinopsida > Cupressales > Taxaceae > Torreya > Torreya grandis. Next base: position 4,588,405 of record JARHVA010000337.1, on the reverse strand, counting down.
CCTCCCTTCATGGATGGGTAGATAAAAATGATGTGAGAATATAGAGAAATAAATCAAAACCCATGTGTCAAAGATATATATATATAATACATAATCTCTACCATAAATAAATATGTTATAATATGATATCACACAAATATAAAAAGTATATCAACATATAAAATGACAATGTTTATCAAACATTACTTTGGTCAAAGTTTCAATAATAAATTATCTCTAGGATAAGTAAAATTCATACACACCACTTGATTGCATTACATATCATCTTTAATTTATGGTGCTAATTAATCCAGTAAAATTTTTCATATATTTAACTAGGGTCATGAATGTGAGATTTGGTAAAAACATATAATAATATTAAAAATAATAGATTCATTCAAAAATATTATTCTCTACCAAATTAAAATTAAGCTAAGTAAAAAATTATCACACACACTCATTTATTCCATTAAATGAAGTGAAATGAATCCATTTATCTTGTTTATTACTTAATAATAAATAGAACCAAAAAATGCCTTAAACATACCACTCAGGTATGATCACATCAAAACTATTAGTCCCTAATCATGCTAAGTAATTAATAATGTTATTTCTCCATGAAAAAACTATATAAAATGATCTTATAAATATATTTTATATTCCACATATAAACAAGTAAGGTCTAAAACATCATAATTGCTTAATTTAAATCTCTTAATTATGGTTGGCCAATTTTGGTCCACATACCAAGCTTCTACCTAGATAGATAAGCTAAGCAGATTTATTCACCCATAAATGATCAAAATATGGAAAATTCAAGCTTTGAGGATCCAAACCATCATAACATGTCATGCAAAAACAAATAGGCTAGTTTGGTTGTGTAATTGATAAATACACTTAGGAATTTGACTAGAGTAAAAAAGAATACATGGACATTATGTTTTTCATGCTAAGAAGGTCCCATACAAATTTTTTATCTTGATGATTTCTCTATCTCAATATACAATCTTCCAAATTTAAAATTATAGACTGGGATGTGTGCACAAATGGAAAATTCAGTCCTTATGAAATGGCTATTTAAATTCAAATGTTCCTAAAGATAAGCATGGGGCTAACAAGTGTTAAGATATTAGGTACCTTAATGGAGATCTAATGGCATGTGGTGACTGATGAAGATAGTGGTTCCAAGCTAATTGATGGAACATGTTCAAGTGTACAAAGACAAATCAATGATGAGCAAGAAGTCAACAAGTTAGAAAATCTTGAAGATAAATGCATAGTTACCAAGTGTCATGACCATGGTAACTACTGAGTAAATCAATGAAACACATGACAACCATACCAAAAAAGATAAATAATGTGAATAAGGTCAAAGATTCAATATTACTAAGGATGAATATAAGGCCACCATGTGGTGAAAGTGTAGGAACTAACCAAGATTGACTATGAGACCCATAGAATGAATGCATAGCTAATAAATATCATAATTTGGAAGGTTCAATTCAATATTAAAGGCCAATATTAAAATTTTAAGCCATGAGACTTCAATAGATAGTGAACATAACTTAGATCAAACCAAGATAAAAAGTTTCAAAGGGTGTGTACTTCTATTATAGCTTCATTGAATGCCATTGAGTAAACATAGTTATATAGTCAAGGTTATTAATGGTGAGGATCCATTACCATTAAATTTTGGAGACATAATGAGGTTTTATTTAACCTAATATATTCTAGGAACAAGACTATGCAACCTTTATATTTTCATTGACATAATTAATATAGTAAAACCAATAAATTAGATTGGTTTCTAATCTATATTAGAGATCTATATTCAGGTTGGAGTAGGTGGAGATATAAAAATGTTATGAAAGAGTGTATTATATTCTAAAATGGCCGAATCATTAATTATAAGGTACTTACTACAACTCAAAGTATACATGTCATGGCTCTATCTATATTCAAGGTATGAGGACTTTGCCATTATAGTTAAACCAAGTGGAAGGTGGCATGGAAGATCAAAACAAAGAGATTTGGTGATTAGAGAAATAGTTGGAGCATTTAGTGTTGTGTATATCTTAAGTATCTTTCTTCCTTAAAAGGATCATGACTCATCATATAAAAAATAGACTCTTTTCCTCTAGTGTCTTGCTTAACCAATGAGAATAACTTGAAGACTAATTAGAGAAAATGTAGGTTAACTTATTGATGAAGGGCTAGTCCAGATTGGATTAGGTATGGTGGAGCATTCATTAAAAGGTGGAAACTTATTTATTTTTCTTGGTTAACATGTTACCTCTTCTCTCTTCTCCCTTTCTCTATATCACCCATTATTTCCATTTGTAATCTCTCTATTGGATTTGAGACTCTCACAATGAATATTTGATCTTGAAGAGTAGGGGACTCTTTGATATATTGAAAAATGTATTCATCTTGATTAGGCTAAACTCTATCAAGCATTTGTAATAATTGAATCTTAATGCAATAATATACTTTATTTATGTACCTCTTACCTTAGATCAGTGTTTAGTGAGTTGTGCATGATGGCATTATGAAGGAGAATCTTCCTCATCCATTATCCTCATTTATAACCTCATTTAAGGTGTTTTCAAGATATTTTTGGTCTAGATTAGTGTTCTACTTAAACTTAGTCCATGAAACACTTATGCATCAGCTAGATTATAAGCTTATGTGAGCCAATATTATCTTCTATAGATCTAGTGTGGGTTCAAGCTTATGGGAGTTTCCCATTTGTATTTGTTGCATCACCTTTAAACCTTATTATGTGGCCTTTTCTCATTTATAACCCTTTTCCCTATGAAAACATTAGTTTAGGTGATCCATCAAGAGGAAACCATCCTTCTTCTAAGGTTTAATCCTATTATAAGATACCCACATCTTAGGGTTATTCCCATATTGTGATTGGGAGTGGGAGAGCCTAAATAAATCCTTCATAAGGGTGAAATATCACATCATAAAAATTTATGTCATGCTTGGTGGGACTTAATATGTTGTTCACTAATGAAGATTTTTGGTGTTCTCTTCATCCAATTAGACTTTGGAGGCATGTGTGCAAACATCAATGGTGACTCCCAATATTCATCAGCTGGTTTAAGTATCCCAGGTGCCTAGCCATCATTATTTAGTATGTATCATCATTATTTTGATTAGTATTCTTATTATCTACCTCAACATCCTTCATATTAGATTAGTATTGTTTATGGTTTCACCCCAAGTGGTTCTCAAGATTTAGTGCATCAACTTTCTCAAGCTCAAGCTGTCTCTAATGTTTCCCTAAAATGATCCATTTCAAGTTGGAGTAAAATGTTCTCAATATATGAAAAGTAAATGATAGACCTTAATACATAGAGGGGGTATGGTAAAGATATCCCTAATCACATCATTCATGACATGAAAAATGCATTATGACTAATGAAAGAAGAATGGCCACCTATTGAAGGAGTAAATTGGAAAAACCTCTCAAGTGAGATGATCAATGTAAGTGGTTACATCTAAATCATCAAGGATAAGCTAAGAGTCCTTAAGGAATATAAATTCCAACTCCATCAACCTCATGTGTCTTCATATACACCACCTCAACCCTCATATATGCCACCCATTCTTACCCAAAAATCCACTCAAAGTGACCCTTTGGGTGTTATAAGTTCTTCATGTGTTCCTCAGACCTTCCCTTCTTGGAATTCAATCCAAGAAAGCCTTATAATAAATAAGGAGATTATTGTTGAGTATCTTATTATTGAGATCCAATATTCCACTTACCCTCCCCAAAAATTTTCTTGTACCTCATACTAGCCCTCTTGTGTTCCTTATCTTCATGAGGTCACTGACGACTTTAAAGAGGGAATTTTCCAAGAGAATATAGATATACAGATCAAAGAATTAGAGATAAATATGAGTAAATAGGAAGAGATTCAAAATAAATAAAAGTTAGTTATTTCTTATACATTCCTCTCATAGAAATCAATCAAAGAAGGAATATAGAAAAAGAAGGAGGTACTAGTTCAAAATCCACCTAAAAGAGAATTCAAAGTTATATCTAGAAGGATACTCTCCTAATCTGGAAGCAAGGTGAACTTATTCACCCTCCCACCATCTCCCTCTTAGACAAAGAAATTGTTTTACAAAGGATAGAGGAGGATCTTGTAATCATAGGTGAACCTAAAGAGGATAATGCAAGTGTCTATGATGAGGAGATCATGATAGGAACCCAAATTCATTTAGAAGGGGAAGAATTAGGTTTATAATAACCTTCTTTATATAAATTTGACACTAATGAATGAGATCTTGATGAGGACAATCCTCAAGTTGAAAATAGAGAAGACCTTGAATGGACTATTAAAAGTCCATTCTACATAGATGAAGAAGAGCATCAAAACTTGGAACAAGAAGTTGGTTCACTTTAAGATGAGTTGTCAAATGAAGGTATACATGATATATTAGAGTTAAGAGGAAGGTAAATCATACCTTAAGTAGGATAAATGCATATTTTTAGACCTTGGTTGGTCAAATAAACCCTCATTTGTAGTTGAAAAATAAGATGAAATATTGATTGAGGCTGATGAATAAGACATCTTGAGTGCTCAAGTAATGAAACTTGATGATTTCCCACTTTTTGTGATAGAAGAATACCTTAAGGGTGAAAAAAATTCAATATGAGCATGTGATTCAAGAATAAGACCCTAGTTAACTTAAAATCAGCTTGCATACACTATCAAGTGAAAGGAAGTTGGAGGAATTATTTGAGATCTTGGAAGTAGGTTATGTTCCTCTCCAAAGAGACTATGATCTAATTATGCTTGAGGACAATACTTATAGAGCAAAAAAGTGAAGGAGTGAGGTAAAATATGATTTCTCAATGTTTTTATTAATAATAGGATGTCCTATTAGGTATATAGCTTGGTTGAAAGATGATAAGGAGGAGACATAATAGGTTGTGCTTAATTCAGAGCACAAAGTTGAGTATGAAAAAGAGCAAGATTAGCTTACCTATCCAGTCCAATATACTTGTATCTCCAATCAATCAGATTGGGTAGGTAAGTTTATTTTTATTCTTATTATTAGAGAAGTTTATCACTAATATGTTAAATATCCACTCCTCCATATTTTTTTGGATGCTCTTAGTCATGTAAAGCATATTAGATTAGTGATAAAGGGAAAATATTTTTTACAAATAGTCAATGGTTTTGTATAGGTTCTATTTTTATTGGTTAGTTTGTGGTAGGTAGATTTTATGTTTTCCTCTAAGTTCCTTGTGCATATTTCATTTCTATTCCATGTTCCCTTCAATAAGTTCCTTAGGAATTTTTTTTTGGTCCTTATTTCTTCAAGAGGAAGTTATCTAGAGGGGCATCCTTGCATCATTTCATGTCATCTAAAAACAAATACTTGTGACTCCATGCCTAATGGATCAGACAAGGTAACTAATATGGGTTCTCAAGAATAGCAGGCATGTTTCCCTATGATTTAGAAAATATGTTGGTCAATTTGGGCACACATACCAATCTTCTACCTAGATATAAAATCTAAGTAGAGTTCTTGACCCATAAATGATAAAAATATGGCAAAATCAATCTTTGAAGATCTAGACTATCACAAAACATCATATAGAAACAAATAGGATGGTCTGGTTGCATAATTGATAAATACACTTAGGAAATTTACTAGAGTCAAAGGGATATATAAACATGTTTTTTAATGCCAAGAAGGTCCCTTAAATTTTTTTTATTTTGATGAGTTCTCTATCTCAAGATATAAACTTCCAAAGTTGAACTTATAGAGTGAGACGTGTATGCAAACATCAAGTTTGGGCCTCATAAAATAGCCATTTAAATTCAAATTTTCTTGGGGATAAGCACATGGATGATAAGTGCCAAGTTCTTGGGTACATGAATGGAGATATAATGACATGTGGTGACTAAAATAGATAGTGGGTCCAAGCTAATTAATGGAGCATATCTGAGTGTACAAACATAGCTAACCAATAAGCAAAAAGTCAAAAAATATTGAAGATAAATGCATAGTTTCCAAGTGTCATGACCATGATAACTTTTATTTAAATCAACACAATTCATGAAAGTGATACCAAAGAAGATTTATGGTGCGTGTAGGGTCGAAGATTCAATATTCCTAAGGATGAACGTGAGGCCACCACATGGAAAAAGTGTAGGAACTAGCTAGGACTGATTGTAAGTCTCACAAAATGAATACAGAGCTAATAAATGTCATAATCTAAAAGGTTTGATTCAAGATCAATGGATGACATTAAAATTTGAATCTAGGAGACTTTAAATAGAGAGAAAATGCAACCTACGTTGAACCAAGAGCAAATGTTTCAAAGGGCATGTACTACCATTAGAGCTCAATTTGATGCCATTGAGTAGACATAATTATATATTTAAGGTTATTAATGGTGAATTTCCATTACCATAAAATTTTAGAGGCATAATGAGGTTTTATTAAACCTAATATATTCTATGAACAAGACTATGCAACCAATAGATTTTCATTGACATAATGACTATACAAAAACCAATAAATTATATTAGTTTTCAATATATATTCAAGTTAGAGTAGGTTTAGATATAATCAAGATATGGAAGAGTGTCTTATCTTCTAAAATGGCCACATCCTTGACAAGAAAGTACTTATCACCACTCAAAGCAGACATGGCATGGCTCTATTTAGATTCAATGTTTGAGGAATTTATCCTTATAGTGAAAGCAAGTGGAAGGTGGCATGGAAGATCAAAGCAAAGAGATATACTGGTTAGAGAAGTAGTTGGAGCATTCAGTGTTATTTAAATTTTAAGGATCTTTCTTCCTTAAAAGGATTGTGACTCATCATCTAAACAATAGGCTCTTGTCCTCTAGTATATTACTCAACCAATGAGAAGAACTTGATTACCAATTGGAGAAAATGCAAGTTAAATTGTTGATGAAGGGCTAGTATAGTTACGATTAAGTGTGGTGGAGCATTCATTGAAATTTGGTAGCTCATTGATTTTTCTTGGTTAATGTGTTCCCTCTTCTATTTTCTCCCTTTATCTATATCACCCATTTTTTCCATTTATAAGCTCTCTCTCATATTTGAGACTCTCACAAGGGATTTTATATCTTGAAGAGTAGGGGACTCTATAAGATATTTCAAAATATGTTCATCTTGATTAGGATAAACATTATCAATAATTTGTAATAACTACCTCTTGATGCAATAATAGACTTTATTTACCTATCTCTTGCATTGGAACAATGTTTAGTGAAATGTGTATGATGGTATTGTGAAGGAAAATCTTCCTCATCCATTGTCCTCATTTTTTACCTCCTTTAAGGTGTTTTCAAGCTATTGCAAGTCTAGATTAGTGTTCTTCCTAAACCTAGTCCATGAAACACTTATGCATTAGCTAGATTTTGAGGTTGTATGAGCTAGTATTATCTTATACAGATCTAGTGTGGGTTCAAGCTTATGGGAGTTTCACATTTTTATTTGGTGCATCACATTTTAGCCTTTTTAGGATTCATTTTTCCCCTTTCTAACCCTTTTCCCTATGAAAAAATTAGTTTAGGTGATCCATCAAGAGAAATTTAGCCTTCTTTTAAGGTTCAACCCTATTATAGGATACTTATAGCTTGGGGTTATTCTCATATTATGACTGGGAGTGGGGGATCCTGAATAAATCCTCCATAAGGGTGTAATATTATGTCATAATAGTTTTTGGCTTGCCTAGTAGGACTTACTACATTGTCCACGGGTGAATATTTTTTGTGTTATATTCATCCAATTAGCCTTTAAAGGCATGTGTATAAACATCAATGGTAACTCTAAGTATTCATCAGCTAGTTTAAGTAGCCTAGGTGCCTAGTCATCATTATTCAATATGTATCATCACTCTTTTGATTAGTATGCCTATTCTCTACCTTAGCATCATTAATATCACATTAGTAATGTTTATGGCTTCACCCCAAGAGGTTCTCAAGATTCAATGCATCAACCTTCTCAAGATCAATGTGTCCCTAGTTTTTCCCCAAAATGATCCATTTTAAGTTGGAGGTAAATGATTTCAAGCTATGAAACATATATGATAGAACTTAATACATAGAGTGGGTATGGTCAAGATATACCTAATCACATCATTCTTGACATGATAAATGCATTATGACTAATGAAGGAAGAATGGGCACCCATTATGGATCAAATTGGAAAAACCTCTCAAATGAGATGATGGATGTAAGTGGTTAAATTAAAATCGTTGAGGATAAGCTAAGAGGTATTGAAGAACAATAGATCTAACTCCATCAACCTCATGTGTATTCATATACACCACCTCAACCCTCATATATGCCACCCATTCTTCCCCAAAAGACCACTCCAAGTGACCCTTCAAGTGTTCAAATTTCTTCATGTGTTCCTTAGACCTTAGCTTATTATAACTCAATCCAAGATAGCCTTTAAAGAAAGAAGGATATTGCTGTTGATTGGCCTATTTTTGAGATCCAAGGCTCCACTTATCTTCCCAAATAATCTTCTTTTACCTCATACTAGACCTTTTGTGTTCATTATCTTCATGAGGCCACTGACCATCATAAAGAGGGGCTTTTCCAAGAGTATATAGATAGACAAATCAAATAATTAGAGTTACAGATGAGGAAAGAAGAAGAGAGTCAAAATCAAGAAAAGGTGGTTATTTATTATACATTCGCCTCATGAAAATTAGTCAAGGAAGGTATAAAAAAAGGAGGCACCAATTAAAAATCCACCTAGACGAGCCTTCAAAGTCCCTATCTTGAAGGATACCCTCCTAAGTTGCAAGTAAGGTTAAATTATTCACCCTCCCACCATTTCCATCTTAGATAAAGAACCTATTTTAAAAAGGATAGAGGAGGAGCTTGTAGTCATAGGTGAACCTAAAGAGGAAAATACAAGTGTCAATGATGAGGAGATCATGATAGGAAACCCACTTTATTTAGAAATGGAAGAATCAAGTTTAGACCAACATTCTTGGGATGGATTTGACACTAATGAACTAGATCCTGATGAAGACAATCCTCAAGTTGAAAATGGAGCAAACCTTAAATGGACTACTGAAGGTCCATTCTACATAGATGAAGAAGAGGATTAGAACTAGGAACCAGAGATTGGTTCACATCAAGATGAGTTGTCAAATGAGGGTAGCCCTGATACATTAGAGCTAGAGGAAGGTAAATCAGACCTTGATTAAGATAAATGTGTTTTTTAGACCTTGGTTGGTTAGATCAACCTTCATTTTTTATTGAAAAATAAGATGAAATATTGAGTGAGGTTGATGAAGAAGACATGTCGAGTGCTCATGTAATGTAGCTTGATGGACTACCACTATATGTGATAGAAGAGGACCTTGAGTGTGAACAAATATTTCAATATGAGAATGTGATTAAACAATAATAACCTAATCAACTTAAAAGTAGCTTGCATATACTGGGAGGTAAAAGGGAGTTAGAGGACTTGTTTGAGATCTTGGGATTAGGCTATGTTCCTCTCCAAAGATACTATGATTTGATTGTGCCTAAGGAGCATAATGATGGAGAAAAAAGTGAAAGAGTGAGATAAAATCTGATTTCTCAATGTTTGTATTGAAAAGAGGATGTCTTATCAGGTACCTAGCTTGGTTGGAAGATGACAAGGAGGAGCCATCATAGGTTGTGTTTAATTCATAGCACAAAGTTAAGAATCAAAAAGAGCAAGATCAACTTACCTATCCACTTCAATATACTTGTATGTCCAATCAATTAGATTAGGCAGGTAAGTTTATTTATATTCTTATTCTTGGAGAAGTGTATCACTCTTTTACCATCCTTGGTTGGTTGCCCTCAAGCATGTAAAGAATATTAGATTAATGAGAAAGGGAAACTATTTTTTACAACTATTCAATGGTTTTGTATAGGTTCTATTTTGATTAGTTAGTTTAGGGTAGGTAGATTTTATGATTTCATATAAGTGTCTTGTGTACATTTTCTTTCTATTTTGTGTTCCCTTCAATAAGTGCCTTGGGAAAAATTATTTTGTTTTTGGTCCTTATTGCTTAAATAGGAAGTTATCTAGAGGGGAAACCTTACATCATTTCATGTTAGATAAGAGAAAATCCTTGTGACTCCATTCCTAATGGATCAAATAAGGAAACTAGTATGGGTTCTCAAACATAACAGGCATGTTTCCATGTGAGTCACCAAAGATGTCCAATTTTGGCCCACATACCAAGCTTATGCCTAGATAGAGAAATTGAGTATGGTTATTGAACCATAAATGTTCAAAATATTGTACAAGCAATCTTTGAAGAGTCAGACCATAATAACATGTCATGTAGAAATAAATAGGCTAGTTTGGCTATGCAATTGATAAATACACTTAGGAAATTGACCAGAGTCAAAGAAATACATAGACATGATGTTTTTCATGCCAAGAAGGTCCCTTAAAAATTTAGTATCTTTATGAGTTCTCTATCTCAATATATAAGCTTTCAAAGTTGAACTTCCAGAGTGGGATGTGCATACAAACTTCAAATTTGGGCCTCATGAAATAGACATTTAAAACCAAATGTTCCTAAGGATAAGCATGGAGTTGACAAGTGTCAAGATATTTAGTACATGAATGGAGATATAACAACATGTAGTGAATTACTAAGATAATGGATCCAAGTTGATCGACAAAGTGTGTTTAAGCATATAAAGGCAAATCAATGGCAAATGAGAAGTCAACAAGTCAAAAAATATCAAAGATAAATGTGTAGTTACCAAGTGTCATGACTATGGTAAATTCTAGGTAAATCAATTAAATTCATGTAATCCATAACAAATAATACCGACTCAAAGAGTCAATATTCTTGAGGATGAACACAAGGCTAACATGTTGAAAAAGTGTAGAAACTAGTTAGGACTG
>JARHVA010000337.1:4392500-4572500 GCA_037957365.1 Torreya grandis | reverse complement strand
ATCATAGTCCTCCCATGTGACACTATCCTTAGAATAGCAGTCCCATATGACCTTGTACTATGATACTTGTCTATTATGAAAATGAAGTTTACGAGTTTCAATTACTTTTATTAGTTCTACCATGACCACCTCAAGGTCCATAACCTACAAAGCATTCCAATCCAACACATATGAAGGATCAACAATATACTTTTTAAGATAAGACACATGGAATACATTATGCAAGAGATCTAGAGATGGTGAAAATTCAAGCCTATACACTACAAGATTGACTACTTCCAAAACCTTTAAGTGAAGGGTCCCACATATCTCGATGAAAGTATCAATGAATTCCCAAACTTAATCAAGATTTTATGAGGCTTAACCTATAAAAAAACTTTATCACCTATATAAAATTACCTATCTTTTCTCTTCATATTAAAATTAATTTTCTATCTATCATTAGCCTCATCTAACTACCTAATTATCCTAAATTTTTCTTCTATTTCTAAAAGAATCTCAAGTCCAAAGACTACTATGTATTCTAACCTATCCCAATTGATTGGTGTTATACACCTTCTTTTATACAATGCCTTAAATTGAGATATCTTTAATGTTGATTGGTATGAGTTGTCATAAGTGAATTAAAATAATTGAAGGTACTCTTCCCACTTTTATTTATAATCCATGCAATACATACAAAGGAGATCTTCCAAAATCTAATTAACTCACTCAATCTATCAATCAGTTTGTGGGTGATATGTAATGTTGAAGTTCAATTGCATACCTAGATTTGAATTCAAGGTAAACCAAAATCTAGAATTCATCCTCAGATCATGATCTAAAATAATTTTCTATGGAAAACCATGCAATCAATACACTTCCTTTATGAATATCTTTGAAAGAGTAGGTGCATCTTTAGTCAAATTACCTAGTATAAAGTGAACTACCCTAGTTAGTTTGTCAACTACTACCAAGATCATGTCATGCATGTTTTATTATAATGGAAACCCTTAGATAAATTACATACTTATCACTGACTACTTCCACTCAACCATGTTATGTGGATACAAGATTCTATCCAAATGCACATGTTCATATTTCACACACTAAAATTCCAAAAAATGAGACATAAAATCCACATCTCTCTTGATTCCTTTCCAAAAATAGAGTAGCTTAAGCTTATAAATGATATTGGTTACTCTTATATATCCTCAATATGGGGCATTATGTAGTTCTTTCTGTGCTCGTCATATTCTCCCTATCAAGTACATACATCCCACCATTATACTAGAAAATACTATCATTCTCTATCCTAAAACCCTTATACCTAGGATTCTAAGCATTCTCAAATAATGTTTTACTAACTTGATCATATGATTCATCTCTTGGTGAGAATTTTATCATTTGATCCTTGATATTACTCTTAATAGTATACATAATTTTTATGTACCTTATATGGCTTAGATCATCAGCTACTCTATTCTCCTTACCTTTGATATGATTAAGATCAAAGTCATAATCAGACAAGAACTCTAACCATCATTTTTAGAGAGCATTTATATTAGGTTGGGTGAAGAAGTACTTGAGTCCTAATTTATCAATCTTGAGCTTAAACAACCTTCCTAATAAATAATGCCTCTAAACTTGCAAAGCATGCACAATTAGTGGAAGTTATAAGTCATGAGGGGCATAATTCACCTTATATGGTTTTAGTTTCCTAGACTCATATGATACCAATAAAACATCATGCATAAGATCTCCTCCAAGTCCATCCCTAAATGCATCAATGACCACTAAGAATTGACCATTAGGATTGGGAACTGTTAGCACTAGTGTTGAAGTAAGCCTCTTTCTTAGTTCTTGAAAGGTTACCTCACATTTATCTAACTAGATGATACTCTGATTATTTTGTTGAAGAGAGGTAATCAAATTATCTATCTTAGAAAAATTTAGAATGAATAGCCTATACTAGCCTACTAATCCCATGAAACTCCTTACCTCATATGCATTATTTGGTGCTAGCCATTCCATTATGGATCTTATCTTTGATGGATCTATTGAAATACCATCTTAAAAGATAGTGTCCTAGATACTACACTTTATTTTGGAAAATTGCACACTTAGTTTTTCATACAAGATATGCTTCTACAAATATTACAAAACCAATTCTAGATGTTTTAAGTGCTCTTCCTCATCCTTGAAATAAATGAGGATGCCATCAATAAAAACTAACACAAAATGATCTAGGTAATCTATGAACACACTATTTATAAGATTCATGAATGCTTCTAGAGCATTCATCAATCCAAATGGTAACACTATAAATTTGTAGAACCCATATCACGTCATAAATGTTATTTTTGAGATATTCTCTTCATGAATCATAAAATAGTGATACCTTGATTTAAGATCAATCTTAAAAAATATTGTTGCCTATTGCATTTAATTAAATAGATCATCAATTCATGGTAATAGATGTTTATTCTCAATCATTACTTTATTTAACATCTTGTAGTCTATGCATAGGTGTAGAGTACCATCCTTCTTCTTGATGAAGACAACTATAGCACCCCATGGTGACACACTCAGTCAAATCTAACCTTTTGATAGTAACTATTAAATTTGTGCCTTTAACTCAACCAATTCAGTGGTTGTCATTATTAAGGCACCTAAGACTATGGTTTTAATCTAGATATGATATAAATCAAGAAATCAAACTCATGCCTAGGTGGAAATCCTATTAATTATTTTGGAAACACATCATGGAAGTTTTTTAGAAAAATATAATCTTTCAATAGATGGTTCCTTAGATTCTTCTATCTCATTTATCTTAATGATAAATGCTTGGTGTATGAATTAAAAAGTGAAAAGACAAATAACAAGTCTATTTTAAGCTAAATTCTACCAGAGTTAGAGTAACAAATGTAAGAAACAACAATCAAAACCTTCACAGTTTAGACACAAGAATCCTTCATTGTGACTCATATCCAATTTTATTTATTAAAATGTGGTTCTCACTCCTCCAATGCAAAATTGAAATGGGAAGCATTTGGATTCAAAATATTGACTTTGATTCACTTTGAATGGAATATTTGATTATGATTTTCTAGATTTTGATTGTGATTTCTCAAGATTTGTGTCCCTTGAAAATGAGGATTCTCAAGCTTATTTATAAAAGCCTAGATTATAATATGATGGTGGAGGATAAATTGGACTTTTTCAAGGTTCTAAATGATAAATAGCTGAGAATGAATCCTCATCCATGAGGATGGAGACTATTTTAACTAGGTGAGGAAAAGGAGGGGTTGGTTAGCAGACTTAGTCAAAATGGATTGACAACTCAATGAAGGAGTCATAGAAAGTGGAGGTTTTTATGGATTTGGCTACGATGAGGGAGAGAAAAGTGGGAGAAGTTTGAATTGGTAAATTAAGTAATTAAATAATTAAAATAAAGAATAAAAGGTGCACAATTGACTTCTTAAAAAGTATTTAAATAAATCAATTAATTGATTTTAGGAAGAAATGTTAATCATTAAATTAATAATAATGATTAATAAACTTAGGAAGAATGACTAAAGTTTAGTTCAACATTAAATGAAATGTAGGTGTCTATGTTTTCCCCTCTTTGAAATGGTGTTACAAAGTAATACTATTTCAAAGAATAGTAGAAGTAGAGTATTGATGATGGAGAAGCAAAACTTTGGCCCAAATGAACAAAAATGAGTGTGATGATACCCCATTGAGTAAACACTCAAAAATGATGAAAAGAGGAAATATTTAAGTGGATAAACAAAAATAAATTTATTTTAATTTTGATGTCAAAATTACAATATGTTGGTAACATAAAAGAGTTTCTCCTAGTTAGTAAAATCAGATCTTTGATTTGAAAATCAATAATTTAAAGCTCTCAGAGATTGCACACTTATTATTATTTGATAATGTCTTAGGTATGAAGTAATGGGTGTGGGAATTATATATCCTAGTAATATTAAACTGTAGATCCTTAGATAGAGAAATTTTATTGATTTGTAAATGGTTGGTGGATTCTACGCTAAAAAAGATTGTAAGATGTTAAAAATAATCTTGAAATAATGCAATTTAATGTTATCTTAAATTTGAAAATGGATGAAGAATTAGTATTATGGAGGAATAAAAATGTGAAAAATATCATCAATAATATATATACTTGTCTTAATACTAATGTTTGTAAAATTGTAGAGGGTATGTGTAAAAATATTTACCCTTAGTTTTTAAATGCCAGAGAAGATATTGGAAAAAGGACATGTCCCACTTTAAAGCCTATAAGCTTGGATTGTGCTTGGACTCATGAGTCATGATAAGATATGGGAATGATATATCCTAATGATGGTAAGCCACAAGCAAGAAAATGAAAAATATAGATCGTCCAATTTATGATAAAGATTTACAAAATTGATATTTGCAAGCTTGGACAAGGAGATATAACACTTTGATTAAATGATAGTAGAAGATGTGGATGAAATGGATGATGGGAAAATTGATGGCCAAGATGACCCTAGAGACCCTATGTCTCTAATCTATTCATACATAATCCACTTAGACAATATCCATGTGTGGATATCAAACCATATATAATTCTCCCAAATATGGGAAGAGAAGTGTTGATGTAATGTAAGACTGACCCATGGATGCTAGACTTAAGTTAATGATTACATATTTTGATTAAGTGATGGAAAATGGATGAAAATTATGATTTCATCAGTTCCAATCGACATGTGTGGGAAATTGAACATAAAGATTAGGAAATGATGGTAGATGATTGATATGAAAACATTAACAAATAAATGAAGTGATCACATGGGTTAATGATGATGGATAAAATGATTTGAAAACATGTATGAGATAAGGATGAATGATGGTAGTGCCTTTGTGAAAATATTTTCAATATGTTCTATAGTACTAATATATTCCATTTTAACCTATGGATCTACCACCTGATCTCTCAAAAAGTGATATCTGATAGGAATGTGTTTTGTTCTTAAATGCATCATTATATTTTTAGAAATAGTAATAACACTTGTGTTGTCACAAAAAATAGAAATAGATTCATCATATTTTACCTTGATGTATTATAAATGGAATTATGGTGGGGATGAGTATATGGGTCATAATGTAAAGGGTGAATGGGACCAATAATCTCATGTTCAAAAAGACTAGGATTAATTACAAGTTGGATGATTTGAGCATTTAATGCTTCTTTAATGATATCTTCAACTTGTGATGGGGATCTATCCTAAAAATGTGCTAATGTAGAGGATGTATTAGTTTTCTTAGCTAGTGGTGCCTTTGAAAGGTTTTCACCAAGGTATTCTTCTTGATTTTTGTGCTTTAGATTTATATTTGAATTGTCTAGTAGTGTCTCAAAAAGGTTTTTACTAAGGACTCATATTTTTTATTGTCTATATTTTGATTTCAATTTTGACTTCAATTTGTATTTTGCTCATCTGATAGTGACTCAAAAAGCTTTTCACTATGGGGTGTGGATTTTATATTTGGATTGCAAGATTCATTTTGATTGAGGTATACTTGTTCCTTAGGATATACATATATTTACTAATACTCTTTTACTAGGAGACTAGGTAGGAAATCTACAATTATTTTACTATCATGGAAGGAAGTTAACTGTAAGTAAGATCATTGGTCCCAAAAAGGTGTAGGATACTAGACTACCATATGGAAGGTAGGAATGATGGTGTTTATGAAAGGAGTGATGGTAACAAAGTCCTCGTAGAGACTATGAATAGATCCTATTTCAATTATGGATGAAGTTACCTTAGAAACCACAAAAGTATCACTAACATATGTACAATGACTTTCAAATGATTTTTAATTGATGCTATGGGATCCAGCATTTACTTTAAAATGGATGGGTTTGATAATTTCTTGCTCATGCATTGTTTTGTCTATAATTACCTCTATCACTTGAGGTGCATGTTTTGGGATGATGAGATATTAAATAGGTGATAAGTATTTAGGTGTTTGGATAATGGGTGATAGGATATATTGGTTGAAAGAGGTTTTGTCCAAGATAAGATCTTGGTCAAAAATGGGATCTTTATAAAAAATGGGATCGTAATAAAAGATAGGATCTTGATTAAAGATAAATTTTTGGTTGAAAATAGGCTCTTCAATAAAGATGGGCTCTTTATCAAAGATGGATGGTAAACCATGGTTGTCAAAGGTAGGTTGATGGACTATGGATTGGTTGAAAATGGATGGGTCAAAAATGGGATCAATGGGATCTTGAGAAGTGGATGGAGGATTATGGCCTTGACTTGGAAGTGGTGTGGCTTGATTAGGATCAAGAAAGACATCTTGGCATATCCCCAAGCTTTGATATTTAGATATGTTACACTTGGCTCTACCTTGATGTACCCTTTGTCAATCAGATATTAGATATAATACTTTAATCTCATATAATGGTTTATATAATGGCCTTAAATTTTTTGATAATAAAAATATTCATTAATTATATATCACTTAGGTTTTGGGACATTTGGCTCAAAGTATTTGGTGTTTGGAAATGTGACTAGGTTTGCAGTGACCAACTTTTGATAGAACACATTATAAGTTTCCCTTAAAGGAGTTATTTTTTTCTTAATAGGCATGATGATGGTTTTGATAGGTTGGGAGTTTTTTAACTATTGTAACTTTGGGAATTGAGTGACACTAGATGGTAGAGGTGCTAGAATTGATTTCCCTTTGTTAGTGTGATAGGGGATGTTAGAATCAAGGCTATATCTAGTGGAGGGGAGACTTGGTTGACTTTGTAAAATAAGATGATGTTGATGTGAAATGTTTTGGGATTTCCTAACTAGAGAGGTAGCTTGATCTTGGGAGAATGGATTTTTGAAGGTTGATGAACTTAAATCTGTCGGGTTTATTAACAACTATGAATTTGATGTAGTTTGGTTCAAACTTGAGAATGGGTTGGATGTAAAATCAAATGATTGATTTTGATGAATTTGGAAAGGTTAGTTTTGAAGGGCGTAGGAGTTAAAAGGCTGATTTAGATGGAATTTACTTAGATTAGACTAAATAGGATTTTGATTTATGAATGGATTCTAGTTCAAACATATATTTAAAAGTGGTGGTGAAGGTGAATTAAAAGTTTGATTTATATTGATGCTAAGGTTGGGATTAGATGGATTGGTGAAGAAGTTTGGGTTTGAGTTTTTCGATAAACTAGATGCAAAATCAAAGGATTAATTTTGATTACTATATAAACATTGATTTGGAAAACTAGAATGAATATTCATGCTTGGATTTGATTAATGGATGGATGAGGATGAATACATATTCAAACTTGGATTTGAATTTGTTAGATGTTTGGTTTGATATTGATTCAAATATGGATTTGAATCAAAATTGGTTGGATTGAATACTAAGTTATAACAAAGATTATTGAGATTGTGATTAGGGACAAAATTGGTCAAGGGGTTGTTCCACATAGCCATGATTATTTCAATGGATGAAAATACTAGGGAAATACTTGAATGAACAATGAAAAAGACTTTTAGTTAGACTCTAGTAAAGCAAAGTACTAAAGTGAATAAAAGTTTCATTACTAACTATTTTTTTTGAAATTTTAGAGAGAACATTGTGATTTTTAGGATAGCATTTAAACTCACAAGAATTTTGTTTGAATTTTTTTTCAACACATCATAAACACAAGGAAATAACAAATAATTTCTATTTTGAAAAAATAAGCAATTACACATAAAAGGTGAAAACTAGGATGAAGGGTTGTGAACAACTTTTGGGATTTCCATTGTCACTTACTCATCTATGATCTTAGCTATGGCCTAATGTTTCAAGGAACTAACCATGGAGGATCTTACCATGCCCATGGCCCATTGAGTCTGATTTTTAGGGTCTGGTGAAAGTAACTTCTCAGTGCTAACTACCAACCAATACACCAAATTCAAATTGTAAAGAGGCAATCCTAGTATTAAGGTATAAACAAGATTATCTAGAGGTAATAAAATCATGTAAGAGATTGATATATAGATGCACACTATTAGGTCTTATTCTAAAGTACCCAACAAAGACATAGAGGTCTTAGTGTGTTGATAATTGGCAATATTAGATCTCAAATTAGCTATTGAAACCCTAGGTATTAGATCATGAAACCCCCTCACATTATGATTTTCTTAAAACACACAACTGCTTAGGAAATTGAAATAACTGGGTCTCAATTTATATACCCCATCATAAAATGGGGTTTGGCCTATAACATGGTGGTGAAATCCATGGCCAATAAATCCCTTAATAAAATAAAAATAAAAATTTGATACTTGTTTCTAATTTCTAGGTATCATCACCAATGTGACACCAAGGAAAGAGCATACACAAGATCAACTAGGGTAATATATAAGTTACAAGATTATTTTTGATTTCTAGGTATCATCACTAGCATGATGCCAAGGAAAGATAATACACAACCATTATAACCAAACAAGAAGAAAAACAAAAAAATATATTTAATCTATAGAAAATAAAGTGTGATTTATTTACTAGGAATGAAAAAGACTACAAATAAAAGATGTTAGTGAAAATAAATGAAGAAAAATTTGTTTGATTCTTTGCTTTTTGTAATTGTCTTTGGCTAGTGTTCTGCAAACAAGGTGGTAGTTTATTTTGCTTGGGATGAGGAATAAAATAACCTACAAAAATAAATAAAAAACCATGAAAAACACACAAAAACAAGCCTATATGATGAAATCATTGTTACACAATCAATTTAGAAAGGCAAAATTGCAAAATGATCATGCAAGAAAAAGATAGAAGTAGAAAAAGATTACAAAAATAATATCATTGTTATGCTTAATGAAATCAATGTGTAGAATAATAAAATTGCTTCAGAGAAAGACAAAATCATTGTAGAAGAAAAAAAATCACTTCAGAAGGACATGAAATCATTGCACAAAAATGTGAAATCGCTATAGAAAAATGAAATCACTGTAAGGTAGGATGATATCGCTACTATTTGACAAAATCATTATTGACCTAGAAAAGATAGAAAAAGGCATAAAAATATGGAAAAAGTGAAAAAAATGCTATTAAGTCCAAAAAAATCATTTAAATGTGCTCTAAAATTATTGTTACATAGGAAAAATGTACAACCAAACACAAAATCTAAGACAACTTATAGTCTATACCAACTCAAAAACAAATGAGATTAAATGCAAAAGATAAATAAAAAGATTAAAATATGTGGAGAAGTCCCACTGGGTGTGCCATAAATGTATGAATTAAAAAGTGTAAAGATAACGAATAAGTCTATTCTAAGCTAAATTATAACAGAGTTAGAGAAACAAATGCAAGAAACAACAATCAAAACCTTCACAATTTAGACACAAGAATCCTTCATTGTGATTTAGATTCGATTTGCTCTATGAAAATGTGGTGCTCACTCCTCTAATATAAAGGTGCAATGGGTAATGTTTGGATACAAAAGATTGAATTTGATTCACTTTAAATGAAATATTTGATTATGATTTGATGGAATGTAATTATGATTTCTCAAGATTTATGTCCCTTGAAAATGAGGATTCTCGATCTTATTTATAGAAGCTTAGATTATTATCCAACAGTGGAGGATCAATTAGACTTTTTCAAGGTTCCAAATGATCAATGATTGAGGATGAGTCCTCATCCATGAGGATGGATACTATTTCAACTAAGTGAGGAAAAGGAGGGGTTGGTTAATAGACTTAGTCAAAATGGATTGACAACTCAGTGGAGTCATAGGCAGTGGAGGTTTTCATGGATTTGGCTAGGATGAGGGAGAGAAAACTGGGAGAAGTTTAAACTAGTAAATTAAAGAATTAAATGATTAAAATAAATAATAAAAGGCACATAATTGAATTTTTTAGAAGTATTTGAATAAATCAATATTAACTTAAGAAGAATTATTAATAAACTTAGGAAGAATCATTAAGGTGCATTTAGAAATTAAATGAAATTTTGGTTTCTACACTTGGCCTCCCTTATTTTGAGCTTTCTTGCGTTGAAGTGCATAAATTTGCCTTGGCTTTAACTCCCTTCTCTCATCCTGAAGTTGTGTCTAATTTTTTAAATCATCTTGACACTCAGCCTTATTTATAAAACAATCAACCTTATATTTATGTTTCAAAACCTAATGTACTCTTAGGATCACACCATATGATCCCAACAGTACTGCATAAAGATTTAATACTATTTTAAACTCATGCAATATAATATTTACTTAGACTAAACACTTATCAACTTTGACCTTTGACTCATTCCCATATTGTGCCAACTATGCATTTATCATTACTCTAGACTTTTTAGACAATTTATTAAGAAATATAGGCGTAATGAAACATTTTTTATCTCCCATATCAATTAAAATAAAAATTATATGATCAAATAAACACCTAACACTTCTATGGGTGAAGCTTGATATTGAGGTACATACTTAAGAAACTTGGTGAATTACTCATAGTATTCATTCACTAACAAATTCCCTTCTTTAAGATTATAAAAATCTATAATATTTTGGTCGAATTAAATTTTAGGAAGCCATCATGACCCAAATAGTGTCATAAACTATTCCCATGTGGTGGTGGTTGAGTTGAAGTTCATCTCAAGCTTCTTGTTTTCCCACCACATCTTTGTTTCACTAAAAAGTTGATAAGCTCCCAGGACTACCTTTGTGACTTCAAAATAATTATGAATGTTGAAATACTTCTCCATTTATGTTATCCATGCTTCATCTCCATCCCCTAGTACATTTTCATTGAACTTGGGTAGAATCACCTTTTTTATGTCACATGCTAACTCTTCATTTATTTGAGCTCTCACATCCTATGGTACCTCTTCATGTCTTTTCTCTTGAAGATGTTCTTGATCATTAGGATGCTCTTCAGGTTCCTCTTAAGCATTATCCTCTTCATGGATATGCATTTCTTATTCTAGGGCTGAAATTTGGTCTCTAGTCTCTTACATGGTTACAAGGATTTGGTCCAACTTCACATCTTACTCAGCTATAAACTTATTTGGATCAATAAGGGGTTTGGTATTTGAGGTACACTCACCTTCTCATCTAGAATACACCATTATTCTTCTTGTTTATTAGGAGAATAAGTATGTGTTAGAGAATACTTTAAGTCTTAGATTTTGAGCCTCAACTCTGATACCAAAATGTAATCACTCTACTAGGTTTTACCAAAATATTGTAATAATTTTATTTTAAATCAAATACTCATATTCAACATATAGATTTCACTACAAATTTTTTTAACTAGTGATATTTAGCTAACTACATTAATTTAGTTAATCATAAAGGTTATATCTAATCCAATTAGCTAATGATCACCATGATTAGATATATGAATCATGTATATTATTAAATAACCATAAAAATTAAATCATTTCATAAATGAAATTATACAAATTCAGCCACAATTGATATAATATTATAGCCTTTATTGTAAAAATCCAATGTATAAAAGATACAATGTAAATAATACATAATAATATCTCAAATTATTAAAACATGATATAAAGCTACTTTGACTAGAGTATCCATGAATCTAGAGTCTCCATGACTCAAGTATCAATATGTAATATCAAGTGTAGTCTCAAGTATAGTACTCCAGTTGGGAGGGAGAGCATCATCTGAGCACTTTTTCACACCAACCATGGACCATAGATCCTCCTCACTATCTCCCAAAAAAGGGGATGGCCATCCCTTCATGGATGGCTAGATAATGATAGTGCAAGAATCCAAAGTAATAAACTAGAACCCATTTGTTGAAGATATCTAATATATAATGTATACCATAAATAAATCCATTATAATATGATTTGCATAAACATGAAAATTATATCAACATTTGAAATGATAATGTCTATGAAATATTACTTTGGATAAAGTTTCAATAATAAATAGTCTCTAGGATCAGTAAAATTCATACACACCACTTGATTGGATTACAACTCATCTTGCATTAATGGTGCTAATTAAGCCAGTGAAATCCATCCTCTGCTTAATTAGGTTCATAAATGTGAGATTTGGTAAAAACAATTGTTTCATGTAATTTTTTTCTTTAAACTCTAAGAAAGAGAAAATAAAATTGATACAAGTATGGTTTAAAAACCTATTTATTTGTGAATGCATTGAATTTAAAGATTATAAAGAGTTCTTCTTTAGATTTGGAGGAAGACCTACATATAAAGGAGAACTAAAGTAAACTTATTTGTTAGATAAATAGTTGGGTGGATTGCCTAGCAATATCTAGATCCTAGAAGTGATAGATTTCTTAGGGGTTATCAATCCACACATTTTAAACAATTAAGTTCACAAAATTAGAAAGAAGTTACTTGCATCAATAGTCAAAATGTACTAAAATTAAACACAAGAATACTTGGAAAATAGACTAAAAATGATCAAATTAGTGATAAACTAATTAATACTAATACTAAGAAGCTAGGGTATGCTTCAAAAAATTGAGGAGAGGTCTGTGAGTGATCATAAACACATAGAATTAGGTTTGGTTTGGGGTAGATAGGTGAACATAGCTTGCTATTTTTCACTACCATAGTGACCATCGATGGTGGGGTGATTGTCAATGGTTAAGGTGACTATCAATAGTTGGGTAGACTATCAATGTTTGAGCCAACTATCAATGGTTACTATGTAAGTTCTAGGTTATTAATTAATAGATAATATGATCCAAAAGATGGGTTTTGGGAGATGGGAAAGGGTTGGGCTGATTAAAAAATGAAACAAAGTAAATGAATATTAACAAACAAATACTTATCTTATCATAAGTTAATTGGGTGAATGATTGAAGTAGTTGACTTCTTAGTGAAATCTGGTTTGATTCTGATAGAATAATAGTACTTAAGAACTTGATTAAGAGATGATAGTGAGTCATCTCTCAATGAGATTACTAATGATGCTTAATAACACTGATACCATTGATTGACTTGAAAAATAAAAATACTAAATCCTTAAGATCTTGATAATTATTATAGATTGATTTCCCTTCTAAGATCCTCTCTTCTTATAGGCACAAGTAAGAGGTGGAAGTCATGATGTAACTAGGCCATCTAAATATAATTTGTCCATGCAAAGGCTCACAATGAGATTTAGATGAGTTATATTTAGAAAATATCGATGGATGATTCCATGCTTTTAACTAAGGAGGTGGAATCTTGACTGTTGATAGTCAAGGTGACCATCGGTGATCAATATAACTGTCAGCAGTTGAGGTTGAAGGTAAAAAAGAGGGAAAAAGACTAAGTTAAGCTAGTTTAAGACATTTAAGGTAGTTTGGTAAACTAACTATGATTAGGCCCATTTAGTAGTTTAAAGGGTGAAATTAGTCCTAAGGGGGTCCTAAGTGGTTAGGGTTTTTTTTTAACATTCAAAATCATAGTGCACATATTTTTGGTGTCTACATTTTGTCCCTTTTTGTTATGTGGCTTGCATGAATAGGTTATAAAACAAAAATGGATTATGGGTCAAAGGTCTAGTTGCCTTGAGAGTAGGAAGAGGTGTTCTCCCTCAAACTAGAGTTGATGAGGTGAAATTGAAATTGAGTCGAGGTTTGAAAAATGGTATATGGTGAGTCATGAGGTGGTGACATGAGGTTGGGCATTTAAAGTAGAAACATGCATACAAAATGTGACTAGGTGTGATTAATCAGGACTATGTAAAGACTAAAGTTGATAATTTTGGTAAAAAGAAGGTCAGTTTTATAAGTAAAAGTGATAGGGTAACTAGTCCATAGTGCTAGTCATGGATAATTAGGTAACTCTATAAGTCATCTAGACAGGGTCAATGTTAGGTATATATTTAGGATAGGAAGTCCTACAAAATAACATGATTGGTCAGGTCATGCATGAGGTGGTGTAAATTATAAAAGCTCAACATGGCAAGGTTGGTCAGTGTGGTGAAATGGACCATGCAAATGTTGTTGTAAAATGGGTGACTAGTCTAGGTAAAAAAACATCCTATGTTATGGTGATTGTAATGAAATGGTTTGGTATAGGTTGATTGCGAATGGCTAAGTTGACTCTAGATAAACTAGGTAAAATTATGTTTCTTACATAATTCATTAGATGAAATATCCAAAAATAAGATTTAGGCCAAATGTAGTTCTTTGAATGGGTCAAGGTCAAAACAAGGTATGTGGGTAAAGTTATGAAAAATAATGGGATTTTGATTGAATCAGGGTGTTGGTTAAAAGAGAATGGAAAAGAAGTGGAACCCTAACCATCAATAGTTAGGAGAGGTCCTAGGGTCAAACATTGATGATGACTGTTGATGGTCAAGAAAACCCTAAAAAAGCTAAGAGGGTAAAAGTAAACAATAAATTTGTTTTTACCATTTATGATTTTTTGCATTAGTGTATTACTCTTTGGGTGTTTTATGTGTTTTATGGTGTGTTCACTAAGGTGGAGGTTTTATTGGTTGGTCTCCCATTTGATTGAGGAGATTTGACTGAGAGTGGATCAGATGGAAGGTAGATGAGGTTGTAGCTAAGTGAGGAGACAAGGGCTTTGACCATATAAGTGCTCGTGCAATGAGGTAGTGGTGTTGGTGAATTTTATAGGATAGTTAAATTGGATGTGTTTGTTTTTTAAATAGATTGTAATGAGTTTGATAAGGTTTTGAATGTTTTTGAAAAAAAAGATTTCCTAGTTTAGGGAGTTGATTAAATTAGGCAAATAAGTTGGGGAAAGTGGGTTTTAAAGGGTGTGTAAGGTGAAGAGTAAACCATAAGTGAGTTTAGGTGGGCTAATTATGGTTTTGAGGGGTTTTGAGGAAGAATTGGGTAGAAAATGGCTGTAGGGTTTCATCACTAGTGGTCACACACAATGACCATTAAAAGTTAGACCTAACTGATGGTGGTTGAAGATCGAGGGAAAAGGGTCATAGAGGACCATCAACAGTTCAATAAACCTTGGTGGTCAAATGGTGTAGGTTGAGTTTTATTAAAATTTTTGAAGTTTATGAATTTTTTAGAGCGTATTAAATCTTTTAGAGTCTTATTAAGGTTGTTAAAAATGATGTTAAAGCATGTGATAAATTATGTGAAGTGGTGGAAAGAGGTTATATATAAGTTTTAGAGGATGAGGTATTGAAAAATATTTTGATAGGTATAACTAAGTGGTAGAAATGGTATGTTAGGGTTGACGTTTAATAGTTTAAGTAAACATTATGCAGAATAGGGTAGTGGTTGGTGATAGAAGCATGATGTTTAGGACATGTGTAGATAGAGTAGAGGTGTAAGTTTTGAAGGTAGAATGGTGGATGTGATGGGTTAAATTATAATTGGAGAAATAAAAAATGTATGTGTAGGTTAGTAATGAGTTTGATTCAGAACACTAAGTTTCCATGTGATTATGATTATTTTATAGGCACACAAGTAGATCTAGATGTAGGATCGAGTCTCAAATATCTTCATAGAGGTCTATGATTGTATGAAAACTAATGAGTGGCATCACATGGAAGAGGTTAGCTTAGGGGCCCTGAGGAATTATCAACACATGCCTTTAGATGTAGTGATGATCATCACACTCATTGAGAGATAGGACCTAGTCATAAATAATTTCATGCTGCCCACTAGAGAGATGACCATCTTATTAGAGGATGTGACTAGGATCGCATGGCTACACATTTAAGGGGAGACCATCTATCATATTTAGAGTAAAGAGTGAGATGACCTCATGTATCTCCTATATGGAGGAGGTCAAGTTAATGTCAGGTGTCATGTAGGTGAGTTTAGGATCAGACAACTATACTAATGGACCTCAGGGGATAGAGGATTGATGATGATGATGATGATGATGGTAGTGACATATTTCACATTTCCAAATTAAATCCATGGTTAATTTCTATACCTATTACTAGGGGTACTAGTGGAGATGCTATTGGGGAGGACTATGTTTGGGTGGGCTCCCATTTCATTAGTACAAATATATAGAGAGATTTAGGTTTTTTGTACACATAGGTAGTATGGTATTAGTGTAATATTTATACTCCACTACTAGGCATATGAGCATATTCAAGTTTTAAGACCATTGGGGGTACCTTGGTAGGGATTCACTTAGGTAGCTTTTCTAATGGGCTTCATGCATTGAAGACATATTGATGCTTTGATAGGGGCAAGTGGAGCAACTAGGGATATTAACTAGTTCTATGATGTACTAGAGGGTGTGCTAAGAGGATATGTGGTATGGAGGCCATATATGGATTGGACTAATTAGCCTAGGCATAGATACCACATAGTAGGGTTGTAGAGCTAGTGGTGGGTGTTCAAGAGATGGGATGGGGAGGATGAGTGTATCCCATTTGAGTATGTATGGAGGAAATTTGGGTTGATACAAGGGATCCCACCTAATTTTAATTGATACAAGAGGGATGATTCTAAGTTATTACTACTAGAGCTACAACTAGAGGATGTTATTTTAAACTATGACTATTTTCTCATAAGAGATCCCATTGATGATGCTAGTGAGGCAAATGGATATGAAACTTGGTAGTAGGCTAGATATGTAGTTGTTGATTTTGGGTGGGGTGATGGGGGATAATAACCCATAGATTTGGACTCTATAGGGGATCTAATATAGGGTGGTCAAGTGAAAATGACACTGAAAGTAATATAGGCTTAGATCATAGGATTACACAGACAAGTGGTCACCTTGAAGGCTAAGATTATCACCCTACAAGTGTAGGTTGTGATTTTAATAGGTGAGCATAATTTTATGAGGATCTCATTTACTTTAATGAATTAGGAGAGAGATTATTTGAGATAGGGGTAGGATCAGCCATAATGATAATAGAAGGACCACTTGACATAGTGTCGAGGACATGGTATCTAGCCACTGTTGAGGAATTAAGCTGCTATGAGGTGATGGTGTTGGTATAGTTTCCTAAGAAATTGAGATATGGGGAGTATAAAGATAGTTTAGGAGGGGGTCCTACAATGGCTACTCTAGGATAGTGGGCCTCCATAGTGGGCTAAGCAAGGAAACCATTAGGGACATCACTAGATATGAGTGTAGGTGCAAGTGTAGGTGCATGTACAAGTGGGGCCAATAGTAGTGGTGCCCTAGGAGAATGATTTACACATGTTTTGATATGTTGGTAGAGATTGGTGTACATTATTTTGATATTGTCCTACATGTTGATTTAGTCAGATGTACATGTTTTGAGAGAGAGGTTACACATTGTTACATGTACTATTAAATGATGACACGATGTATATGATGATAATGTATGGTTTATGATGTATGTTTATGGTTCATGGTTTATATGCTAATATGGTTTTTTATGTTCATGTTTATGGTTGATGTTATATGGTTTCATGCATATGATTTATGAGATGTTGACTCAATAGCTTAGGCACTTGATGTTTACAAGATGGTTATGATGCTCTAAATTTGTTCATGGATATGAGAGGATGTGTTATGGATGGATATATGTCATATGATGATGTAATTTTAATTAATTTTTTTATGCTTATGTTGATGTATTTTGCATGATTTGATGTTATAAAATGTATTATGGTAATTTTATGGTAAATGGATAGATAGGGAGATTATATATGATATGGTTCATGATGTTTTGATCATTGATTTTATTTATGTTCATGATGATGAATGGTATAGTTAAGGTTGTTTATGATATGATATACATTATCATGATATTTTAATGGTAGATGGATAGGATGATATGTATGCTATGATGTGATGTGATGTAATTTCATGGTGGTTTGATCATAGATAGATAGATGACATGGTTCATAGATATAGTTCATAAGGTTATGCTTTTAATTTTATATTTGTTATTTATGATCACGGAGATGAAATGTGAATATGGTTGAGGATGTAATGAGAATACACAAAGTATGTAGATAACAAACTTAAATGTAAGGAAAGTGATAAGAATCATGAGAGGTATGCCTACATGAACCAACAAGAAATAAGAAAAGGAATGTAATTCCTTTTCATTGGTGAGGACAAAAAAAAACCTAAAGTTGGATTGGCTTAGTGAAAACAAGCCTTTCAAATGCTTTGCATTAGCATGCTTAGGTTGATAAATAGGTATATTGATCACACTATGTCAAGTAAGCTAATATTCCCATGCATATGATATGTGGAGGGAGGATGGGTGAAGCTAGAACCTTTTTTTGAGACTAGCATGCCTCTTTTTTAGGATTTCAAGAAGATAGTATAAGAAAGTCTATGCTCATATATAAATTATAGACTAATTGATGTGGAAAGTATATTGAGGAGAGCCAATTGCAACTTTCTAAGTTTATTACTTTTAGGGGAGCCGATTGTGGTATTTCTCATTGGTGTTTGCTTTTGTTGATGGGTTTTTCACTACTTTTGATTGTTCTTTAGCATTGGGGAAGCTGATTGATGTGAGAAGATTCCAAGAAATTGCTAGCTTTGACAAGTGTGTTACTCATCCATATTTCAAGGTATTGGTATAAGTTTATATGTTTGGTTTAAATGTTTTTGATATATTTCCTTTAAAGGATTAGTCCACCTTATGTTTTTGCAATTTCAAATAAGGTTTCAATAGCTACCTTTTGAGGGAGAAATCTATGAATGCTAATGATGACCCATGACTTTCTTTTGACTTTGATATTGATTTTACTTTTTTTCAATGTTGATTGACATAGACTTGATTATAAATGTTCAAGGGGTTACCTTTATGAAGGAAATACTAAGAACACAAGAAGGTTGCATAGGTGAAAAGATGATTAGGTAATAATGACCATGGGAATTGATCCCAATGAGGGATGGGAAGTACCATGAGAATCATGTCATAGGTAGAGTTGTGACTCCCATAGTTCAAGATTAGGATATGAATATGATGGATAATCACATGATTCATCTATAGTCAGTTTTCCCTAAGAATAAAAATGAATGTGGTTGTGGGGGATGAGCTTAAAATTAGACAAATAGTGATTGTGACCAATTTTTAATAAAATAAAGGACATAGATGCAAAGTATTGAGAGGCTTAGGTTTTGTTTTGCCTTAGATAGAGCATAAATCATAAGCTCCTAATCTATAATTATGGGTTATGATGTAGGATCCAAGCCAATTGAAAGAAAAATTTTCCCTTTTGCTTTTCTCTATATTAATTACATGTTGATTTTCCTTGAGAATAAGATCTCCAATATTGAAGTCTTGCATGTTTATGAAATTTTTATAAGCACTCTTGATTAATTATTGATAGAAACAAAGATGAGAAAGAGTGGCTAGATGATAATCTTCAAGTATCCCAAGTTGGGCTAAATTTTCTTGATGATAATCATCTTTTGAAATAAGGTCATGCAAAGATATGTAAAGACAAGGTATTTGGACTTCAAGAGGTAATACAACTTCAGCTCCAAACACTAGAGAAAAGGTGTAGCACCTATAAAGGTTTATATGATATTATGATATGCCCATAAGGTGAAAGGGAAATACAAGGGCCAATCCCAAATTGAGGCATAGACCATTTTGGTAAGCATGTTGTTAAGGATTTTGTTATAGGCCTCTGCTTTTCCATTTGCTTATGGGAGATAAGGTGATGAGAAGCTTAGTTTAATACCAAATACATCACAAAGACCTTGAACTTGTTTATTTTTGAAGGATTTTCCATTTTTAGTGATGATCTTATGGGGCACATGAAAATGGTAGATGATGTGATAAGTGATAAATTCAATAATATTTTTATCTTTTGTTAAGAAAAAAGGAATAGCCTCCACCCATTTGGTGAAATATTCAATCATAGTGATGTCTTTATGAAGAGTGGGGATTGATTTCACCAATAAGATCTAGACCCCATTTTGAAAAAGGCTAGAATTTAGTAGAGACTTAAAGGCTATGGCTAGGTGCATGGTGTAAATTAGCATGTTGTTGACACTTGACATACTTTTTCACATAGTCAAAATAGTCTTGGTTAAGGGTGGGCTAGTAATAGCCTAGGTGGAGGATGCACTTAGCCATAATGAGTACACTAAAGTGACCTCCACAGATACCATCATGCATCTCCTTGATAGCGTGAGAGGTTTATGGACCATAGAAGCAAAAAAAAGGAGACCATCAAAGCCATGTTTATAGAGGATTCCTCCTATAATGGTGTAATGGGAGTTGCTTTGAATAAATGCTTGATGGGCATTCCTAGAGAGGCTAGAGGGAACAATGCCAAGGTTAAGATAGTCAAAGGTTTGTTGATACCAAAGGTTAGGATAGATCCATTCCACATTAAATATGGTTAGAGTATTTGACTTGATGTAGGAAGGTTTATGAGTTGATGGATAATGATTGGTATATTTGAATTTAAGGGTGTTGATGGGATTTGAGAGGCAAGAGAACACATTGTGCTAGAAAAATTGTTGGTATATCATGGGGTGGTTTGAATATGGTAGTGTTCAAATGATGTTAAGATTTCTATAACTAACTATCTATACAACTAAAAAATCTCATTCTTACACTAGTAGATGTTGTTGACTTGATTGACCAGAAGTTGGGAGTCACCAAAGATGTTCATTTTTCTAACTCCTAAAGCTAGCAAGGTTTGGAGACCTATTACTAGGGCTTCATATTCATCCATATTGTTGGTACATTCAAATTTGATTTTAAAAGAGAGAGTAAGTAGGTCACTGATAAGGGGGATAAGGATGATATCGACAGCCCCACCATGCTAACATTTGGAACCATCAAAGAACATGGTTATGTGATTGTTGAAATCCACTTGGGATAGGCTTGCTATAGACTCATCTAGAAATTCAAGAGGAGGAGGTTAGTTGTCTATTAGAGGTGCATTGGCCAATTGGTTAGTAATGACTTTCCCCTTAATTAACTTTTTCTAGAGGAACTCAAGGTCAAAATTAGCTAAAAGCATGAGCCACTTAGCCATACGATAGTTTTGGTATGGCTTGGAGTACATGTACTTGAGTGGGTCAGTACTGGTTATCACAAAAGTTGTATGGTTAAGAAGGTAGTGGTGAAGTTTGGTGGCCACAAAGACTAGGACCAAGTAAATTTTCTTGGTATGAGTATACCAATTTTTGTAGTCTATAAGGGTATGACTTATGTAATATATGGCTTTCTCTTTGTGTTGTTCATATCGATGGCAAAACATTGCCCCTAGGGAATGGTCAGTAGTAGAGATATAAAGGTAGAAATATTAGTCATCCTTAGGGGGTGTGAGGACAAGTAGAGATAGAAGGTACTATTTGAGTACATCAAAGGCCTTTTAATAATCAACATTCCACTTAAAAGTGACATCCTTTTTCAAGAGGTGATGGAAGGGTTGACACTAGTCAAAGAGCTGAGAGATGATGCAATAAATGGATTGGAGCTTGCCCTATAGACTACAAAGTTGCTTAATATTGGTTGGAGGTAACATCTCAAGGATGGATTTAATTTTGGCCAAATCCACTTTGATTCCTTGAAGGGAAATGATGAAGCCAAGGAGTTTACCTAACACGACCTCAAAAATATATTTCTTGGGATTGAGGTAGACATGTTAATGGATAAGTCTCTCAAAGATAATTTTAAGAATAGATAAGTGGTCCTTGCAATACTTAAATTTTTTAAGGAGGCCATCCACATAGTCCTTGATAATTATATTGATAAGGTCATGGAAGATGTAGGTCATATCATGTTGGTAGGTTACCCCAATGTTCTTAAGACTAAAGGGCATGACTCTATAATAAAAATTCCTTCATGGGATGATAAACGTAGTTTTGTGTTTATCTTTAGGGGAAATCAAAATTTGATTATAACATAAGAATATATCCATGAGAGACAACATCTCATGGTCTACTATGAGATCAACAAGTTGGTCAATATTAGGTAGAGGAAAATCATCTTTTGGGTAGGTGAGGTTAAGGTCATGAAAGTACACATAGATACATAGTCCCCCTATGTCTTTGTTGATAGGTACAATGTTCAAAACCCACTGGGGATAATCAATGGGTTGAATGAAGTTGACAGAGAGGAGGTACAAAAGTTCTTATTTGATAAGAAGGGCTATGTGAGGATGCATTCATCAAAGTTTTTATCTCATAGGCTTGACTTCTTGATTGGTTATGATGTTGTGGGTGGAAATGTCAAGGTCAATACTAGGTATGTTAGCATATAACTAGGTAAATGCAAGGATATAGTCCTAGAGGAAGGTAGAAAAGTCTTGAAGTTCCTTAGTGGTGAGAGATTAGACAAGTTTGACAACATGAGGGTTACTCAAAGTACTTAGGTTAATATCTGTAGTGGATTTATTCAACATGGTTAATATTTTTAAAGGGAAGGTGTTGTGGATGGAATAATCAAGTGTACCAAGGTAGGTGAGAATAAAATCATCATCCTAACACTGAATAGTGTTTATGGTAGGAGATTCTTCTCCCATAGGTTAAAGATGGGTCAAATGGATGGATAAGGGTGCCCCTTCCTTTTGATAAGTTAGGGGGATGAAGGTGATCTTGTTGATGAAAAAAAGGTTAGGTGGGATTATGTCCTCATCATCATACTTAGATGTAGGGGATGTTGGTGAGAAAGGATTTTCTTCTTCAACAATGGTAGTAGAAGGTTGTGTGGCTTTCTTCCTATTAGGTAGAATGAAGCCAAGGATGTTATTTTCATGAGGATTTCAAGTCCCAATCAAGATCAATGTGTGTAGGCTATGCTCATATCATCATAAGCCAAACCCTTTTTAGGCACACCTATGAAGGTATACTTTGGTAAAGTCCAAGTTGTCTAAGAGAAGATGGAGGTGAGTGGTTAAAGTGAAGAAGGTGAGGTGATAATGTTAAGTGGCTTATCAAGTCCATGATAGATGAAGTTGGTTTGATAGCTTGGAGGCCCCAAAGGAATAATCGCTCCAATGTTGAGATCATAACCTAGTTAATGGTTGAGTTTATCATATTCTTGGTGAGTTTGGAAGGCATCAAGGGTGAGGAGATAGTATTCTCTAAGGGTGAGGTATTGGAAAGGAAATTATAAGGGATTAGTGGTGGGTATCTAATATATGGGAATAGATGAACTAGTAGGTGCCTCTAAGGAAGGGGAAGTAATGGCTTCATTTCCCATGGTTGAGGGCTTAGTGGTGGATGCTTATGGTGTTTTTATCAAGGGTAGGAGGATGTCATTAGGTTGGTAGGTCACGTTTCATGCTACAAAAGGGCTTGGGTCATCTTGTATGGTGACAACCTAACCATCATGTTCAAACTTGACATACTGATGGAGGGTATAAGGTACACAACTCATAGAGAAAATCTAAGGTCTCCCTAGTATAAAATTATATTAGAATTCACCTTTGATCACATATAAAAAGTTTAGGGATCATGCGAGGTCTTAGATGAATGTGAAGGACAAAACTTCCCAAGGTAGTGGTCATAGTGTCATTAAAGTATCTAAGGATGATAAAAGTTTTAGAAATTATATTGTTTAACAATTTGAGTTTGTCATAAGCATGGGAAGATATGATATTGATACTAGCTCCCCCATCGATCATAACATGTTTGATGTAGGTTTGGTTGATATGGGTAGTAACAAAGAGAGGGGGATCTAGATCTTTAGGGTGGATAGAATTTATCTCCAAGTCCTTGAAGGTAACAAGGGTGG
This sequence comes from Torreya grandis, assembly GCA_037957365.1. Taxonomy (NCBI): domain Eukaryota; kingdom Viridiplantae; phylum Streptophyta; class Pinopsida; order Cupressales; family Taxaceae; genus Torreya; species Torreya grandis. The sequence goes on along the minus strand of JARHVA010000337.1, from coordinate 4,548,871 downwards.
AGAGTTGGAGAGCACATTCAAAGGCCTCTATAGGTTGGGAGTCTACTGGTCTAACCTCAATGGCTTGCATAGCCTCTATCATGTCCTGGCAATGGTAAGGTGAGGTGGAAATGAGATTTTAGAAGCTCATCTTAGTTAGGGTCTGGTGGAGTTGCTTAAGAATGACCCTCTTGATGGATTCATAAGGGTTATCCTCAGAGGTTCCTAATATGCTCACCTTAAGCTTAACTAAGGATCAAGATATTGGGATTTAGTTTGGTTTAAGATGATAAGATGGGTATGTCCATGGAATTGACAACTTAGTCTTCCCTTTATCCTTTTCTTGTGATCATGTGACCACATTAATGGTGTGGATATAAGGGAAATATGTGATTGGAGGTTGGGTAGGTTCCCCATCACTCTGAGGCGAGAGCGGCATATTAAGAATGCTTTGTAAAATGACTATTGGGTAAATTTGTAGAGGGGTCAAGGGAATTTCATCCAATAAAATATCATCTTCATAATAGAGTTGATGGATAATGGCTTAGAGAGCTTTGTAATTCTTCATGTCATTTTTGGGTGTCCTACAGTAGGAAAAAACTTGATAGTCATTATACCATGATGGTTTTGACCCAAGAGGATTGAAAGGTTTAATAGGAGGTAAGGTAAGGCAATAATCCTAAATTATCCTTTGAAATGGTTGAGTAAGAATCAATCAAAGGTGGGAAGTGTCTATAGGTTGTGGTTTTATTTGGTAAGCTAGGTATTTTGGTGATAGGGGGTTTAGGTAAGGTGGTGTTTCTAGTTAATGGTTTTGGTTTGGGCATGCTGGTGGTTGGATTGTTTAAAGTTAATAGTTTGGCCTTTGATAATTCAAGAACAATTGGCCTATTAGATAGTAAGTGGGATAGTGTAACCAATAGTGGTGGGAAACATATGTTAAAAGGAGTTTATTTCTTAAGCAAAATTGATGGATGGGGTCCCAAGATGGAAGGTAAGGTGGAAGGAGGTAGATTCCTAGTCGTATGTCATTTCAATGTTTACACCTCCTTAGTTGGTTTGGGTTGAGGTATGGGTATAGGTTTAGATGTGGTTAATTCCACGTTCAACAATGGGAAAACCAAACTTCATGTAGGGAAGGTACCAAGATTTATGAAGGGTTTAGTTTGCTATTTGATTGCTTGAGATATGATTACCTTGGTTGATTGAGAGGGTGAATAGTTAGAATAAGTCTTGATTGGTTTAAGAGGGGGTGGAGAAATGATAGATTGGTTGGTTAAAAGTGTGTCATAAGGTTGGGGTTTGTTGATGTAAAGGAGCCATAACTATTGCCAAAAAGTGTTTTGATCCATATCTAGATTTAAGGAAAATTCCAATTTTTGAACTAATGTAGAGAAAGGTTTGTGTGTTGGTCTTAATCCCTAGGTAATGGGTGAAAAAAATAGATTCATAGGATATGGAGGATGGGTGGTATTTTGGTCCATTTCCTTGAGTGAGGGATGTAAGGTTAAAATAAATAGTTTCTATATGAGAGGTATCGATGATGAAGTTTATCTTTTAGGGATAATATCCCAAAGAGTAGTGGTATTTTATTAGATGTTCTAGTCAAGGTGGTATTTAATGATTCCAAATCCTCTATGAGTGAAGTTAGAGAGAAAGGAATCACCTCAATTTGGGTCTCTGAAGGAGGGGAGGGTGACTCCATCACCTTAATAGATGAGATGGGGGAAGAATAGGTAGATTAGATGCTTGAGTCTTCATGGATGAATGTATCAAGGACCATATTAACTATGTGGGCATCATGGGAGCATTTAGCATGTGTGTCCTCACATTTGACAAGGGCATGGTTGGGAAAAGGTTTCCTGAAGATGTCAAGAGCTTGATTTTGAGGGGGAATTGGGGTTATCCAACATGAGTTGCCCCTTGTCAATAAGGATTTAAATAAAATTCTTGAAGGTATTACATTAGATGACATCATGTCTAATTACCTGATGAAAATCACAAAGGTCATTCTCATTGTATCAAGTAGGTGTAGGATGAGAAGAATCAAACTATTGAGGAGGTTTAATGGGGGGGAGTTGTATGAGGTTATCTTTTAGTAGTTTATTTAGAACTGAGGCATAAGATTATCCAAGTCAAGTGAACTATTTTTGGTTACTTCATTTTGGGTTCTTTATGTTTTGGATAGAGGTAATGGGAGAATTTTTTTGATTAACATTGGGTGGAAGGGTGGTTTTAAGGACAACTACATTTGCAGTACCCTTGCTCTTGGTTCTAGTATTGATCTAGTTGCCTAGTTTAGAGGAACAGATTTTATTGGTCTTGAAGGTAGAGTTCCTATTTTGTAAATTCAATTTGCCCTCATCTGTGTCTCAGATTTATAGCTTATGTGTCATGGTAAAAGCTTCATCAAAAGTTTTGAAGCTTTGGACATGCTATTTAGAATAAATATGTTTAGTACATGCTTGAGCAAAAAGCTCTATAAGTTCATGTTGAGGCAAGGAAAATGAAAGCTAATTAATCAAGCTTCTCTAATGGGCTATGAAATAGATAAAGGAATCATCATCAAATTTCTTTATAGAATAGAGGTTAGTGATAAAGACCTTCTTGGAAATGTTAATGGAAAAGTGATCTAAGAAGACTTGAGCTAGTTGGGTGAAAGAAAATATTGAATGTTTAGCGATGGCACTATACTAGTCAAGTGTTGAGATGGATAAGGACATAAGGAAGGTATGAAGGAGAAGGGAATCATTGTAAGTAATCATGTAACATATGTGTATAAAATACTTAAAGTGTTGTTGGGGGTCTTTCTTGTTCTAAACTTTGGTAAATTTTGAAAGATCCTATTGAGGAGGGTAAAGTCTAATAGGGACAGATGGATGAATCGGTTCATTACAAATATGATCTTAGGACAAGATGTTATGAGCTCCTAAAATAGATGACTCAAGGCTTATCATTTTATCCATGAGTATATTCATTAAGTCAGTGTGAGGTGGTGCACCCAAAGGATTATAAGGTGCATATTGTGGTTGTGTTTGAGTGATATACTAGTAATTGGTTGGTGGTTTAAAGGCAACCACATATTAGAATGTAGATGATAAAGGTTGGGTAGGTGGTATGTAAGGGTATGTTTATGATAGTGGTTGGGTAGTGGGTACATATAATTCTACGTTAGGGATGTATCCTAAGTTGGGCATGCTGGATGCCTATTGAGGGATTCATATGGGTTGGGTATAGGTGGTAGTTGGGTTGGTGACAAGAGGTGAGGCAGTTACCTTCATGTTAATGGGTGGTGAAGTAGAGGGTATGGATACCATCAAGTTTGGTAGGGGTTATTAATTAATGGGTTAGGGTTGATAGGGGGAAGGTTGGTAGTATTTATGGTAGGTGCTCTAATAATGGGTAGAGTATGATGGGTTAGTGGCTAGGTTATTTCTGAGGTAGAGTCATTGGTAGGGGCAGAAGGTATAAGGGTAATGGTTGATTGGATTGGTTAGTTTTTAGCTATGAAATCAAAAGGGTTAGTAGATGATGTGTGGGTAGTCAAAGGTTAAGTAGTGACCATTAAAATATAAACATCCCCCATAAAGTGGGATGACATATCATAAGGAGGATTTAGAGATGAAGTTGAAACTAGGGCATGGTGAGGGGAGGTGCTAAGGTAGTGCTAAATGGAAACCAAGTTATTTTCAAATAAAGTCTAAAAGTTTGTGTCTCTTTGGGAAAACACCCAAGGAAAAGTAGGTATTCTAAAATTATGGGGTGAGTCTTCTACTTTGGAGACATACTCCGTAGATGGGGAAGCAGAAGAGGTTAGTTGGTCAAGTGATAGGTTCTACTCTGTTAGGTCTCTTTGCTGCTAGCGAGTGAGAACCATGCAAGAAAGGGGGAGAGAATACAAGAATAAACTCACCACTCAAAAAATAAAAATAAAATAAAATTATAAATGCAATCAAGGCACACATTATAAAGTACATTAAGCCTATAGGTTAGTTTTAATCTCACTTTTGGCTTATGTCTTAATATATGAGAATGTGTGATAGAAGTTGGCTTATAGATTAATAACTATAGAAGTAGTCTATGGTTGGTTTTGGGTTGTTTAGGTGATAAAAATAATATATATTGGAATCAATATGTGTCTTGGTATTGGGGCCTACCCACTTACTTCACACACCAAAATAATAAGGGTGTCAAGTGCTTGGCCAATATATATTGATATCTAGAGTTTATACTCAACCAGAGAGCTGATTTGGTTCTCCCCTTGGCAATTACCTCTAAGTAGGATTGAAAATAAAGGGTAATGTGATTTATAGGTGATTAAATCCAATTCAAGCCTTGTCTCAAATTATTTTGATGTTTAATTGATAAAAGTGTTTTGGCTAGTGTGTGCAACAAAAGTAGTACCACAATAAGATTACTATAATTTAATTTAAAGTGAACTAATGTTAAAATAAAGTAATGGATGCAGTTTATTTTGATCCTAAAATAAATTTTAGTTTCAATTATGAGCATAGATAGAGAGAAGATCATACAAATGTAGAGAAAAGTGTGAGTAGAGACTCTAGGTCCCACTGGGCATGCTAGAATGTTTCATGTAAATTTTTGCTTTAAGATCCAATAAAGAGAAAAAATAAACTTGATACAGGTATGGTTGAATTTTTTTTTTTCATGAATTGAATTAGAAGATTATTAAGAGCTCTTTTTTATCTTGGGAGGAAGACCTGCATATAAGAGAGCACTAAAGTAAACTTGTTTGTTAGACAGATAGCTAGGTGGACTGCTTAGTGATAGCTAGATCTTAAAAGTGAGTTCTTCCTTAGGGGCTATCAATCCACACATTTTAAAAAATTAAGTTCACAAAATTGGAAAGAAGGTACTTGCATCAATAATCAAAAGGTATTGAAATTGAACACAAGAATGCTTGCTTAGAAAATAGACTAGAAATGATGAATTTAATGATAAACTAATTAATACTAGTATTAATGGGTTAGGTTTTTATTTAGAAAATTTGAAATAGGTTTGTAAGTGATTAGAAACATAGAAAATTAGTTTTGGTTAGGGGTAAATGGGTGAAAATAGCTTGTTATTTTTCACTACCATAATGATCATCAACAGTTGGGGTAACCATTAGTGGTCAAGGTGACCGTTAGTGGTTAAGGTGACTATTAATGGTTGGGAAAACCATCAATGGTTGAGCCAACCATAAAAAATTACTATGTAATTTCTAGGTTGTTATTTACTAGGTAAAAAGATCCAAAAGATGAATTTTAGGAGATGGGTAAGGGGTGGGCTGATTGTAAAATGAAAACAAAGTAAATAAATATTAACAAACACATAATTGTCTTACCATAAGTTAATTGGGTGAGAGGTTGAAGTAGTTAACCTATTGGTATAATCTAGCTTGATTCTAATAAAAAAATAGTACTTGAGAACTTGATTTAGAGATGATGGTGAGTCAGCTCTCAATGAGATTGTTGATGATGCTTGATAATGTTGATATCATTGATTGACCTATAAAAGAAAACTCCTAAATATTTGAGATCGTGATAATTATTATAGATCAATTTTTCTTCTAGGCTCCTCTCTTCTTATAGGCACACACAAGAGGTGGAAGTCATGGTGCAACTAGGCCATCTAAATATAATTTTTCCATGCAAAGGCTCATAACAAGATTTATATGAGTTATATTTATAAAATCTTGGCAGATGATTGCATGATTTTGACCAAGGAGGTAGACTCTTAACCATTGATAGTCAGGGTGATCACCAATGGTCAGCCTAATTGTTAAAAGTCAAGGTTGAAGGTAAAAAGGTGGGAAAAAGGCTAAGTTAATGGAAAACTAATTATGATTAGGCCCATTTAGTGGTTTAAAGGGTGAAACTAGTCTCAAGGGGGTCCTAGGTAGTCCAGGGTTTTTTTTGACATTTAGTATCATAGTATGCATATTTTGGGTGTCTACAACAATAATAATATGAAAACCAATAGATTCATAAAAAAATATTCTTCTCTAGCAAATCAAAATTTATCTAAGCACAAAATTATCACACACACTCATTTAGTTTTCCAAATTAAGTGAAATGAGTCCATTTATCTTGTTTATTACTTAATATTAAATAGAATCCAAAAATAGTCTTAAACATTCCATCTAGGTATGATCACTTCAAAACTGTTAGGCACTTATCATATTAAATAACTCATAATGTTATTTCTCTATGAAAAAATAGTATAACATAAGCTTATAAATATAATTTATATTCCACATATAAGTAAATCCAGTCTAAAACATCATAATTGCTTATATTAAATCTTTTATTTACTATATATATTTAAATGGTATAATCTGATTAGATATACTACACAGTCCATAATCATGTATTTATACCATATGTATATATGTATGTAAAACTCCTTAATTTTTTTTTTAATACAATACAATTATTTATCGTATAAGGTATATTCTAAATAGAAATTTGTTGTCCATGACTTAGAGTATTCTATATACTATAATGTATACATCTAGTATATAAAATAAACCCATAATCCATTTTTAGAAACTAGATAATTTACCCAAATTTATAATTATTTAAATCAAACATACAAACTTTCACAAAATCCAAATGCAACATACAACCAGTCATATGTTCCATTCAATTAAACAAAATCATTCCTAGTTCAATCATTTTAAAACTTTTATATAATGAAAATGCATATAATTAATTAAAAAATGTAGTTGGAAGAGCCACATATGGGTCATCCATATATGACATGAAACAATATGTATGTCTTTATTTATATAATTCCTCATGCTCTATCCCCAATTGACTGTATTTAAACTTTCTATTATTTGAAAGATAATTATAGAATACACAATCATCTCTTTTTAGGCATAGTTTTAATAGATAAATATCATATTAAAATTTACAAAATTAATAATAATAATAATAATGGGTTTTATCTTCCCATAAAAACCAAATCAAAGGCCACATACAGTCAATCTACTACCCATTCCTGGGTTCTATAAAATGAGTAACTTGATTAAATCACAAAATCGAATGAATTAATATATATGCTACATAATTTCATTTTAAAATTTATAGTATAACTATTCTTTTTAACCTATAGGTGTTTATACCAAAATCAACACAATGAAAATCTTAACCCCCAATTCACATGTACGGGCATGTTCATTATGTAATACATCTATCCTTTATAAAATCTTGATAAATTTGGAAAACATGTTTATATAAACATGTATAAGCTCATAGTTAGATTTTAAAGATATACACATAAATGTATATGTTCATAATTAGGAATAGGGTTATACATATAAATTTATATGTACTCAGTCAACACATAAAGTCCTTTGAATCAATTTTAAGAATGCATATACAAATATATTTTTATATATACGTGTGTGTGTGTGTGTGTGTGTGTGTGTGTATTATTTATATTTAACCATGTATATACTTATGTGTGTGTGTTTCCATAGATGCATTTTGTGTAAATAATTTCTAATTTTATACCTAAATACCAGTGGTGTAAACACAATCAAACCCAAACATTATCTTGAGTTTCAATTTGTATTTCTAATACCTAATGAATATACACAACTAATTCAAACAATCTAGCTCGAGCCACAAGTATATACCCATCAATAATAGTTCTCTATTTAATGTAATTTTTTTTTCAAACTAAGAGAGAGTTTAAGATAAGTTTCCATAAAAAATGATAGTCATGTCAATTATAAGGCTTTACCCATAACCCTTAGGTTTTCCTGATTCAAATGTGGGGTTCTGTAGATGCCAAGCCTTCCATAGGGCTCCATATACCACTAAAAATATCTAGATTTAAACATATAAAAACTAGTAACCCAATACTTAGTTTGAAAAACCATTTCATTATTCACACAAAAACTAAAATACAACACCTACAAGTGATTATAAAATAAATCAAACAAACTCCTTCAATTTTTACCTTCTTCTCATTCTACAATTCTTTCCTCTTTGCCTTATGTTGTGTCCCTACCCCTAGTTCTCCTTCTCTTCTTTTTATTATTTTTCATTATATTACTCTCCACCATTAATGTCCTCTTCAAATAACTATTTAAATTCATAAATAAATTTCTCAACAATTATTCATTTTACATCACAATACAAAAATAATAACCTCCATATCTTCCTCAAAAGATAAGCTTAATTGAAGTTAATGGATGATTAGTAACCCTAATAATCTTGAGGCTTCTATTGATTCTACAAAAAGTCATTTTATATTATTTTTAAAATATTCATGATACCAAACAATCATCGACCATTTAAAACTTAATCATTTAATTTCCAATTTCTATTCAATTCAAAGTCTATCAATCTTGTCGATGACCAAAGTATTCCCATGTAAGGATCCTCAATTGATACAATAGAATCTAGATTATATTACATGATAGTAATTTTAGATATTACTATATTATAGTTCTACATGACTATACTATCCCCTATCATATATATAATGATTTATTAAATCATTTAATAATAAAAATAATGTATTCATATATTTAAAAACAAACCTTGGGTCAATAGTTAATTGAATACAAAGGTATTTAAAATCATTGATATTTATATCTTTTGACATATAGATTTAGCATATATGATTATTATTATCTAAACCTTATAGATAAATAACAATAATGGAATATGTCATCATATCGTAACACTATGCAACTATTATTAACAATGTAGTAGTGTAAGTAAAATATAATTGAATTTACTCATTCAATCAAATGATTGCATTATATAAGATAAACTAGTATGATCCAAAAACAAGTGAAATCACTTGAATAGTCATACGATCATCATCAAAAATCAAAATTATACCAAAAATCATATTAAAAATCACCTAAAATAAAAGTACACAAAACATGCTACACTATCTATATCAAATAATTAATTACAAAATATGATATTTCAAGTGGTGTGTAAAGGTTTCCAAATTCATTCTCTATCAACCCCTAACATCTCCATCTAACCACCCTTTCTGACTCCCTCCATCACACTCTAAGGGAAAAATCCATCCTACATCCACCTCAAAATAACAAAGTTAGTTAGCTTGAAACATCATTATATCCATAAATTAATGTTGTATAACCATAATCACAATATACAAAATATAAATGTATTACTAACTCATCACAAACTAATCATGTAAATTAAGCAACCAAACTATCCAATAATTATCATATGTCACTAAGATTATTCAAATATTAATTAATCAACTAGTCAACCATAATAGTCCATGAATCAAATAGGTTATTTAGCTAGAGAGAAATTGGGATGTGAGAAAAATTCCTTTTCCAATGATATAGAGTAACTATCTAGATTTTAACATGCATACTCTCAACCGTTTGTTATACCCAAATTTTATTTGAGTGATACATACCATCTCACACTCATTATTTACCCATGGATTAAATTGTATTACATGATCCATATTCTTACCATTTGAAGAGATAAAATTTCTCAACCCATTCTGCCACCTATTAATATATAACAAGTGCCTCCTAAACCTAAGATTGTAATAAAATCTAAGGGATATGACACTATTGACTAATTGAGCAATGCACATTCTAAAATTTCAATCCTTGAGCTCTTAAAATAATTTAATGTTTATAAGGATATCCTATACAAGGTTTTGCATGAGAAACAAGTTCCAAGCAATATTGAGCCTACTTATTTTGAAAATATCATGAAATATTTCAAGAAAAATTCCAAACTCGTTACCTTTGATCTAATAGATATAACATCCAAAGATATTATTGACCAAAATTTACTTTTGTTAATACAAGTATCAATGAAAAATAAAGAAATTAAAAGGGTGATCATTGATAATGGATCAAGCCTAAATATTTTTAGCAAAAAAATCCTAACCATCATGGGTATTAGTATCTATCTTATTTAAAAAATGGCTATGCACATAAAAGGATTTGATAATTCACATAGCCCTCCAGTTGGTCAAATCACATTGGATGTGATATTGGAAGCCAAAATAGTTTCAATTAATTTTTAAGTAATGTCTCAATCATTACAATATAATTTAATTTTGGGTAAACCTTAAATAAATTTGATATAATTTGTCATATCTACACTTCACTGGTGTATAAAATTCATACATGATGAAACCCTATTATCCATGCTTATTGATGATGAACTGCTCAAAATTTTCAAAATGATGCATTACAAAAATAAATATATTCCTACATTGGTACTATTTTCACCAAATATTTTAACCTAGGAGGAGGGTGTTCAAGCTTCCTCTAGATTTTGACAACATGGGAATACTTCTAGGTATGTGGGTTTACCTATGGTAGAAGTAAACCTCTAGGTTAAGGGCTAACTCCCTAAATTTTTTTTGAAGTGCTTATCAATTACTTAACTAGTTACTTGTGGGAAAAGAGATAGAGGTTTGTGTGAAATGAATATAATTTAAGGGTTTCATACACCAAAAGAGTTTCTAAAATACCATCATACTTATATCAGAATGAAATAAGACATAAAAACCAGCTTCAAAGTCCTAAGATATTCTAACATAAGTCTTGTAATATAGAGGTGATATGCATGAGAAAACACAAGGTAAGTGAACTGGAGGGTATATTTCACACTCTAAGAACACTTATACACTTTAAATGAGTGTAACACACTAGATACACTCTATATGACCTATTATAATAAGAGCTCTTACATAAACATGAGAGGATAAGGAGAAGCAAGCCTAGAAGATTATCACTTAACATCACCATACATCACTTTGTACACTTAATAAAATTTTCATGAAAATCAGAATTATACTTGAATTTATTGTTCAAAGGAAAATTACAATGTCAAAACTAGCAAGGCTTTTCCATACATGGTGTGGTATATTGTCTATAAGAGCCAAAATGTCTACTACTTGTAGAATTTGAGACAAGAGAGATGAAAATGAAGTATAAGAGTCACAAATACACTTGTCAATACAATAAAAGGAGTTAAATATATATGATAATTAAATATGTAATAGGCCATGCAAGGTCTCATATGATAAATGTCCCTCAAATGCATGAAACTTTTGAAATGTGGGGTAGGACTCTTCATTTGCATGCCTAGTAACTACCTTCATCATTTGGCCTTCTTGGATCATCCCAAAGAAGACTAGGGATAGGTGAGATGATTAAAATGAGAGTTAGTGGTTATATAAAATATCCAACATACATTTGAGGTGTCCCTAATCATCAATATTCTTCTAGACATGAGTTATCACTGCTTATAGTCATAATCACTCCTCTTTCACTCACCTATCACACTTGACATCAAATAAGTCTTCAATTTTTTAAAAAAATCCATAAATATGAGTTTATGACACTTTTAAATACCCATTATGGCCTTATATTCATCAAGTAGACCTTAAAATGCCTCCTACTTAGAGTTTTCACCTTCTCACTTACTTGATCACTATGTCAGTTTGGACTGGCTGAGATGAAGGAACTTACAAAGGTACATGTGAGATATTATGATGCATGAAATGTACATGATGGGTTATCTTAAGTCCCAAAATATATCCCAAAGTTGATCTCATCCTTTTACTCTCGCTTGAACCTACAAAACACCAAAAACTCTTAAAAAACTAGTTTTATGCCATGTCCATACAAGTAGGGTACCATTCAGTATGATGGGAAGTAGCCCTAATGATTATTATGCAAGCTCAAATAATTTACCAAGTCATTACATTCCTCTTAGATTCCTCTCCTTAATTTTACTCATCAAGTCAATAGCAAGGGTTTTAGAGGGTTTAGAGTACTTTTCCCCTCTAAGATTGTTTATATAGGTTTGACATTGAAACTTTAAACAAATTCCAAAAAACCATTTTTCAAGACCTTCTTAAATTTATCCCAAATCCTTATATTCCCATGATAATCATCCATGTATGTGTGAGCTTCCAAACCTACCTACATGATCTCCTTTTTCCATTTTATGTAGGCTTGAGTTGGTCTGAGCCAAGAAAAGTGTTCCCTATGATTTCCTTTACATTCCAACAATTCAAGCACTCCTTTTGAATAAAAATTCAAGTGTTTCAAATATTTGGAATGATATCCTATTTCTATAAATTAAATTTATCACCTTTTAGGAATTAGGTCTCGATTAGGTCTAGTGGGTTTTGACTGCATCCATATGGGTTTGGACCACCTTATAAGTTTATAACACTTTTGAATTATTCCTCACAGATGATATATGTATAGGGAAACCTTATACATCTTATTGTATTATCTCATTAACTTCTAGCTCATCTTCTCATCTTATTTCCTCTAAACCTATAGATTTTCACCCTTGGGGAGTGCCCTCTATCTAAGACAAAACAAAGGGCACTTCCCCTATGGTTTCAGTAAAGGTGAACATAAAAGGTGGTTTTATAAGTTATTTTCATGATTTTTACCTATTTATAAGGTTTTATCATGTCTTTATAATATTCAAACATCTCAAAACCTAAGACAACCTTTTTGAATACTCACTATGCAATATTTTTGTGTGTTGCATGCAAGTACTCCTTTAGGATGGATTTCATGCTATGTTTTATTTCCTAAGAGTCTATTATGAGATTTAAATCATCATAATTAATGTGTTTACAATAATTACAAACTCCCTATCATCCATGCTTGTATCTTTAACCCATGTCTTTGCTCAACTAGGCCTGACAAGTAGACTAACTATGTTTCTCCTTAGGAAGGAGGTGCTTTTAGGTGTATACCTAAATGATTAGACCTTGAATACAATTATTAAATACCTCTTGGATTACCCAATTTCATTAAAATAAATTTTTTTCTATTCACACCATGTTCATGCTATGCCAATATAAAGACTATCATGTACTATCCCACTATCAAACCACAATCAACTATATTTGACTAAATTGTAACAAACATGGGTCATGTAGGTGGATATTAACCTTTAAATATTTTCCACATGACTTAGGGTCATTTTGAGATATTAATAATCAATTAAAAATGGAAAAAGTTTTGTTTAAAGGCACAGTAGTTATCTAATGTGTATATCATGTTTTATGAGTATCTACAGTCAGGCTATAAGCAATCAATCTAAAGGCAAGGCACACCTATAGGTGGTGGTGTGATTCCATGCATTACAATTCAACCCCTTTTGATGAAATTTGAGCCAAAAATGTCTTTATCATTTTAATATAAATTCTTAACATGAAGATATATTTTCACCTTATATCTTTGGACAATGAGGACACTTGGAACTCAAGGTATTGTAGTAAACACTAAAGAAAAGTAGTGAATAAATGTATGACTTTGAAACCTTATAACATCTTCTTTAATTTTCCAACCTCCATATTATTTTTCAAGGTATCTCACCTATATTATAAATACAATATGTAATAATCAAAACTTGTCTAGGATCCACGTTTGTTCATCATATGGTACCCTCAAAAGTGACTAGGGCTCTATTTTGGGGTTTTTTGGGAAACTTGTCCCTAAAGCTTAGTTCTCTTCTCTTGAAGTGACTTTTCACTCTGAATATCAATCTATGAACTTAAACATGGTACTAAAGGTGTCTCTAACTTATTCAAACTTGATGAATGTCTCAAAACATGTTTGAACATCATTATGGAACAATCCTAAGTCTCCATTAATGTCACCTATAGGTGTACATTTCAGTATGTAGGTAGTGAATGTGAATGTAGGAAATGTGCATATTATATGAATTTATAACTAGTTTCATACTCTCTCAAAGTATTCAAATGAGATTTTACAACATTTCAAGGATTCACACAAGTTTTCACATCCTATTTCAATGTGATATCCTCTTGAGAATAGTTGTAGGTGTACATTAATGTTGTATGATTGTGTAGGTATGATAAGTGACTATAAAAGTCCATAATTTATCATTTTAAGGTTATTTTCTTAAGTTTTCATGACTAAATAATGTTCTTAACACATTAAACTCTTAATTACACTTCCATGACCATTCTCAGGACCTTTATATGCCATGACTAAAGATGGAAACCTATAGGAAGTTGACTATGTGAAACATTCATGACTGTAACTTTCATGATGTTAGTCTTGGAGAGTGAAATTTGGAATAAGGAGGTTGATATTACATATAATATTCATGTAACATAATATCACATTGATTTTAAACCATTGTAGAGAAATAAACCTTCTGCAAGTAGTGAAACCTAATTACAACCTCACTAGCATACATCAACCTACAACTTGAATTATTTGGGTCATGAAATCAAATCCAAAAATGAAAAATAACATTGAAAATATTAAATTGTGAATTAAATATCATATATAATAAATTTTAATAATTGGATTGTACAGACTTGCTAATATAAGAGGAAAATATATATGGTGTGGGGATTAGCTAGCAAAACAAGACAATCAACTTGTTAAGAATGGTTCATAAATTATAGGCCACCATTATTCTAAATAAAACATATGTAAATTAATTAGACTAAGTTTACTATCTACCACCAAGATAATTTGACTTGAAAGTCCTCTTACTGGTCATACCATCAAAAGACCTATTGACCAGTCTTGCTTACCTAGTGGAGAAATGGATAAGAGAAATGTGTTTGGTCTATTTTTGATGATTAAAAAGTAGTTAAAGAATATAAATTGATTTATGGGATATTAAGTCTCACCCATAATATTCTCCCATGTTCTACTCTTCCCCATAGGTCGTACAACTATAAAAACGTCCTTTTCACTTGTTTTCTTGATTTCCATTAACACCTATAAGTTTTTTAGATATAAAATGACATATATGGTAGGTAATAATATGAGGGATGTTTATAAAGAGTTTATAAAACTTGTAAACCTTGTAAAATTGTACCTCTTTCATTTATGACCTATATATGACCCCTAAGTGACATAAAATGACTTAGGACTAGATTAACTATGACCAAGGCTAATAAGGCATTAAATAACATCAAATTGACCATGAAACATAATATAACATTATAATAGGATCTTATATTTATTTTTATAATATGGAGGGTTGAATTATTTTTACTTGTGGTCAAAATATTCAATATTCTTGGTGATTTCCCAAAAGTGGTATGCTTACTATGCTAAGACCAGTTGTTTAATCCTATCCATTGGCACATAGATTCACCTATACAATAGTTTGACACATAATTTGAATTTTAAACCACACCAAACACAAAGGAAAGACACAAAACAATACACACCAAAGGGAAACAAACATGTGTTCTCAAAAACACTTATGAAACACAACACAATTGAAATAAAGACACACACACCTAATCTACTATTTACAAAACCTCACTCTTGAGGTGAAAAAATATTACCATACTTCAACCAACATCAAAAATAGTTCCCATTACATCTTTTTCATTGCATAAAGGAATTATAGCATGAGAAGCATGCTCATTGTCAACCACTTACATATGCAGATGGTCAAAAAGCCTACCATCTTTATGTATTCCTAGGCCTACAAGTGGATTATTTGGAGCCTTCATGAGTTTTCTTTTCTTCTCTCTAAGATAATTTATTGAGGCTTGAATTTTATTTATATTTGTCATCTTTTACCTAGACTCCTCAAACTACATAATAGGAGTGATGACAATGGCCTCATATTTATGCTCTTTTAGGTGAGCTTGTGCTTATTACATGGAGTCATCAAGCTCTTCTCATTTATGTTCCAATACCTTTGAATGTGGATCAACATAAAATGGAGATTTTTACTATCCTTGAAGCATAACCAAATCTGCCTTGACCTCATTCTCCATTCTTACAACTTCTTGGGAAATAGATTAATCAAGATCTTTCATGACTATAGATTCTTGATCAATATAATGGCATTCATTTTCATGTATAAACTAACACTTAATAACTTTATCATTAGTATAATTAGCAATTTTGATATTATACACGCAATATCTTGGATAAAAAGGAGTCTTACCTAACTTATCAAATTATTTGCATATGGCATTGAAATTTTTCCATAGTTCATCCTCATTCATAACATGACACTCTTTTCCATTTTTGGTGAGACACTAAAAAAAATGTTTGTTATAATTAATAAAAAACAAATTAGATATAGACCTCTTAGTAGGGGAAGTAGAATTACTTAATTGATCAAAATATTGACATATGGCATTGAACCTTTACCATAGTTCATCCTCTTCTCCCTCATGAGTGTCATCATGTAGGGTAGATTAATCAATAACAAGTAGAATGACATAATTATTCCCACTATGGTGATAAATTAGGTTCTTAAACCTATCATCATCATACTCATGAATCATGTAGTTATCTTCAATAAATTTTGAGAAATAATGTTTAACACTTACCTCAACTCACTCAAATGGCTCTTTATTCATTCTATAAGTTTTAAGGTCAATTTGCTCAAATTATGCATAAGGATAATGCTCATAAGCATCTACACCATATTAATCTAGAAAAAAATAATCTATTCCCTTAATTTTAGAAGGACCATCATCCACATTATACTCCTCCTTCTCATTGATTACATAATTCAAGTTAGAGTTTGATTCAACATAAGGTTCAATGTGAAACCTTGCAAGGGGTTAAGTTATTATGCTAACATTAGTTCCATACCTTGTCTAAAAATCCAAGAAGGACCAATCAGTTGAGAGGTATCCACTTATCTTGGATGTAAAGTCTCTTGAAAGATAGATTGCAAAATGAGTTGGAAGGTCTACACTACCAATAACTTGGAGGATAGGAAAGTTAAGAAAATCATGTATGAAAACCTTCAATTTTTTGATCAAACCTATTGTATTGGTAGGTGTACCATATAAATAAAAAACTCATTTGATATGAGGTTCATATTTTATGCCAAGATTATCAGCTACAACTTTGGGCATGACTAATGTAGAATCACCACTATCAACTATGCAATTGTGTACTAGCTTGTTACCCACTATGAGAGTGATGTAGAAGGGTGGAGGCTTCTCATATTTAGTATATGGTTCAATAGTAGAGTTATCTAAATTGGTAAGAGAAACATTACCATGATTTTGAATTTAATGTGAAGGATTATTATAAATAGTGGACAACTATTTTTTCAAGAGCTTTTTTTGGCTAGGCATATAGAGGACATCCCATAAAGAGATAGATGTTTTGTCATTCTTAAATGAATCCAATATTTTTAGGGTAGTAGTGTTCATATTATATTTATTCCTTAGAGGTAAATAAGTTGTTTAAACTTGAGTAATTGAATCACCTTGAGAAGACCTTGCCACATTCTGATTTGGAAGAGGTGTAGGAGTTTTTAGGACTGCCACACTTACAACCATGCTTTATTGCCTTATAGAAGGATTATATGAACTTATAGGTATGTTATTATTACCTCCTAAATCCTTAATATTTTCCCTTGTGTTGTCTACAACAAAAATTCCTTGATTTATCACAAAATTATCTTGCACTAAGAAGTTGGTGAAGCTTTCTCCTTGAGGCTACCAATCTTCATTTGCTTACATCATGACTTCATTTTTAGTTGATAGAAGAGTAGTAACCCATCCTTGAGAAACTACATCTTGATCTCTACACTCATTAAAATTCATTAATTGTAATTTATACCAATATTCTCCTTGCAATGAGTTTCTATATATCGGTACCATCTCTCTTGCATTGGTGGTGGAATTAGAAG
This sequence comes from Torreya grandis, assembly GCA_037957365.1. Lineage (NCBI taxonomy): Eukaryota > Viridiplantae > Streptophyta > Pinopsida > Cupressales > Taxaceae > Torreya > Torreya grandis. The sequence continues at coordinate 4,531,211 of JARHVA010000337.1, read as the reverse complement.
TGTACACATTAGTAGGAATATTGAAGTTAGGCTACCCTTGACCTCTTTATCTCCCATATTATTGGCCATATTTCTACTGATAGGGATAAGGATTTTGATTCAAAACTATTTTCATTCTCTCTTTCCTAAACTTAGTTTCTAAGGTTTTAATTCTTACATATGGATTACGTTCATCTACCTTCTTAGGATTAGTCCTAGGCTTAACATTTGCATTAGGAATTTGAGAAACGTTTGGAGTAGCAATTGGTATATTAGGCATTAGAGGCATGGAAACCTTATGAGGTAACTTTATTTCTTGAATAAATCCATTATTATCTCTAATATAAAGTTCATATGCTTTGGGAAGAGTAAAACCACCCATGGATTAAATCATGATAGTAATATTAGTACCAATTAATCTCAAGTATGTAGGGAACATGAAACTAGGAGGTGGTCTCATGGGAGGAGGAAATATATACCAAGTCTTTTGAAACATCTTACTGAAGTCATGAATTATTTCCTTGAGAGATATTTTGATCACATTGATCTGATGTATGAGAGAAGTATGGTCACTTTCATCTTTAAACCTTGAAGTTAGTAACATTCCAAAGTCATCCCACAATGTGATGCATCCACTAGGTAAATTACTATACCAATCAAGTGATTTCCCTCTAATGTACATTTCAAGAAGTCTAATGGAAATATTCTCCTTAGTGACATTATGGAAACTACAAAAATTAGAGATATCCCTAATGTGCTCACTAGGTATGACATGACCCTCACCATTGAATGTTGGAACACTCTTTGTAGCACTAGGGGAATGACATCATATGCTTCAATATTAATTGTATTTTTAGTATTAAAGGTAGGAAATTTATTTGGACTATACATTATTTATTGAATTTATTCAAGTTCTTCAATCTATTGACTAGAAAAATATTCTTGGTCTTTAAAGGGTAGATTAGGTTGAATGTATTGAAATTCAAGAGGAAGTTCAAGCTGAATAAGTGGATTGGTAGGATTGATAACTCTACTAGATGGTGACATAGTAAGGAATATGAAGTATGAGAACATGTTTATGAAAAAATAATGGTCTTGAACCATATTTTACCTTGAATGGATTCACCAAATGTTGAGTAACAAACTAATTTGTAGTTGATGTTGTCAAGACCATCATTCACCTTGACAAGTTATCTTGAAGACAATGGGTCCCACTAAGCATGCCATAACTATTGTCACCAGATATTTCACCCTATAGGAGGGTGTTTAAGCCTCTTATATATTTGGGCAACATGGGAATACTTATAGGTATGTGGGTTTACCTATGGTAGAAGTAGACCTCTATGTTTAAGGGCTAGCTCCCTAAATTTTTGTTAGGTTGTGGAGCTAAAAGCTTTAACCCTTTGCAAACAGTGGAACAGAAGGTTGCTGAGATCTAGGAGCACCGGCGTCGGCAGCATGACTGACATCGGTAGAGACCAGTGTAGAAGGCCACCGGCGACGGCAGGAAGTTGGTCGACGTCGGTAGAACCAGACAAGCAGGGACCGACGTCGATTGCCTGTGTGTTCCAGAACTGCTCATTTCACAGACAGTTAGTTAAGTGAATTAAGAGTTTGCATGTTGAGACCAGTTAAAGTCTTGGGCTATGAGGATAATTGTCTAAATTAAGAGTCTAAGTTATTGTTTGAGTTAGGGATCTATTTATAGACCCATTGGCATGTATTGTTTAAGGTATGAGATAGAAAGGAAGAGTTCCTTCTAGTTGTAAGATCTGTGAGTTGCAGGTTATTGCAAGCTCATTGGGGATATACATGTAAGTTTGGTCTTTGAATTGCAGGTTGAAGGTTTATGAGAGATCAGCTTGAAGTGCTATAGAGTGCTTGGTGTACCAGCAGGGTTATTACTGACTGGTTGGTGAGGTGAACACCAATTCTGTGTGTGAGTTGGTTGTTGGGACCATTTTTTGTGTAGGAGAGTGTGTGTGAGAAGAATTACTATACACTTGAGGTGTGGCGAATCTCTGTAAGGTGAAAGAGTGTGGCGGCTCTTTGATGTATTCTTTTCTGTATAGTGTTAATACAAGTTAGCGTATTGTCTCTCATATTCTGTGCTATTGGTGAATTCTAGTTACTTGTGTTTTTGGTTATTTCTGCATATTCAATTGCTTATATTTGGTAATCATACTGTGCTTTTTCTGAGGAGCAAGATCCTAACAGGTGGAATTATTATAGGTGTGTTTGTTCTTGGATTTACCTCCACCCCTCCCAACAAGTGGTATCAGAGCTTTTGGTTGGGATACTAACAGATTGGTGTAGATCTAGGTAGTGTGTTTTGATTATAGGTTACTCACAGGGTTTCTGTTTGAGTGGGAGTTGAGCAATGGTAGAAAACAGTCAACTACGAATGGAAAAGTTTAATGGAAAGAACTACCAATTATGGAGGATGCAGATTGAGGACTATCTGTATCAGAAAGATTTGTACTTACCGTTGGGTGGGGTTGCTAGCAAACCCTCAGATATGAAAGATGAAGAATGGGAGGTTCTTGATCGGAAGGCTCTGGGATCTGTTAGATTGAGTCTTGAATCATCTGTGATTTCCAGCTTATCACAGTGTAAGACAACGGTGGAGTTGATGAAATCTTTGGCAAATTTGTATGAAAAACCCTCGGCTTCTAATAAGGTATTTCTTATGAAGCATTTATTTAATTTGCAAATGTTGGAAGGTGGATCTGTTCATAGCCATCTTAGTGATTTCCATGGTTTGGTAAACCAGTTAAGTTCAGTCAATATTGTATTTGATGATGAACTTAGAGCTCTCTTAATCTTGTGTTCATTGCCTGAAAGTTGGGAAGGTTTGGTAATGGCAGTTTCTAATACTGTGTCTCCTTCAAAAGTCTTAAAAGTGGATGATGTTGTGAGTGTGATCTTGAATGAAGAGATACGCAGGAAAATCACAGGTGAATCATCTAGAGATGCTTTGAGTGTTGAAGGAAGAGGAAGGCCAAGAGAGAAGACAGAGCGTGGGAGATCAAGGTCGAAGATGGGCAAAAGATCCAAGTCCAAGTATGGCAGAATAACCTGCTGGAAATGTGGAAAGCAAGGGCACCTAAAGAGAGATTGCAGATCGGGTGAAGATCAATATGAAGGACATGGAGAAGAAGCAGATGTTGTGAGTTACGTTGCACAGGATGCTCTGGTATGTTCTTTGGATAAAGTAGAATCTTGGGTATTAGATTCAGGTGCCTCTTTTCATGCATCCCCACATAGGGAATTTTTTCATGAGTATGTCCAGGGAGACTTTGGAGAAATTTGTGTAGGGGATGGTAAGCCTTGTCAGATTGTTGGCAAAGGCAAAGTGAAGCTGAAATTGTAGACAGGTGACACATGGGTGTTAAAGGAGGTCATGCATGTCCCAGTTCTAAAGCGGAATCTGATTTCTGTTAGAAGTTTGGGTGAAGAGGGTTGCACAGTAACTCTCACATTGGACTCTTGGAAGGTTACCAAGGGTACACTTGTTGTAGCTAGAGGTAAGAAAGTAGGTACGCTTTATCTATCTACTTGTTTTACTGATTCTCTTTTTAGGTTATCTACTTCAGCTGTAGATTCGGAGATGTGGCTTAATAGGCTTGATCACATAGATAAGAAGGAGATGTTGGTTCTTGAGTCAAAGAGTATGCTTTCAGACTTGGAAGGCATGGATCGTGGTTTCTGTATGCAGAAGAAGAAGGTAAGGTTTCTTGAGGAATCTGATGTTAGTGACAAGAATAGGAAAGCCTTGGTTTTCAAGGAGAAAGTGATGGATAGAGTTTAGCACAAGGTGCAGAGGAATTCTGAGCAGAGCAAGGGTGATTTGGACAAGGGTTTGATCCAAAAAGAGCTCACGGGAAAAAGTCAGGTCTCACAAGAAAAACACAGAGACCGACGTCATCAGGAAAACCGGCGTCGGTGTCCAGACAGGGACCGATGTCGGCTATGTGCAGCCCGACGTCGGTGACTCAGGGCAGAAAAGGACCGGCATCGGCCAGGGGAAATCGACGTCGGCAAGGAGGCAGTCGTAGGGAATCGACATCGGTTGGCTATAGACTGAGATGTGACCAGCATCGGTTACTAAGATGAATTTTGGGTGGACAGCGAGTTGTCATGGAGTCTCAAGCGCCCATATGGAGGACTGAAGGTGTAAGTAAGTTCTTAAATTCGTCATTTCCCTTCTTTACACTACTTGTTGCTCACTTATGGCATAGATCAAGGAAGTTGTTGAAGAAGCAGAACAGGTAGATCCAGGAAACAGTGGGAGCTTGGCATTGATGAGGATGTGATTCCTTTGAGGAGAACCAAACAAGTGTTTTGGGTAGAGTGGCCAGCTGGAAGTAAGCACTGAGAGATGAATGGATGTTCAGGATGAAGAAGAGCGGAAATGGATACGTGAGATGGAAGATCAGGGTATTTGATCTTGTATTAGCTGTAGGGCAATGGAGGTTTGATCATTGCGTTTCTCTTTACCAGATTGGATAGTATTAGCTACACTATCCTATTTTCTGTATGATGTGCTTGTTGCAGGGCTACATATACAGGTATTGCTGAACTAAAGGTAAAGCTAGTTCAGGTGTGTGTCATGGAGAATCTGGGAGCAGCAAGATTCTTTGGCATGAGTGTGTTCTCGAGACATGGAGGTCTTGTTGACTTTGTTTCAGGATGATTGTGTGAAACTAGTTAGCATGCCGATGGTTAGATAGTTCATAGAACATGTGTCTTGATTCACATAATGAGGTTGAGTGCATGGTATGTACTAAACTTGAGTTTTCCCAAGCAGTGGGAGTTATCACAAGTTTGGAGTCAATCCAGGAGAGTAATACTGAAGGGCAGTTCAGTGGGACCAGCAGCAGGTGCACATGCTATGCAGGGTCAAGTTCTTTTTTCTACATGGTTGTAGATGCGGATGTGGCAGGTAATTTGGATGACAGGTTTTGCACCATGGATTTTGTGGTGGTTGGTCTTCAAGAGTGATCTTGAGGAGGGATACAAAGCCAAGGGAACAAACTAGACGGTGTACAGGTATAGGTACAGGTTGCAGCTATTTATCTCCAAGTGGGAGATTGTTAGGTTGTGGAGCTAAAAGCTTCAACCCTTTGTAAACAGTGGAACAGAAGGTTGCTGAGATCTAGGAGCACCGGCGTCGGCATCATGACCGACTTCGGTAGAGACCAGTGCAGAAGGCCACCAGTGACGACAGGAAGTCAGCCGACGTCGGCAGAACCAGACAAGCAGGGACTGACGTCGGTCACCTGTGTGTTCCAGAACTGATCATTTCATGGACAGTTAGTTAAGTGAATGAAGAGTTTACATGTTGAGACCAGTTAGAGTCTTGGGCTGCGAGGATAATTGTCTAAATTAAGAGTCTAAGTTATTGTTTGAGTTAGGGATCTATTTATAGACCCATTGGCATGTATTGTTTAAGGTATGAGATAGAAAGGAAGAGTTCCTTCTAGTTGTAAGATCTGTGAGTTATAGGTTGTTGCAAGCTCATTGGGGATCTACATGTAAGTTTGGTCTTTGAATTGCAGGTTGCAGGTTCATGAGAGATCAGCTTGAAGTGCTATAGAGTGCTTGGTGTACCGGCAGGGTTATTACTGACTGGTTGGTGAGGTGAACACCAATTCTATGTGTGAGTTGGTTGTTGGGACCGTTTTTTGTGTAGGAGAGTGTGTGTGAGAAGAATTACTGTACACTTGAGGTGTGGTGAATCTCTGTAAGGTGAAAGAGTGTGGCAGCTCTTTGATGTATTATTTTCTGTATAGTGTTAATACAAGTTAGCGTATTGTCTCTCATATTCTGTGCTATTGGTGAATTCTAGTTACTTGTGTTTCTGGTTATTTCTGCATATTCAATTGCTTATATTTGGTAATCATACTGTGCTCTTTCTGAGGAGCAAGATCCTAACGGGTGGAATTAGAACATGTGTGTTTGTTCTTGGATTTACCTCCACCCCTCCCAACAATTTTCATTGAAGTGCTTATCACCTACTTAACTATTTGATTATGGGAAAAGAGATAGAGGTTTTAATGATATTAATCTTCTCTAAGGGGGTGTTACACTATAAGGGTTTCCACAAGACCATCATACTTCTATCATAATGAAATAAGACATATAAACTAGCTTCAAAGTCTTAATAGATTTTAACATAAGTTTTTCAATATAAAGGTGATATGCATGAGACAACACAAGGTAAGTGAACCAGAGGGTAGATTACATACTCTTAGAAAAATTATACATTTTAAAGGAGCCTAAAACATTAATTACACTCTATATGACCTATTAGAATAAGAGCTCTTGCATAAACATGAAAAGATAAGGAGAAGTAAACATAGAATATTATCATTTAACATCACCATACATCAATTTACACACTTATAAAAATGTTCATAAACTCAAAACCAAACTTTAATTTATTATTCAAAGGCAAAGTACATTGTCAAAACTAGTAGGGCTTCACCATACATGGTGTGGTATATTGTTTACAAGAGCCAAAATTGTCACTACTTATAAAATTTGAGAGATGAGAGAAGAGAATGAAGTCTAAGATTCAAAAATCCACTTGTCATGCTGATAAAAGGAGTTACATTTTCATGAGAATGAATTATGGAATAAACTATGTAAGGTTTCATAGGACAAATGCCCATTAAATGCATGAAAATTCTAAAATGTGGCATATGACTCTTCATTTGCATGCCTACAAATTGACTTCATAATTTAGACTTCTTAGAACATCCCACAATATATTAGGGATAGGTGAGACGATTTCATTAAGAGGTAGGGATTATATACAAGATTCAACATGCATAGAGGTATCCCTAATCATCAAGATTCTTTTAGACATGAGTTATCACTACCTACAGTCATAACCACTCCTCTTTCACTCATCTCTCACAATTGGCATCAAAGAGGTCTTTAGTTATACAAACCATTCCATATAAAGGATTGTAAGACACTTTTAAATACCCCTCATGGTCTTAAATTCATCAAGAATACCTTAAATGGCTTCTGACTTAGAGTTTTCACCTTTGTACTTGTTCACTAAGATAAAGGTACTTGCAAAGGAACTTATGATATTTTATGATGCATGAAATGGAAATTATGGGTTATCTTAGGTCCCAAACTATTTCCTAAATTGACCTATATCCTTTGAATCTCCCTTGAACTTAAAAAACACCAAAAACTATCAAAGACTAGTTTTGTGCCTTATCTGTATAAGTAGGGTACCACTCGGTTTGATAGGAAGTAGAATTGATGAGTCTTATAAAATATACAATAATTTCCAAAGCCATTAAATTCCTATTATATTCCTTTTCTTCTTCATTTTCCTCATTGGTTCACTAATAAGGGTTTTAGAGGGTTTAGAGTACTTTTGATCTCTAGGTATTTTTCATATAGGTCAGACATTGGAACCCTAAATAAATTACATAAAAAAATTGTTTAATAACTTATTAAATGTATCCTAACTCATTAGACTCCCATGTTAAGCATACATGTAGGTGTGAGCTTCCAAACCTACCTACTCGAGCTCCTTATTCCATTCTATGCAGGCTTGAGTTGGTCTAAGCCAAGAAAAGGGTTCCCTATGGTTTCCTTTATTTGAAAAAAGTTCAAACACTCCTTTTTACTCCATATGAAAAATTTTCAATACTTTTTAATGCTCTCCTATCACTATAAATGAAGTTTATCCCCTTTTAGGCATTTGGCCTTGATTAGATCTAGTGGGATTTAACTACATCTATATAGGTTTGGAACACCCTGTAGGTTTATAACACTTGTGCATTGATCTTCATGGATTATATATGTATAAATCAACCTTTTAAAACTTCTTGTATTGTATCATTAACTTATATCTCATCTTCTCATCTTCTTTCCTCTAAACTTATAGATTTACACCCTCAGGGAGTGCCCTCTATCTGAGACAAAATAGAGGGCACTTTCCCTATGGTCTCAATAAATTTGAACAAACAATGTGATTTCATAAGTAATGGGGATGAATTTTACCTATTTATAAGTTTTTATCATGTCTTTATCATCTCCAAATATTTCAAAACCTAAGGCAACCTTCTTGAATATTCATTGTGTAAGATTTCTGAGTGTTGCCTACAAGTACATCTTGAGGATGGATTTCATGCTTTGTTTTATTACCTAAGAGTATTTTATGAGATGAAAATAATCATAATGATTTTTTTTAAAATTATTAAAAACTCTCTATCATCCATGCTTTCATCTACAACCCATGTCTTTACTAAACTAGGCCTGACTGGTAGACTGACTATGTTTCCCCTTAGGAAGAAGGTGCTTATAGGTACATACCTACATGATTAGATATTAAATATAATTATTAAATACCTATTAGAGTATAAAATTTAATTTACATACATTTGGATCTATTCACATCATGTTCATGTAAAGCCAATATCAAGACTATCATTTACTATCTCATTATCAAACTATAGTCAACTATAGTTAACTAATTTGGAGAAAGCAGTGTTCTTATAGGTGTATATTAATATTTAAATATTTTCCACATGCCTTAGGGTCATTTTGAGATATTTGGAATCAATTAACAATGGAAAATTTATGTTTACAATCTTAGTAGTTCTATAAGGTGTATATCATGGTTTATGAGTATCTATAGTCAGGTTGTAGGTAGTCAATCTCAAAGGCAAGGCACACTTATAGGTGGTGGTGTGAGTCCATGCCTTAAATTTCAACCAATTTTTATGACATTTTAACCAAAAGTGTCTTTATTATTTTAATATAAACACCTAACATGAAAATATGTTATCACCTCATATCTTTGGACAATGAGGACACTTGGAACTCAAGGTACTATAGTAAACACTAAATAAAAATAGTGAATAAATGTGTGAGTTTGATACATTATAACATCTTCCTTGTCCAAAATAAATATATTTTTTAAAGGTATCTCCCATATATGAGGTATATAATATGTAATAATCATATCTTATATAGGATCCATGTTTTTTCATCACATGGTATCCTCAAAAGTGCATAGGGCTCTGTTTTGGGTTTTTTTTAGGAAACTTGTCCCTAAAGCTCAGTTCTCTTCTATTGAAGTGACTTATCACTCTAAATTTTAATATATGACCTTGAATATATTACTCAAGGTGTCTCCAAATTATTCATACTTTATTAATGTCTCAAAAAATGTTTGAACATCCTTATGGAACAATCCCAAGCCTTTGTCAGTGCCACTTGGAGGTGGACATTTTAGTATGTAGGTATTGAATGTAAAGGAAGGTAGTGTGCATATGATATGAATTTATAACCAGTTTCATACTCTCTAAAAGTTTTCAAATGATATTTTAGAACATTTAAAGGCTAGACACAAGTTCACACATCCCATTTCAACATGATATCCTCTTAAGGGAACCTGTAGGTGCACACTAATGGTGTATTATTGTGTAGGTATGATAATTGACTATCACAATCCATAATTTATAATTTGAAGGGTGTTTAATTGAGTTTTCATGATTCAATAATGTTATTATAACCTTGAAATATTCATTACATTTTAATGACCATGCTCAAGACCTTTATACAATATGACTACAGATGAAAACCTATAGGAAGTTGACTATTCGAAACATTCATGACTGAAACTTTCATGATGTTAGTCTTGGAGAGTGAGATTGGGAATAAGGAAGTTTTTATGTCATATCAGATGCATGGTCCACTATATCACATTGATTTGAAACCATTGCAAAGAAATAACCATTTTGTAAGTAGTGAAACCTAACTGCAACCTCACTAGCATACATCAACCTACAACTTGAAATTTTTAGCTCATGAAATAAACTCCAAACATATAAAAAAATATCAAAAACATTAATTTATTAATTATTCCATATTGTATAAATAATTTCAATAATTGGATTGTATGGACTTGCTCATACACGAGGAAAACCTATAGGGTGTGGGGATTAGCTAGGAAACTAAGATAGTCAACTGGTTAAGAATGGTTCATAAAGTATAGAAACCATTATTACAAACATAAAAATGAAAATTAATTATACCAAGTGTAATACTAACCACCAAGATAATTTTACCTATAAGTCCTCCTACTAGTTGTACCATCAAAAGACTTGTTGATTAGTCTTGCTTGCTTAGTGGAGTGATGGAGAAAAGAAACAATTTTGTTCCATTATTTATGTTTCTAAAGAAATTAAATAATAAAAATGGATTAAAGGTAGATGAAGGGTCACTCCATAAGATTATCCCATGTGTGACTCTTCCCCATAGGCCATATAACTAAAAAAATCTCCTTTTCACTTGTTTTCTTGATTTTAGTTAACACCTACAAGTTTTTCAGTTATAAACTAACATATATAATATGGAATTACATAAGTTATGTTGACAAGGAGTTTATAACACTTATTCACCTTGTAAAACCATACCACTTTCATTTATGACCCATATATGATCCCTAAGTGATGTAAAATGACTTAAGACTAGATTTAACTATGACCAAGGTAAATAAGACATTAAGTGACATCAAACTAACCATGCCACACCCTATAACATGATAATAGGCACATATATAAAGTTTTGGACTATAGTGGGTAGACTTAATTTGACTTGTGATCAAAACAATTAATAGGTATGACCTAATAATGCATTCCTCTTGATAACTTACACATGTATGAAATAGGTGAGTCAAATACATTGGATCTTTTGTCTCCAAATGTAAATAAGGAATTGAATACTAAGGTACACATATGTGTATGTCAAGAGTAATAAAAATTTCTAAATGAGCTAATATAACCAAACGATCCCCCAAAATTTAAGCTTCTTTTATTGGTAAATACTGAGTAGAAAGATGGCCATGTTTTAGATTACTATGATAGCGATGTTGATATTGCTTATGATATAATAGATAAGAAAATTAGAATACTAAAATTTTATTCACTTGATCATGTTTTTTATAACCTATTCAAACCTATAGGGTTTATTACACATAAGCTAAATCCACTTTTAGAAGATACAAAATTGAACCTAGATAAGGGGAAAATAGAAATAGGAGGTGAACATGTAAATGTTTTTTATTCCATACATCCCTCTTAGATGAAAACATTGAGTCAAACTTAAAAGTTTAAAATTCAAATTCATCATGTTAATAATGTACAGTCTTATCAAAAGGATTCAAAACAAATTTTATAGATCATGACACAATGAGATACTTTAGATACCATGTTGTTTATGTTACTTAAACATAAAATGATTCATTTACCTTCTAATAGACATAGATCACATAATAGACTTCTACCTACAAAAAATTAGGTACCATATTATAAATATCATTGGATCATTCGCCATAATACCAATCAATGTGAGGCATTGAAGAAACTAATTCATAAATATAAGAACAAAGGATGCATACATATTATGTCCAACATAAGAAAAATATAAAATACTTCATATCTTTCAGAAGAGAATTATCTCTCAAAACATTCAAAGTATGAATATTTAACTATTACTATATATTTATGTGGTATATTTACAACATCTCTAGTTTGATATTAAAAAGTGGGATACAACTTGTGGCACCACATTTCTCGCACAATTGTGATATACAATAAATGAACTAATCTAATCTCCATTAATCCCAAAATATTGGGGATACATTTAGTTACCTATGGCCTATGGGCCACGTGTGTGTCATTTCACCATATGGATATTATACCACAAACCACATTTGAAAGTAAAGTTTGGATGAAATTGGCTAGCCAAGTGGAATGCTAAGCTAATACTACAAACATGTGTATTACTTTACTTGATATGAGTATATATATTTCCATACAATATGATGGGTATGATTATTTTCCTATACCATTTTCTTTAGGTAAACCATTAGATAAAAAAATGAAGAAGTGACATTAAATCAATATGAACTAATCTTGAGAAATTTTCTAGGTGGTCTTACACATTTTGATGATGAGGATTTCCTTGACTATAAATATCCACATATTCAAAAAATATCAAAAACACTTTAAAAATATGAAAACACTTTTAGAACCTACATACTCTATTGGCTCCTTTAAATCTATGCATTAATTCCATGTTCATGGATGGCATATCAGTTACTCCTACATACACATGTGTGCCATAATTATATGTAAGTGTGATACAAACATAGACAAATAGATGATATTATTCCTATTTTGGATGTTGGGCCTTCCCTCTACTCATGTCATATGGATGTTGGAGGCTTCCACCTCTATGATCATGATACTTCTAGGTTATATCATTATATGGTCTCTTCAATATCATGCATGAGATCTTATGTACTTACACATGCCATTATCCATGATTATATCTTTCATGGGTTACTTGATATGATATGCACTTGATATTTTTTACTAACACATTAAATCCATAGGATATTATGATATGTTTATGCTAGTTACTTATGTTTTCCTTTATGCACTTATTTGAGTCTCTTGCCTTGATATTTTATTACTTATTTGAGCATTTGAATATGCCCATTTTACGTGGCCCTTGTGCCTATGTGTGATTTCATGTATATTTGAATATCATTCTTTCTTTTGTGTACATTTGACTAAGTCATGTATCTTCAATTGTGTGGCATTTGAACATGCCCCTTAGTTTTTGATCTATAGGAACATTATATGTTGACTTGATTTATATTTCTCTTATGTGTGTGATTATTTAATTATTAAGATTTTAATATTACTATATAGACATTATCATGATATTTATCATGCATCTTAGGCTTTCATGTGATCACATAGTCCTATGTACTTCACTGCTACATTTACCTAGACATCTTATTCTAAATTCTAAATGGTTCTATTCACAAATTATACAATTGTATTATCCTTTTGAGGTGAGGTAACTGTTGACAAGACCAAAGTTTCCCAAAGTTTTGACACAACTTGTCAGATTTAAGAGCACACATGATTACCAATGTATAAGCAACTTAAACATGCAGAAATACCAGAAGAACAAATAACTATCAATGAGAAATAACACAGAAACTGAGAGGCAACACATAATTGTATTCAAATCATTACAAAGGAAATTACAATAAAGAGATCACACTCTTCTCCACCTCTATGAGGCTTCCTCCTCAAGGGCTCCAAGTAATCTTCCCACCTGAGTAATCTTCTCTCATAGGTCACAACTAACAACTTACACAAGCTATTGTTCACCTCATTATACATCCAGTACAACCGAGTACGAACCGATACTCCAAGTATATCTCACCATGATCCTACTCCTGATGTATTGTTGTCATCTTGGATCTAGCTCCCCCACTGATCTCCTTTCTAACCCTCACATTCACACACCCCTGCAGACCAACCTGATCTTACTTATCACATGTAGATCTCCTCCATGACCCTGCAACTCCCTACTTATCAAACCTGATCTTACATACATGGGGAATCCTACTTGATTCCACCATGGGAAAAACTCTCCAAGCTCCACACTTGGGTTCTAAAAGTTCTACACTTAACAATACAGCCCATGAGTCTATTATATAGATCTCATGCATACACTTAATTAGACGGGTAGCTCAAAGACTCGAATTGGTCTTCATCATGCAAACTCTGTGTTCACTTAACTGACTGTTCGTCAATAGCAGTTTTGACTACTACAGGTGACCGACATCAGTCTCTATCTTCCTAGAGGTGACTGATGCTAGTCGATCTCCTGCCGATGCCAATTTTCTCCTGCACTTCCCCTGACCGACGTCGGTTATGGCCTACCAATGCCGGTGACTATCAAGCTGCGAAAAACCTCCTCCTTCTATTTGAAACAAGGTGAAGCTTTTAGCTCCACACCCTAACAATATCCCACTTGGAGATAAAGAGCTACACCTATACCCATACCAGTACTCTGTCTAATCTACATCTTGGCTTGTATTCCTCTTCAAGCTCCCACTCGAAGACAACCCACCACACACCCTGTGGTGCTACACCTGTGTCTAAATTTCTTCATTATTCTGCCTTGCTATACTCCCACTCAAATAGCAACCCCTGTGAGTACCTTGTAATCAACAACACTTAACAGATCTGAACCACCTGTTAGTCAAGCTTGCTCTGAGAATGTCTAACCTTGCTCTGATACCATTTATGGATATCAGGCTCTAAACCTGCAACCAAGCTTTGATACCAGTTGACATGACCAAATTTTCCCAATGTTCTGACACAACTTGTCAGATTTAAGAGCACACATGATTACCAATGTATAAGCAACTTAAACATGCAGAAATACCAAAAGAAAAAATAACTATCAATGAGAAATAACATAGAAACTGAGAGGCAACACATAATTGTATTCAACTCATTACAAAGGAAATTACAATAAATAGATCACACTCTTCTCCACCTCTGTGAGGCTTCCTCCTCAAGGGCTCTAAGTAATCTTCCCACCTGATTAATCTTCTCTCATAGGTCACAACTAACAACTTACACAAGTTGTTGTTTACCTCATTGTACATCCAGTACAACCGAGTACGAACTGGTACTCCAAGTAGATCTCACCATGATCCTGCTCCTGATGTATTGCTGTCACCTTAGATCTAACTCCCCCATCGATCTCCTTTCTGACCCTCACATTCACACACCCCTACAAACCAACCTGATCTTACTTATCACATGTAGATCTCCTCCATGACCCTGCAACTCCTTGCATATCAAACTTGATCTTACATACATGGGGAATCCTACTTGATTCCACCATGGGAAGAACTCTCCAAGCTACACACTTGGAATCTACAAGTTCTACACTTAAAAATATAGCCCATGAGTCTATTATATAGATCTCATGCATACACTTAATTAGATGGGAAGCTCAAAGACTCGAACTGGTCTTCATCATGCAAACTCCACGTTCACTTAACTAACTGTTCGTCAACAATAGTTCTAATCGCTACAGGTGACCGACGTCGGTCCCTGTCTTCCTGGAGGTGACCAACGCCAGCCGATCTCCTGCTGATGCTAGTTTCCTCCTGCGCTTCCCCTGACCAATGTCGGTTGTGGCCTGCCGATGCCGATGACTGTCAAGCTGCGAAAAACCTCCTTCTATTTGCAACAAGGTGAAGCTTTTAGCTCCACACCCTAACAATATTCTTGTATTAGCAACTAAACACAGAATTATACCAGAATCAATAAGTAACTAGAAATATGAAACAACATAGGATTTGAGAGACAATACACAATTGTATTAAATACTTAGAAGAAAATACAATAAAGAAGATGCCACTTCTTCTTCCACCTCAAAGGTTTGCCATGCCTCAAGACCTTCTTCCCTCTCTCTCTCGATCCCAACAATCAACTCAAATATAGAATTGATGTTCACCTCTCCAACCAGTCTGTAACACACTGCCAGTACGTCAAGTACACAACCGTACTCCAAGTAGATCTCCTGCTCTCTACTGCTACATGCAAATCACTAGACCTTACTCACCATTTTAGATCTCCTATAAAAAGTCATGCACACATGTTGACCAAGATCATACACATACGAAGAACCCAGCTGATTCTCCAAACTAGTACCCACCATGGTACTGTGGCACTAGGAGGAACACACCATTACTCTCTTCTCTCAGAAGGAGCTTATTGCTCTTTTACTCTCTAGCTACAGTTTTACAATACAGCCCATGAGTCCATATACAGATCTCATGCTTACAATAATTAGACTACCTTAATTACAATAATTAGACACACAACTCAAGACTAAGACTAGCCTTTGACATGCAAACAAACAGTCCAAAAATGGACTCTCCAAGATCAACATGCAAACTGCCTGTTCTTGCACAGGCTGCCGATGTCAGCTCCTCCATGACCGATGTCGGCCGACTGGTAATCGACGCCGATTGGTTCTTCGCTGCTATCTGACCGACGTTGGTTGATCAGACTGATGCCGATTTCCCTGCAACTGACTCTGCAACTCTGCATCCTCCGTAACTTCTCCTGTTTGCATCCTGGTGAAGCTTTTAGCTCCACAAACTAACAGTAACTAATGGTTTCTATTCTTCCCTCACCTTAAGCGGGGGATATCAGTGTGGACATGTCATAGATGCATCTTTTTCACATTTAACATAGTTTTCAAATTTAGTGGGGGAATTCCATATAAACATGGCTTCCACACATTCATAATTTTTATATTTAGTGGGGGCATGCTTTGGAAGCATGTGATCCACACTTATTAACATTTGGCATTTTTTTCAAATTTAGTGTGGGCATGCTTTGGAAGAATCTTCTCCATACTTATTTAGTATTTGACACACCTAGATTTAATGGGGGCCTATTTCAGAAACATGTCCTCCATATTGGCACTTATTTTGGTTTTCATATTTTTCCATATATAGTGGGGGAATGCTTTGGAATCATGTTCTCCACACTTAGAAAAAATTAAATTGGCAAAATCACATAATTATATAATTTAGATTCATAGCTATGGAAGAATTCTATACATTGGTATTGTTATACATAGTTTTAGCATGAGACATATATAGGTGGATACACTACAAAATTTGTATATAATATTGAGAACTTCAAATCAGTTTCAAATTTCAAAACACTTTTAAGGACTATCATCACCCACCAAGATGGAATTTTATAGACTATATTGAAATAATCTACTACATTAGTTGTTTCACTTTTTGGTATGGTTGAGATGAGTAAATCACTCAATCTTTCCATTATTTTTAGGTTTGAATTTATTTTATCATCCAGCCTCACCATTTGATAGTATGACTTGACTTTTTCACTCATGTCTCTAGGTTATAAGTATGATTGGGTTGCACAGTTGAGCTAATTTAAACTATCAGGTGGTAACTCACGTTTTCCAAAAATTTAGAGGCATGTGCCTTCTAATCTCTCTATGTCTCCTTAGATATATGAAACTTTCATATATATATATATATATATATATATATATATATATATATATATATATATGTCCCAATCTAAGTTTCAGAGCCTTATAATGATATATCTTTTCAAATCAACTTGCCGATAGTCAAGGTGGTTGTATCTATACACATGTGTACTCCTAAAACATGCTCTTTAAATTTCAATCCTTTAAATACTTTAAATTTCAAATTATATACACTGATTATGTACTATAACATGCTCTTGGTTTTAGGCCAGTCACGAGTAAATCACTCAATTTGGACTCAAATAAGGGCAAGGTGTGTTATACACACTCAGGTATGCATTTATTCTCATTTAAACTAGAAATTTAATTGCTATATTAAAGGGGGAAAATGTAGATGATATTTATGGATTACATATCACCTCAGTCCTATATACTTGGAAAACTTAAACCTTGGTTTTTCCTCTTAATTCTGAATGCTTCTTACTTTTGAAAGTCTTACATCGGCTCTATCTTGTGCTCTTTGGCCTATGTATTGGTCTTAATAGTAGTATGTTGATTATTTAGAACTTATATATTTCCTATAATTATTAAAACCTAATTATCTTCCACCTCTTCAAGTTATGAGCCTATACCTACTTTCATGTTCCCTAGACATTATCATCTCAAATAGACACTTACATAAATGTAGGTATCCTACTTTGACACAAGTGTATAAGGCCCTAAAATCATTTAATTTTCAAATGAAATATATCCTAATGTTTGGCCTAAGTCCTTTAATATGAGTTATATCTCTAAAGGGATTCATATAAATGCATGATCAAAAATCATTACTTAGTCACCAATATACACCTAGAAAAGACCTAAGGCAACCTATCAAAAGTGTTCAATCAAGCACTCAATAAAGAAAAGCTTCCATATTTTATCTTTTTTTCATATCAGTTATAGGGATAACACATACATAAGTCTAAACTACCGAAGGATCATCCCAAGAGCTATATTTTCTAAGTTACAAGTTAGGTCACTATTTTACTTGCTTTCCCCATATTATATGATTCAAACATAAACCAACACATAGGAGCTAATTACATTAGTTTGAGGTCCTCTTTAGATTATTATCAATATAGGTATCATTAATTTATAAAGGGGTATTCAGGGTCAACTCGACATCACATGCTCACAAACATATTTTACCCTAAGGTTAATTTGAAGATGAAGAACGATGAAGAACTGAGGTTTTGTAATTTCATGAGTGATAGTCCATGACCTAGATTTTAATGCACTAGAGTAAAGGTGATGAGAAACCTATAAGTATTCAAGTGGTCACATCCTTTTCCAGTAGATATTATTTATATGACACCTATGTTAGGTTCAAATAGTAGCATCAATGCAACTATCCAATGTTGATGATAGTGTCCACAGCTCTAGAGGCACTCAATCTAGAACTTGGTGACTGTTATAGGATCCTTTTCTAGTCTACTTCCTAGATATTTCACATTCATAACTATGTTATCATAAAAACTAACCAAGTATATTATCTCTTTGTCATTTACATATCTAGAATAGTTTTATTTACTATTTTTATCCTATATCAATTTAATAAATTCAACATATCTTATATATGAGTTTAACATTAAATTAGCCTATTATAAATATAGTTTATCACCCTTGTGCTTTAGGATATATCTATCCCCTTTAACCTTAGATAACCCAAATTTAGATTTTTTAGGTTTAAGTAGTATATTGAGTTGGATGAGGAGTAATATTTGGATGAAGAGGATGCCAAAAACTATATTTATAATCTAGACTAGCATGAGGATGACCAAGGCAAACAAATAATTTAGGCATTTTAGTTTATCACTTGATACTTCACTTTTAGGATTGATTACCTAATTTATTTCTTTCTTTTATTTTTATATGACTATATATTATGTTCATTATTTTATGTTGTGATTATAAATACCTTAACCAGATAGAGGATTATGATTAGGGATAAAATAACCAACCTTTGAGATAGGATGACATAATAACATCTTAGCTCTAGCCTACCATGTGTCTATGGCATTGACTAAGTTGAGGGTGGATAATATCACTCTTTAGGTAAGATACAAGAGATAAAAGGCCTTGGTAGATATCATGGTATCCTCCATATGTCAGTATTCTTTTAGATGATAGATAGGAGGCATAGCCTTGTAAGGAGGTAACAACAAAAGGAGAGACACAAGCCCTCAAGATAGAGAGAGTATTTCCAAAAGTGGCACCATCAGGAGATGCCACATGAGCCATAAACCTTGTTACTCTTTTGCATCAATACCCTCCCACATGAGGAGATTAGGATCTTGATTTATTATACTTATTGACACATGTTATACACTTTTGATTATTTTTTTAAAGATATGAAGACACACTAGCCCTTTAGATAATTTATTATATTGGAGATTCATATTATAAAAAATCAATAATATAATGATATATTTAGACAATGTGGCCTAACTTATAGTGGCTTATAATTTATATTATGGTATTTTAATTTCCATGCTTTATTCTCAATTTATATACTATAGATGACAAGTCATGAAATGATATACTATACATATCCATGCTTTTTTTGGTAAAATTATATGGATAATGCTTAAATATGTGGAAAAAAATGTATGCAAATTATTTAATGTAATGAGTATGTATGAAAACACACACGTGCTAATAGTTATCTTATAGGTGATAACCCCGCTACTTTGCTATGCATAACACATGACTTTAAATTTATAATAGGGGAATGCAAAAGGAGATAGGATAGATATAATATGATAAAACATGAAAAATATGAATAAAAATACCTAATAAAAAGGAATATGAACTAATTATTATGATTAATTGGGAAAAATTTAATTCTTGTTAGACTTATAAAATACTAACTTTATTTTCTTCATCTAGGGATGACTAGTATTGATAGAATTCATGAGTGGGACAAAGTTAACTTTTTTAGTATAGACATATAGACAAGATTTTTGACTATTTTTTAATTTGAACACCTTTAATTTAATATCAATTTTACATTTAGCTTTTAATTTTATATATGACCTCCCAAACTTACTCTCATATGACTATGAAGACACATGGGCTCATCATCCAAAATTAGATGTATTCAAGTAAGGGAATATCTCCCAAACACTAACCCCATGAAAATTTTAAGATGTGATGTCTCAACATCGAAGGTCAATAAGGGTGATAGATGTGGGATTCTAGTTTTGATGTCTCATAATATTTTGATAAGAGTGTCTTTTTGTTTTCTAGACATTAACCCCCAAATATTGTCCTTGTGCAACTAGTAAGATGCAAGGTTTCATCATCAAAGACTAAGATAGGTGGGTAAATTTACTTATTTTAGACCATGATAATTTTTTTATTTATAATTCACTGTAAGAAGAGACTCTATCATGGATTGGTTTCTAGACCAAGTTGTAGGCTATCATTTTCTAAGTTTTACAAGAAGATAAGGGGAACATATCTACTCTACTGATAATAACTAAGATAAGAACCAATGTTATGCTGATTTTTAAAGATGTTTTATATAAGATGATAAGGTAATTTTAATATGGGATGATATGACATGATTTACCTTGCAAGTTTCATGCTCTGCAAACTATCAACCAAATAATCAACAAATACAAAATATGATATGCAAATGAACATGCAAAATGCAAAAATACAATGAAATGATGGAAATGTGATATGAAATAAATAAATGTAGACATGATTAAGGTGTAAATATTTCATAGATTAACTAAAATCATTTCCCTCTAAAGTGCATAATCGACAGGCTCCATTACTGAAATATCCAATCACATGTAGGGACCTAACTAGTTAGGTCTAAACCTTTGACCTTCTCATTTATTTTTGTTAGTGTGGTTGTAAAGTCTAAGGATAAGGTTTATTACATGTATCAGGTACTTATGGACATATTTTTTGTATTGTCTACCCATACAATTGACATAGTCAATGTGATTGTTTATAGCATCAAGCCGATGTTCATCTAAAGGCTCTAACTCAGCCAGTTGTGAATTTTCATACTCTTCTTGATCAAGAAGACCTTAGAGAGAAACATGAAGGATATGTATATCAACCTCCATATTTATAATATCTTTAGATATAAACATGTAAGAATATAGGGTTACCATTATGGGCATTTAATACTAGTTATATAATCCTAAAGTGATAGATAAAGCTTCAAATGCTTATTTCATTTAGAATATTTGACTATTGTGACTAAGATTTAATTTAGAGTTTTATTTATGTCTTCAGCCTATCCATTGGATTATGGATAATACAGTGATTATGTGTGATGTGATGTGATGCATTTCATGCATATTTCATGTATCTTAAGGTTTTTAAAGGGAGACCCATTATTTGTTATGATGCTTTATAGAACCTTCAATCATAAAATAATTTGATTCAAGATAAACTTTACAATGAATAAAAAAATAATACTTTTAAGAGGTATTTTTTTCTGCCCACATGGTGAAATATTTAGTGGCCATGATAATGAAGTGGTGACCATCCAAAAAAAAGGGGGAAATCTTACCTATCAAATCTAAAACCCAAGTAGAAAAGGTCTAAGATATAATTATGGGATGAAAAACCTAAGGAGGAATGTAGATATCATGAGATAAGTGTTGGCACTTCACACACTTTCTAATATATTCAATAACATCATGTTTAATATTATACCAAAAGTATCCCATTCTATGTATCTTATGAGCAATCACATGACCAATAAGTGATCCTTTTTGAATCCTCTTGATTTACACATCTTAACAACATGCCATAAAAGTCCTTGTGGTTGAGAACCTCATCTAAGATGACATACATAGAGGTTATAATGTGAATATGTTGACTCTATTGAGAGTTGGACCCTTTATGATATGTGCAATAAATTAAGTAATGAATGATATTAGAATACCAAGGAGAAGATGTGATAGGAGGTTTATGCATGTAATAAATTAATTCATTAATAAATTGGGTGTCAACAAGATTACTGATCCCAAATTGAGAATTTACCAATCAATCAGTAATGATTTATCCCTTGATGCAATTCTAGTAGATGTAAATAAGCTTGAAATTTCTTAACAACGTGATAAAATTCCTAGCCTTTCAGGGGATTGATGATTGGGTCAAGAAAATTTTCAATGGTTAAGACCTTACTATGACTGGGGTTTCTTTATTAAGAATATAGTAATGTTATTTGTTAGTTGTGAACATAATTACGAAACACTCCTTATTTTCTTGTGAATAATGTGTTGCATAGTATATGTGAGTGTAAAAAATGAATTAAATTACATGTTCTTATTTAATATTATCCTCTCGAGACAACATACAAGAAAGAAACACCATAGTTTCCTTAATGGAAAGTATCAAGGGAGTAGCTGGATTGGGGGAAATAAGCATAAGGGAGACATAAATAAGAATTTTACCACTTCAAATGCCTCATGACAATAATTTTTATAAGTCAAGCCACTTTTATTTTTAAGAAACTTATTGATTAGATGAACTACATAAGTAAGATCAAATATGAACCATCAAATGGCTTCCATCTTTCCAAGGAATGACCTAATCCTTGATTCATCTATGTTGTAGCATTTCTAAGATCACATGAATATTTGTAGGGTCAATATAAATCCCATGATGAGAGATGATATACCCCAATATTTTTCTACCTGTGACTCCAAACATACATTTTTTTGGGTTAAGAGTCACATTTTATTTGATCAAATATGTCAATATGGTGTGTAATACTTGTAGGTGGTCAATTCATCACCTTGCCTTTGCTAGGAGATCATATACATAAACCCACACTATCTTGTGATTAATATCATGGAATATATGGGTCATGGCCCTCTAACATGTTTCCCCTACATTTTAAAGAATAAATAGCATTACAACATAACAAAAGGTTCTCCATGGAATAGTATAGTAGGTCTTAATCTAATCTTCATAAAAATTGTGGGTGTAGTTACATCCTAAAAAGCCATTCATAAATGATAAAAAACCATATCTTATTGTAGCATCCATAATTATGTCTATTGATGGAAGATGGAAGTCACATTTAGGACATGATTTTTTAATATGTTAAAAATTTATACATATCCTAATCTTACCATTTTTATTGATAATAGGAACAATGTTAGACATCCACTTGGAATAATACACTAACTTGATAAATGTAATTTTTAGAAGCTTTATAACTTCTTCTTTTACCATCAACATGACCTTAGGATTGATTGGCCTAAGCTTTGTCTAATTAGATTTATATTAGGCATAGTGATAAGATTATGGACCATAACCTCATGATCGATGCACACCATTCATTTTAAGAGAAGGTGAAAACCTGTGAGATCTCAATGAGTAGCTATCAGTGACATTCCAATTCCTAAGGTGAAATAGAGGACCAAAGATTGGGAATTATGGGCTCTCATAAATCTTAATGTTTATGTCAATGGTTTATTTAATGAGAGAGAAATTTCCCTCTTCAAACATGTTAGGGGTTGGGATAAGATTTGATCTTCACCCTTTGTATTGAAAATGTTTTGCTAATTATTAGAGGACAAGTAATCCCCAACTTGGAAATAATAATCCTAATATTTTCCCCTAAGATCTGATGTGGAATAATAGGTGAGAGAGAAACCCTTCTTGTGGTTGGAATATGGGAGGTCATCATAAGCTCAAAAAAAACTCAATAATAGCCTCATCATTCTTAACTAAGTCATGTATTAACATAATATCATCCTTTCTAATATGGGTAATGGTTTAGTCAATATAATTATTACATATAAGATGTTTTTTTTGAACTAAGATTATGAAATTTGACTCTATTATAATGGGATGAGGATCTAAGTGTAAATACAAAGTAGCCATAGAGTCATAAAGTTGGTTACTTTCCATAAGGACTACCTCCATAGAAACAAAGTCAAAGTCTTTAGAAATTTCACACTTAGAAGTCTTATACAACTAAATATGTTTAACTTTGGTTTGATAGGTCTCATAGACTTAGTTAGAAACTAGCTATGAGTCACCTTAGATCCTTATGTTATGAATGCCTGAACATATTGCAATGATCATGCCAAGTAATATGGATTTGTAATCAAACCCATTATTTATACACATAAAGTTTATTTTGAAACCAAATGACATGAATCATCCCATAATAAAAACTAGAATAAATCATTCACCTGCACCTAGGAGACACTTGGCCCCATCAAAGTAGAAGCCTCATTGATCATGTCTGGAAGGACTATCACCTGGTAATATTTCTTAGTCTTATGATATATAAACAATATGAATATTTATAATACTAGTTGACCCCTATTGGGGTTCTTAGTTTCAAGACTCAGAAGATAAATAAGTCCCTACCCCTTAAGGGGAAAATAGGAGAATCTATGGAAAATCAAAAGGTCTACCCTTATGATACAAGTTAATGAGGGGAATAAAATATGGGAACTCAAATGGATTACTTATAAGGTCAGTATTAAGGTAGGTAAGAACTTATATGAACTAAAAATGCTTCTTGTTAGGATTTATTTTCTGTGGGAAGTATGTCAACATAATTATGATGGGTTTTGGGTGTGCGTATTATGCTAACATACTTATGGTATTTTTGTGGTACAAAATTTATGATAACATAGTTATGTATCTTAAACTATTTTTGATAATACATAGGTAATTCTATTTTTAATGTTGTTATATGTGGGAAAGTTCATAATAAATTAGTGAGTGGCTATCCAAAGGTCTTCTTTTTTACAAAGGGGAGAGAAGGCCTCTCTTTAGGTGTTCATAGAAAATTATGAGATCTAATGTTGGTTTATATGGTCATTATTATCAAATTATGAAAGTTATCCTCAAGAACTATAATGGGTAAGGGAAGAGGAATGGTATGACTACATAGTGGATAATTAAGAATGTGATGTAAATAACCACCAAGTTTAGACCTTAATAGAATAATTGACATTTCAGGTGGAAGTAAACCTAACTAGTCAATAACTTTGGAAAACTAATATGTTATTATGATAGTGTGATTAAGGATCATAATTAAAATAGGATCAAAATAAATACAATCAATATGCAAACTATGATTTCCCATGTGTGAGCAAGCCTTGGGTGATTATGATGGTAATCACATGAGTATTTCTCATCAAGGGAATCATTTTAATTCTTTGACATCTCTATCATGCAAATATTAGGTAAACTAGATAAAACCTATTGGGGTTCCCAATTTTGAAGCTCATATAAGTTATAGGTCCTCAACCCTTGTGTGTCAAATTAGAGGATAAGTGTCATGTCCTTCTCTAGGATACTAATAATCTCATCCATGGACATGGTGGAAACTATTAAAATGTTTATTAGATCTAAATTGGTGATGTTTTTAGTTTTCACTACTTAATTTCCTATAGTTTATCATTTAATAAGGCTTGATTGATCTATATCCCTTTATTTAGAACAACCACTTTGGGTTTTGTAAGCTTTATACATCCAACAAATGTAAAGGTTTTGTGACCCCATTGGTAGGTAGGTGATATTCAATATGCAAGATTCATTTTTCACATGGTCATTTGAAGTATATCAAAAGGCTTAGGATCACATTGGGCTATGAAAACCTTTTTGAAATGAAGGAACCATATTTACTAGAATAAGGTTGAAGGAATTTATTGCATCCTATGTATACATGGTCTTCCAAAGAGTATGTTATAGTTGGTATATTTATCAATCACATAAAAATCAATTACCATTATCTTGGTAACCAAGGAGATTTGGAGCATGATGTTTCTTATTGAAGTATATTTGAGGTTGTTGTAACCTTACAAGGTATTATGTGTCATGGAATAATTAATTTGCCCATAATTAAACTTCTAGAGGAAATAAAATGGGATAATATTGATGGTTTCTCCATCATCAACCATGGATATCTTCACATAATTATTTTAATTCCAAACTTTTAGGAACAAGGTGGGATCCCCTCTCATAGATACCTTATATTCAATAGGGGGGATCTACAAATCAAATAAATAGATAGAGTCTCATGAATCCTTCCCAAGTGGGAACATATCTTGATCAATGTGGTTGATTTAAGTATTTGTCATAGGAGTAGAACTAGATAAATTCACAAAACTTAGGGCATAAAAAAATGAAGATATATGGGAGCGTGATTTTATGAGAAGAAAAATAAACTAAAGTGGGATAATGTTTTGGTAATATCTAAAATCAAAGCATAGATCCACACATGCTTAGGGATAGACTCGGTATCAATAATATTTGAGAGATGAGGAGTAGTAGATTGATATTATTTGATATTAGTAATGATATTGGCCTCTTCCTCAACCTATAACTATACAACCATTATCATTTTAGTCTTGACCTAGAGTCCTAATTGAGGGCTAATGTCAGTGTTGGTGGTTCTAGATGTAGAAGCCTTTGTATCATTAGTGCACACAAGAGTGAAATAGAAATGTTAAACCACTTGGTTTTGTAAGATTACTTGAGCTTGATTTCATGAAAATCATGTTTTATGATTTAGAAATTGGTTATGATAGGCTTGGAGGTTTTGATTTCGAGGATCAATGGGATGGCCTTGATGGGTTTGATAATTTTCCCCTATAGTTCTTAAGAACATGTCCAAATTTTTTTATCTCTAATCCTCAAGGAGTCTTTGTATAAATTCATTATACTCCCTAAAATTTTTGGTATCATGTCCAATGACTTGGTGGAGGAGATAGTAGACATTAGGATCATAATAACTAGGCCTTTGAATTTGTCCCAGTTGACCAAACCCTTTCTCATTATTTCTTAGGTAATAGGTTCTATTTTGGAACTAATTAAAACTCTCAACATGTTGAAATTGGTTTTGATTTTGATTTTGATATTCATGTTTTGAGGTGGTGGATGATTAGATTCAGCCACATGAACCACAGGAGTGGTATTTTGGATCAACATACCCACATTTTGATTAGTATTTATGTTGTTCATAGGTTGAGATGGGTTATTGGGAATAGGATTAAGATTTTTGCCTTGATAGGTCATGTCATTAGTGTTGGTGTTCCTATTTTGATTGAGGACATTGGGTCCCTAGTTATTGGTGTTCACCTAGTTTGCATTTTAAAATTCCCCATTATTTTGGTTGTGGGTAGAAATGTGACCATTATCCCCATAGGTTTGTCAACAACTATTAATGCATTCTTGTTTTATTCATAAGGCACTCTTAAGAGATTAATATTAGGATAAGTATGGGAATTTATAAATACCTTCCCTCATCTCCTTGTTAAGGGAGTGTAGGAAGAGGTCACACAACTCTGTAGTCCATATAAGTAACATTGACATATGAATAAAGGACCTACATCCATCTTATTATAAAATGGGTAGTTGATTTATTTTATTCTTTATTGATGTGGAGAAAATATTTAATTCCAATCTTTATAAGATTATTCATATCTAAAGCCTTAATTAACTCAACCATTAACTGGTATAAGGAATGAATGGACCCTTTGGTGAGGTGATAATACCAATCAATAAAGATTTATTCTAGGGTTTTAGGAAAGATTTTGGAAAAAACCCCATCCCAAGGTAAGAGCTCCATCACAATAGTGGCACAAGCCTTGTCATGTGCATTGGGATGTCCTTTCCCTTTAAACTTGGAAATGTCTGGTAGTGTACATGGGATAACAAATCCTCATATGTTGAGGTCAAGGGTTTTGTTGTTGCTTGTGTAACACACCATAATTCTTCCAAGAAATAGGGAACCTCTTTTTTTTACTTTTTAATCTACTTTCTTGCACTCATGATGAATCTTTCTTAGCAGTTCTAATTTTCCTTAATGGTTCATCTCATTTTTCATGATAAATTAGGACCCAAAACCATCACCCTTGAAAATACCATTTATATGTGAGAAAATGTCATAGAAGTGGAGTTATGACCTCCCAATTTGCATATGAAGCCTGGTTCTCTCAACTCTCCTAACCTCTTACCCTGATCCAATATTTAATTTAAATTTTCATGTTCTTCAATATCTCAAAACTTATACCATTATGATGACCAAGTCTAAATGATAAATTTTTATATATAACACTTGGCCCCAAAGCAAAGTATTTTTATACTTACACTCATATAGAATCCTTGCTTGCCTACTCTCTCATCTCCCAAGAATTAAGGAACCTCTTTTTTTACTTTTTTATCAACTTTCTTGCACTCATGATGCATTATTCTTATAACTCTTAATTTTCCTTGATGGTTCATCTCATTTTTCATGCTAAATTAGGACCCAAAACCATCACAATTAGAAATACCATTTCTATGTGAGAAAAGTTCATAAAAGTGGAGTTATGACCTCCCAATTTGCATATGAAGCCTAGCTCTCTCAGCTCTCCTAAATCTCTTAGCTTGATCTAATATTTAATCTAAAATTTCATTTTCTTAAAGATCTCAAAAATTATACCATTATGATGACCAAGTCTAAATGATAAATTTTCATATATAACACTTGGCCCTGAAGCCAAGTCTTTTTATACTTACACTCATATAAAATCCTTGCTTGCCTACTCTCTCATCTGCCTATAACTACTTTGGGGATCAATTTTATTCCCATGTCTATTATTAATCTAGGACATATTTAATCATTTATATCTCACTCATGTGGATAAGTTTCATGTTTTACTCTTTCAACTCAAATGTATTTTTGGGGCACATCCCACTTACATGGTCTCCAGATTAATTATTCTCTTTCTTAGGTCTCTCATTTTACCCTAGGGTTTATCTTGGTTTCCATGAAATTTTAGCCTCTATAACCTACTCTATCATGTTAACGGGGCTTATTCAAGAATGTTTACCTTATACTAAGCTTGTAAAATCTTACTAAGTCTAGTAAAAACTTTTCTTTTCTTTTAGTTATGTCTAGCTAGGCATGATTAAAAGATTCCCAAGTTCTAACATCTAATCAAGATTTAAACCTCTAATTAGGTCTTCAACATTCAATTTTCTTATGTATCTTCCTAATCAAGTTTTTTTAATAGAGAATAGGTCTTGTGTAAATTTTTCTAAGTATCTTATACCTAATCAGGTTTTAAATCTTAACTGGGTCTAGGAGTGTCATTTGATGTAACTACAATGTTTATCAATTTTTTTAATAGGTCGAGGGTCTTGATCTTGTCATTTATCTTCATTATCTAGGTTTTTAGGCCTGATTAGGTCACTAAGGGAAAATATTTAGGGGTCATATACCTAACTAAGGATAAAACCCCCAAATAGGTCTTGAGGTTCATTAGGAGTTGGTGAAAGTGTCGATTGGGCCCTGAGCCCTAACAAGGTCATTGGGTAACTTAGGGCCCTATAACTTTGTTAATTAGGCTAAGATCCATAAATTTAATTATATACTATATGCATAAAACTTGATAGTTCTAATTAAGGATCTAGACCTTGATTGGTTCTTAGGCCCCCACAACTCATTTTCCCACCAATTTTGATTTTAAAGCATGATGCTAATCAATAAATAAGACCTTATTAGGTCTGTAAGTTAATAAAAAGTGTCCCTTGATTATATTTAGCCTTTTAATTCCCTATTAGAACTAGAGGGTAAATTTTCAAATAATAACATTTAAAAAGACTTGTCAATTTTAGAAAATATTGAATAGACATGTTGGGCCAATTATTTGGTAGTCTCTCATTTTTTTATCATAATTTTTGCTCTGGCTATCAAAGCTTTGAACAATTCATGTTGATTAAAATCTAGTTCTATCCCAAATGCAACGTTTTTCAATTTTGTATAGTTTTTCTTGTGTAAAAACCTATTCACATTTTAGTGTTAATTTTAGTGTTCATTTCCTTTAAATACATGTTTTAACTTCTATTTTAGTCCATTTTCAAGATTTGAATAGTGAAAAAGGCAAATTTAGAGGGAGGGGATGGATAAAGAGGTAGTTGATGAATTAATGGAGGTATTTGGGACATTTTGGAGGGAAATCTTCCCCATGGGAGACCTTTTTCTATATATTGGATGCATTTGACACTCAAATAGTTGGATTTTCCTCTCCACATGAGATTTGGATCCATCCCTTTTTTATTTCTATAATTTTTATGGTTTATTAGTGTTAATCTCTCCATTAACTCCTCTCATGTTGTTATGATGGTAAAATTTTGAGAGATATATTGTAATAAACTTCAATGTGATTGTAAAAATTATGTATCTTGATTAATTAGAGACTTAATATTATTTACTACATTCTACGTATGTAAATGGTGTTTTTTGTTGTCTTCTCCATTATTTTCTCTTCTTAGAATCTTGTACTAGCTTTATATTTAATTTTGCAAGCACTAATTAGATCAAGGACCCGTTTACAAATATCATTCAATTATGAAATCATTTTTTCCAATGTTATTGTAGGATATTATTTTCTTTCCCTTTCCCTTCTCTTTTGTTTTTGTTTTAATTATTTGTTAAACTAGGGGTTGAATGCAATCAACTACTTTTGCATACCTTAGTTTCTTTAAAATATTTTCCATTACCTTTTATTGCATCATTAACCTTAATCCAATGAAACAAATGATTGAATAAATTAGTAACATAAACATCAAACAAAACCCTAAACAACTAATTTTGAATTTAGGCAAAACCACACTAAATGCTTGATTATTAATTTAACTATTTTGGGAATAATGGAGTTGTATTCCTATTTTAGTTAAGGGCTTGGACTAATAAATTAGTAAATAATATTGCAATAATTATAGTTCTGATTTGTATTATTTATCTATATTTTTTACCTTTCTAAAAATATTAATAAATAAGGAGAAAATATAACTTATCGAGAAACATGCTGAGATGGTTGATATAGGGTCTGAAACTGGTTGTGTAGGATTATGACATCACCACAAATCAAAAATTTGGATTTCATTTGATGAAAGGATAGAAGCACTAAAAAAATGACACTTTAGGGTTTGATGATATTTTCCACTCCTACCACTATTGTTCAAATTGGTCACGAAGACCTAAAATGTTTGGGTTCTTTGTGTTATTCCTGTGTGAGCTTGCCTATGAAATCTTGATTGTTGATTGTCTATAGAACTCACTATAGAGTTTTTTTAATATTTAAACCTTAACCCTCCATTATGAGTGATAAATGAGATTTAAATCACTTTATAAATGGGGATTAGTGTGTGTAAGATGCACAAAATATGTGATCCACACCTCTTATGTGGGAATGCTACCTACATCCTAATACTATGAAGAGGGATCAATCCATATGTAGTTCTCACACCTAATGTGCTTTGTGTAATAGTGTGATGTGAATGCAAAAATTATAAATTTAGAGTGTTTGGGGTGGCTAAGGACTTGTATGAGGATTTTAATCTATTTGCAGCTATGTTGGGTGATTATATGTAGAGAATAGGAAAGTTTGCCTTAGTAGTTTTCTTGTATTCTTTCTTGCTTTTTAAGATTTTTCACCCCCTTTATAAATGATCTTTGGATAGGATTTAATAGGGAACCATTGGTCATGGGTTATATGTATTCATGTTAGGCCAACATAATGAAGGATAGGGATCAAATGAAAATGACTATTTGGGCTCAAAATGTAAATGGATAGGAACACCAAAATTACGACACGCTAGGGTCTGATTCTATAGTCCAAGTATGGCACTCCTATCCTATACACTCAAGACCTAAGGGAATAGAATTGGCATATGAAAATTATCATGGTTGATATGAAATTATCATTTAGAAGGTTTTAAATGGATGGTAATGAGTGAAAAGGTGTATAGAAGGGTCATAAGAGAATGCAAAAAGGAGCTATAGATAGGGTGTCACAAGCCACACTCAGACTACCAATTTGGACATTTTATATGACTACATTTGCCCCCCCATTTATTCTAGTGATATAATAAATCAAAATACTAGGATAAATGAAAAGTAAAAAGTATACCTAAACTTACCTACAAGGGTGAATCCAATGAAGATGTATGATGTTGAGTGATGTTGAGTGATATTGAGTGATGCTGAGTAATGTTGGGTATGTGTTTTACCAAAAGTAATATCACAATTGGAGCTGGGTGCTCAATTTCCTCAGAGTAGCTCAAGAATATAAAGGTTAGCCTTTTGGTTCCATTATTTCCCACTAAGTGAATCTATGTGATCATACATGTGTTAATCAATGTTTGCACTGTGTGTCCAATCCCTCTAAGTAGGTGGCTCAAGAATACAAAGGTTAGCTAGTCCTTTGGCTCCATCATTTCCCACTAAGTGAAGATATGAAATGATACTAATATTAATGTGTGTGTCATATGAGATGGATCTTGAATCCCATGAATACTTTGAAATCTAAGAATGTGACATGGATAGATGAATGTGTACTTAGAACTAGTCCAATCTTGGCCACTCTAAAAGGTGGAGATTAGGCTTGTATTAAAGCCACTCCAAAATGATGTCAACCATTTATAGATGGAATAAGGAATAAAACTACTAAGACCACTTGGGTAATATACTAAACTCAAAAAAAATAAGGCAAATATGCCATGCACATTTCCTCTAATTACTAGTGTCTATAACATGGATTATGATCTAGAAGTTGTACCCATTGCCCAATCTAAAACTAAAAGGGAGAGCCATCATGTCATGTATGATGCCCCTATATCTATATTATTTGAGAAAAACTATATTGAAACTATTGAATCTAAATTGAACTATAGCTGACAAAATTATAATTAAACTTACCTTTATGTTTATTTCTAAAAAAATTGAGTTTTTTTTATTTGGACATGAGTGCTATAAATAAGAAACTTTACTATTCAATGTTGTATTCCAAGTATGGTTATCTTATCCTTTGATATTTATGATCAATTTTCTATATTTTTCACTATTTTCTTGGGTTATTATGCCTGGTTTGGGTTATAGTTTCTATTTTGAGTGTTTTAAAAACTAATTTTTGACCAGTAGAAGGCTATGATCTCTATGACAAAACCCCTATTTGCTACACCCTCTTTTGAAGGTATGAATGAATACCCTATAATGACTTCCCTTAGAATAAATATCTTTAAAAGTGTGTTATGCTATGAAATACATGATATAGTAATGATAATTGTAAACTTGTTTGAAGATATAACATAGTTTATATTGGAGATTGTTAGATCAATAGGGGTATGCCTAGATAGATGTAACTATGTAAATAACATGTGAAGTATACTAAATTGAATCTATAAAATTTTAATTATTAGTTTTCAAGGAGGTATGGAGCATGATTTCCATCATGGCATCCAAAAAAATCAAGATAATGTATTATATGGATCATGGCATTACAAATAATTGAGAGCTAATAAGTAACAATAATGCAAGACAAGAAGCATACAAAACTAGCCAAGGGGCCAGGAAAAAAAGGGACATGGGTATATGCCACTCAAACTAGAAAGCAATCATACAAGGCATGTTTTAATGCCCACATACATGTTAGGATGTGGAGCTAAAAGCTTCACCAAGGAGCACACAAACAGGTTCAGGTCTACACAGACGCCGACGTCGGTCAGGAGCGACCGACATCGGTCAGTTGCAGTTGCAGAGGCGCCGACGTCGGCAGTATGGTCAGCCGGCGACGGTCATAGGTGAATAGGCAGGAACCGACGTCGGTTACCTGTGTGTCCAGAAAGCGATTTCCGAGGATAGAAGTGAGTGTTTGCATGATGAGTTTGAGTTGTAGACTCAAGCTCGCGTCTCTATTGTTAGCAATATTATTTTTAGAGCCCTTGTTGAAGAGGCTTAACTGTTTGTTGTAAGATCATGCTCAAGTTTCCTATTTCTATATGTAGGAGAGATCTTCTAAGCTATTGTGTGTATGAGAGTTGAACTGTAAGAGTAGAACATTGTGAATGTTTGAAGGACAGTATTGAGTTGCATCAATCTAGGTTGTTGGATTTGAGTGTACTTGAGAGAGAGCTCTTGAGGAATAGAGATCTAGTGAGAGATCTTGTGTGCATCTGAGAGAGGTGTGGAAGAACAAAGTTATTCATTTGTATTCCTATTGTAAAGAGTTTTTAATACAAGTTTTCAGGGTGTTTTCTTGTATATCTTGTTCTGTGCTATTTATCATTTCAGTTACTTATCTATCTGATTCATTTCCGCATTTATTGCTTTCACAAGTGTAATCCATTTTTGGTTGATCCCCAACAAGTGGTATCAGAGCTCAGGTTCACTAACAGGTGGTTCAGATCTGTGTAGTGTGTTTGGATTACAGGTTGCTCACAGGGGTTTCTGCAGGGATTTCTGTTTGAGTGGGAGAAGCAATGGCAGAAGAAAGTAAGTTGAGAATGGAAAATTTTAATGGCAAGAACTATCAACACTGGAGAATGCAGATAGAGGACTATCTGTATTAGAAGGATCTTTACTTACCATTAGGTGGGATAGCAAAGAAGCCCAAGGACATGGAGGATGAAGAATGGGAAGTTCTTGACAGAAAGGCTCTAGGGTCTATAAGACTGAGTCTGGCCTCCACTGTGATATCTAATTTGTCACAGGCAAAAACTATGGTAGAGTTAATGACCACGTTAGCAAATTTGTATGAAAAACCCTCCGCTTCAAATAAGGTATATTTGATGAAGCAATTATTTAATTTGCATATGCAAGAAGGTGGATCTGTTTCTAATCACCTGAATGATTTCCATGGTATTGTTAATCAGTTAAGTTCTATCAATATTGTATTTGAAGATGAAATAAAAGCTCTTTTGATATTATGTTCTTTGCCTGAAAGCTGGCATGGCTTGGTAATGGCAGTTTCTAATACTGCTTCTGCTTCGAATATTTTAAAAGTAGAGGATGTGGTTAGTGTTATTTTGAATGAGAAAATTCATAGGAAAAGCACAGAAGAGACATCTGGGACATCTGGGAACACTTTAAATCTCAAGAGCAGAGGAAGGCAAAAAGAAAAGAGCAAGAGGAGATCAAGATCTAAGTCTAAGGGAAGAGGCAGGTCCAAATCCAGGAATGGCAGAAGGCCACAATGCTGGAACTGTGGAAAGTTGGGGCACATAAGCAAAGATTGCTGGTCAAAGCCTAAGGAGGACAATCAGCATGAAGGAAAGGAAGAGACAAAGGTTGCAGGTATTGCACAGGATGCTCTTATTTTCTCTTTGCATAATAATATAGAATCTTGGGTATTAGATTCTGGTGCATCTTTCCATGCTACCCCTAACAGAGAATATTTCAGTGACTATGTCCATGGAGATTTTGGAATAGTGTACTTAGGGGATGATGAGCCTTGTAAGATTACTGGCAAAGGTAAAGTGCAGCTAAAGATGCAGAATGGCAACACATGGGTGTTGAGAGATGTGATGCATGTTCCTAGTTTGAAGAGAAATTTGATCTCTGCAGGTAAGCTAGGTGATGAGGGTTGTACAGTAACTCTCACAGTAGATTCTTGGAAGGTGACCAAGGGTTCACTTGTTATGGCCAGAGGTAAGAGAGAAGGTACTCTCTATTTGTGTAATTGTGTTACTAACAAATCTCCTTCCGTTTTATCTACTTCAGATGTGGATGCTAAATTGTGGCACTCAAGGCTTGGCCACATGAGTGAGAAGGGGATGTCAATTCTTAAGTCTAAAGGTATGCTTTCAGATTTGAAAAGTATGGATCTAGAATTTTTTGAGCATTATGTATTTGGAAAACAGAAAAGGGTTAGTTTTCTAAAGACTAGGTCTACTAAGAAAAGGCAGAAGTTGCAGCTTGTTCACACAGACGTGTGGGGACCAGCTCAGGTAGCCTCTATTGGCGGATCACAGTACTATGTTACATTCATAGATGACGCCACAAGAAAGGTATGGATCTACTGTATTAAAAAGAAATTTGATGTTTTTGAGACTTTTAAGATTTGGAAAGCCATGGTTGAGAATGAAACAGGTAGAAGATTAAAGTGCTTGAGATCTGATAATGGCGGTGAGTTCTGCAGTCTTAAGTTTAACTGGTATTGTTACACTCATGGAATCCGAAGACAAAGGACGGTTCCAAGGACACCTCAGCAGAATGGTATTGCTGAAAGGATGAACATAACTATTATGGAGCGTGCAAGATGTATGAGATTGCATGCAGGGTTGCCCTTAGAATTTTGGGTAGAAGCAGTTGACACCACAGTGTACCTGATCAACAGAGGACCCTCTACAGCTCTGGATGGTGGAATTCTAGAAGAGGCATGGACAGGTAAAAAGGTAGATCTCTCATATCTCAAATTTTTTGGTTGTGAAGCCTTTGTGCACATAGATAAGGAAAATAGAAAGAAGCTTGATGCTAAGTCTATGAGGTGCACATTTATAGGCTATGGCTCAGATGATTTTGGTTTTAGATTTTGGAATCTAGGAACTAACAAGGTAATTAGGAGCCGTGATGTTGTTTTCAATGAAAGAGTGATGTACAGTGATCAGATAAGGAAGCTAGATCAATCTGGGCAGAGCAATAATGAATTGGACGAAGTTATGGTCCAAAATGAGCTCGCAGGAAAAAGAAATAATCACTTACAGGAAAACACAGAGACCGACATCGGCAGGTTAGGAACCGGCGTCGGCAGTACAGAAACTGATGTCGGTCATACAGAGACCAACGTCGGCAGACCAGGCACCGGCATCGGCCAGGAAGAACCGGCATCGGCCAGTAACAGGTCTACAGGTGGCCGAGGTCGGTCACTGTCAGAAAATTTGGGTGGACAGATTGTTGAGAACGAGTACAAGACACCAATCAGGAGGTCTGAAAGGGTAAGTAAGCCTCCAATTAGATATTCTCCTTCCTTATATTATTTATTGCTAACTGATGGTGGAGAACCAGAGAGTTTTGAAGAAGCATTACAGGTGGAGTCCAGGAGTAAGTGGGAGCGTGGCATGGTTGAGGAGATGGAGTCCTTAAGAGAGAACCAAACATGGGATTTGGTTGAATTGCCAGCTGGTAAGAGAACACTGAAGAACAGATGGACCTACAGGTTGAAAGAAGGTGAGGATGGACATATGAGATATAAGGCCAAATTGGTGGTAAAAGGATTTGCACAAAAGCCAGGTATTAACTTTGGTGAGATTTTTTTGCCTGTTGTTAAGATGACTTCTATAAGGGTTGTATTATCTTTGGTTACTTTTGAGGATTTGCATCTTGAGCAGCTAGATGTTAAGACAACATTTCTTCATGGAGATTTGGATGAGGAAATTTACATGGAACAACCAGAAGGTTTTGAGGTCAAGGGTAAGGAGAAACTAGTGTGCAGGTTGAAGAAAAGCTTGTATGGCCTCAAGCAAGCTCCTAGGCAATGGTACTTGAAATTTGACAGGTTTATGACTGAGCATGGCTACAGTAGATGTCAATCCAACCATTGTGTATATTTTAAGAGATTTGATAACGGTAGATATATTATTTTATTGTTGTATGTAGATGATATGCTGGTTACAGGATCTCACATGCAGGATATCTCTGAGCTTAAGGTGAGATTAGCTCAAACATTTGCTATGAAGGATTTGGGAGCAGCAAAGAAAATCCTTGGCATGAGCATTAAGAGAGACAGGGAAAATCACAGGTTGATATTGTCTCAAGAAGATTATGTGGACAAGGTGTTGAAATGGTTCAATATGCAGGATGCTAAACCGGTAAGCACACCTTTGGATGGACACTTTAAGTTGAGTAAAGAACAATGTCCTAATTCACATGATGAGGTAGAGTACATGAGTAAGGTTCCATATTCTTCCGCGGTAGGAAGTTTGATGTATGCAATGGTGTGTACTAGACCGGATATTGCCCAAGCAATAGGAGTAGTAAGCAGGTATATCGCCAATCCAGGAAAGGAACATTGGAAAGTAGTACAATGGATCCTTAGATATCTGAGAGGAACCAGCAGTAGACACTTATGCTATGGAGGTTCAGATACTTCTCTACATGGCTATGTAGATTCAGATATGGCAGGGGATTTGGATGGCAGGAGGAGCACTACAGGTTATGTTTTTACTATAGGTGGAACGGTAGTTAGTTGGATATCTAAGTTGCAGAAGGTTGTAGCCTTGTCAACTACAGAAGCAGAGTACATTGCAGCTACAGAAGCTAGCAAGGAGATGATATGGATGACACGGTTCATGGAAGAGCTTGGAAGGGAGCATGGGAGTTGCAGATTGCATAGTGACAGTTAGAGTGCAATCCATTTAGCTAAGAACTCAGCTTTTCATTTTAGAACCAAGCACATACAGCTAAGGTACCACTTCATACGGCAGGTATTGGAAGATGGTGAGTTGAAGCTGGAGAAGATCCATACAGACAAGAATCCTGCTGATATGCTAACAAAGCCGGTTACTAAGGAGAAGTTGAATCTTCATTCAACTTCTATTGGTCTTCATGATTGAGTTGAAGATGGAGGAGCTAGAAGATGTTGCTGTACAGGTACTGGTGCAGCTAGTTTATCTCCAAGTGGGAGATTGTTAGGATGTGGAGCTAAAAGCTTCACCAAGGAGCACACAAACAGGTTTGGGTCTACACAGATGCCGGTGTCAGTCAGGAGCGACCGACATCGGTCAGTTGCAGTTGTAGAGGCGCCGATGTCGGCAGTATGGTCGGCCGGTGACGGTCACAGGCGAACAGGTAGGAACCGACGTCGGTTACCTGTGTGTCTAGAAAGCAATTTTCGAGGATAGAAGCGAGTGTTTGCATGATGAGTTTGAGTTGTAGACTCAAGCTCACATCTCTATTGTTAGCAATATTATTTTTAGAGCCCTTGTTGAAGAGGCTTAACTGTTTGTTGTAAGAGCATGCTCAAGTTTCCTATTTCTATATGTAGGAGAGATCTTCTAAGCTATTGTGTGTATGAGAGTTGAACTGTAAGAGTAGAACATTGTGAATGTTTGAAGGACAGTATTGAGTTGCATCAATCCAGGTTGTTGGATTTGAGTGTACTTGGGAGAGAGCTCTTGAGGAATAGAGATCTAGTGAGAGATCTTGTGTGCATCTGAGAGAGGTGTGGAAGAACAAAGTTCTTCATTTGTATTCCTATTGTAAAGAGTTTTTAATACAAGTTTTCAGGGTGTTTTCTTGTATATCTTGTTCTGTGCTATTTATCATTTCAGTTACTTATCTATCTGATTCATTTCCACATTTATTGCTTTCACAAGTGTAATCCATTGTTGGTTGATCCCCAACAATACACATATAATTAAAAATAATCAAGGTTGGCATGAGGGTCATAAACACATAGAAGAGTAGAAGCACAAGACATTAACAAATGTCTTAAGGCACTTGAAAGAGATAAAATAAGAACTGGGAAATGTAATCACATCTATATACTCAAAGAAAGAAAAAAAAAGCATGTAAATGTTGTTAATACTATTGAATCTAACTAATCATAGTAAGAAGTGAAAGTATGCAAAACATGGAGTACAATACTGGGTAGATGCTAAGAAATACACAAGTGATATATACTAGTGAGTGTTGATAGAATAATCTATGTAAGATAGTAAGTAATGTACATCATCATGATAAATAGAGTGTGTGGTGTAATAGTGACATAACTTAGATGGTGTAGTCATATATAATATGCCCTTGGTAGGTAGATATGTCAATGTATGTCTCGAATGTAGAAGTAGGATTCACCTTAAATGGGTAGAGTGAAGCAATAAGGGATTTGGGTGCCATTGGACACACTCAAATAAGATCAAGTGAAACATGGTAATATAGATAAATTAACAAATAATAACATAGAAAAATAAAATTTAATTCTATCATGGTATTAGAAATGTAAAGCATGGATAATGCATACAATTGAAATGTTTTTGGTGTTTTGAGTTATTTGAATGTTTTTGTATTTTGACATGTTATATTTTTTTGGTATTTTTGAAATAATATATTTACAAACAATCAAAAAGAAACTATGTACAAGAAATATTGAGAATAAATGATACTAATCAATGAGTCTAATGAGAGACTCCTTACCATGGTATCCTATATCAAGGAGAGTAATCATGTATGATCATGAATCATAATGAAAGGGCCGAGTTTGTGACTCTAAAATCTATGTATGATACAAATACTCTAAAATATTTGTAGTGAAAATTGAGTATGGAATCCCCCTATAACTTTGAGAAGTGGATGCAATTTTAGGGTTCTTAGGGACCCATATAGTAGTAGAAGAAACTATCTAAAAGTGTGTTATATGTTTAGAGGCATGAGACCTCAATTATACTACCCTAGGTGTGAATATTGTAGGTAGAAACTGTTTAGAGTCTTGAAACTATTGCTAATGTATTTTTTTCCTTATGAGAGGCCTCCATGGAAGTATATGAACTCTTTATGCTTGTGAGGGTGTCTTTGGTTGTGTTTGAATCTTAATTGGAGGAAAAACTATAATTGGTAGAAGAGCTAAAACTAGTGACTGTAAAATAAGAGATGTTTCTAAAGTGGGGAGTGGTATTATATGGAACTCCACCAACTCTAACAAATTGATTACCATGAATTAATTTCTTGCATCTTTGAACTATAGAAGGTATTTCTCAAAGTTTTTTAATCCATGGTCAACCAAGAAACATGTCAAAGACTCATACAATGGGAATAATAATAAATGGTGTGGCCACATGTATGGGTCCAACCTATAGATAAAGTATAATCTCACCTAATGAACTTTGTATGTGCCCATTGAATCCACTAATAACTATGTCTATCAAGGTAATATCATAGTCTAAATATCCCAAATGCTAAAGTAATGTCATAGTGCACATTTTCACACTATATCCATTATCTATGAGAACATTATGAATGTAATGATGCCCAATGTAGGATTTGATAAAGAGTACATGGTAATCTAAATCATCCTCAATTATCTCTTTCTCTAAGGATATGGAAGGTCTAT
Organism: Torreya grandis; assembly: GCA_037957365.1. Classification (NCBI taxonomy): domain Eukaryota; kingdom Viridiplantae; phylum Streptophyta; class Pinopsida; order Cupressales; family Taxaceae; genus Torreya; species Torreya grandis. The sequence goes on along the minus strand of JARHVA010000337.1, from coordinate 4,490,469 downwards.
ATTGAACTCTATAATTATATACACCAATCATGTTTCTCAAAGGATGTGACTCAACTGAAGGTGCCTGGTATGTAGCTAGTGGAGGATGTGCATGGTATGCATGGCGATCACCTAATGTGTCCCTTATCTCTTGTTTCTAATGCTATGGGAAAGGATATGAGAAAATTTTCAAAGCCTTGTCCTATGTTTACTTTGCCTATGGAAGCTCAATTAAAGTTCAAAGATCAATAAGGTTTCCATCTATCAAGTCTTGTATCTTGTGTTTCAAATTAATGAATCTATTTTTTGTATGGATTGGGGCCATATGAAAATTTCAAAATGCATTTTGATCATACACACATGGAAGAGGATTTATTATATTGAATTCTGAAATAGGAAGGAGAGATATGATATTGTATTCCAGTAGCTACTTTAAAACTTTGGCTAGAGATATTAGTAGTTTGGTAAAGACTCACCAAGGAGGTGCTAATAAAACCACTTATTGAGGAGGCTCTAAATCTAAATTAATTGTAGGTTGATTTTGACTTTTTCTATCATTAACCTTTACTTTTTATGGGACTTTACTATTACTCTTGTTTATTGTTTCTAATATGTTTGTGTACTTAAATTTTCCCATTTAAATTAATTTAACTTCCCTTTCATTTAGTGTATGACATAACTCAATGAAATAAGATAACCTTTTGAACATTATTGACTCATAAAATAATGGTAAAAGACTCTGTTTGAAGAGATCCTATAATTCTTGATCGGCCATGGGGCTAGTCATTTTAGCCAAGATAGTCTTATATCAAAGAAAAAAATCCATGAGATGCTCATTTGACCTTTGTTTCTATTGTGAAACTTGGGAATAAGAAATCTTCTGACCTATGTTAATGCTAAAGTGAACTAGGAACATGCCATCTAAAGGATTGAATGCATTGACTGACTGATTCAAAAGATTATAAAACCATTGTAGATCACAATACTTTAAAATCCATAGAAATAACTTAGTTAGTAACCATTTATTTGGAACATAGTCCAGGCATGATACATGAAAAACACTCAATTATGTCTCTAGATCACCCTTTCCATCATATAGAGTGAGCTTGGATTGAATAAAACCTAGCTGTAAGGGTGTAGAAGTATTATGACATGCCAATGGTGTATGAAGTAAAGAAAAAGAATCTAAATCCTGTAGTGGTCTACAACCACCTTGCTCAAGATTTAGCACCTTGGATTGAAGATATTTTATCCCTTTCACAAGGGCAACCACATCAAGAGACAAAAATGTATTAGTCATAATTGGTGGTGCTTCATAGGAAGGTTGGGTTGCTATAGGGGTTGTTGAGATATAGTTTCCCTCATAGTGTCATTTGTAATTGGTTATTCTATGGTTTCAAAGGATTGACCATTATTTTATTTTTATTTTTCTTATTGTATTATTTTAAGAATATAATCTTATATAATAGGATGTTTAGTTAAAAGGTCTTGAAGTTCCCTCTTATCAGTTTCATTAAAACTAGTATACTGGGCCATTATTAAAGTAGGAAAACAAATTGAAAATGGATTGAATTTTTTGAAATAAGTTATAATAATAAAAATGAAATGGAATAAAATTAATAAATAAAGGAAATGTAAATTCATAAAAATAACAAACTAGAATATGCATAAAAAGGATATGAAGCTCACAAACATGTAAGGTGACACCTCAAGAAGAAAATGGACCTAATAAATTTAGCTAGGGTTTGAAGGAATTTTTTAAAAATTACTATGGTAAATCTTAAAAAACTAAATGTGAAATTTTGATTTATATATGCAAGAAAATTTATAAAAAATATTAGAACAATCAACAAGGAAATTTCCTTAGGGTTTTTAGGGTTTTTATGCACAAATGAAGTAAGTCAGGTTTACCAAATGATTTAACTATTTTGGGAATAATGGAGTTTTATTCCTATTTTAGTTAAGGGTATAGATTAATAAATTATTAAAGAATATTTCAATAATTCTAGTCCTAATTTGTATAATTTATCTATTTTTTTACCTTTCTAAAAATAGTAATAAATAAGGAGAAAATATAACTTATCTGGAAATAGGCTAAGATGCCTGATATAGGTTCTAAAACTTAATATGCAAGAATGAGATAGTGTCACAAATTAGAATCTAGCTTTCATTAAACAAAAGGATAGGAGCACCAAAAATAAGACACTTTAGGGTCTAACATTATTGTCTACTCCTATCGTTGTTGTCCAAACTAGTCATAGAGACCTAAACTTTTTGGGTTCTTTATGTTATTCCTGTGAGCTTACCTATGAAATCTTGAGTGTTGATTGTAAATATAATTCATTATAGAGATTTTTTAATCTTCAAACCCTAACCCTCTATTATGATTGATAAAATAGGATTTTAATCACTTGATAAAGGGGGGTTAGTGTGTTAAAGATGCACTAAATGTGTGATCCACACCCCTTGTGTGGGAACGCTACCTGAATAATAATACTATGAAGATGAATTAAGCCATATGTAGTTCTCCCACCTAATGTTCTTTGTGTAATAATTTGATTCAAATTCAAAAATGCCAAATTGATAGTGCTTAAGGTGGCTAGGGACTAGTATGAGGGTTTGAATATGTTTGTAGCTATGTTGGATGACTGTATGCAGAGAACATGAAAGTTTGCCTTAGTAGTTTGCTTGTATTATTTCTTTCTTGGTAAGATTTTTCACCCCCTTTGTAAATTTTATTTAGATAGGATTTTATAGGGAATCATTAGTCATGGGTTAGATGTATTCATGCTAGTATGACATAATGAAGGATATGGATCAGATGAAAATGACTATTTAGGCTCAAAATACAAATGAATAGGAGCAACAAAAATGAGACACCCTAGGTTCTAATGCTATATTCCAATTATGGCATTCCTATCCTATAGGCTCAAGACCTAGGGGAATAGGATTGTCCTAGGAAAATCACCCTGGTTGAGGTGGAATGACTATTTAGAAGGTTTTAGATGGTTGGTAATGAGTGATAAGGTGTCTAGAAGGGTCATAATATCATGCAAAAAGGAGCTATGGATAGGGTTTCAAAAGACACACTTAAACTACTAATTTGTACATTTTATATGACTATATTTATATATTTTCAACACCTAACCAGAACATAATTAGACAAAACAATAAACCTATATCACATTTTACATTTTTCAAGTACCCCAAACCCACCAAAACAAAGTTAGATGTTTGGAATAGGAGAATCAACACATACCCATTAAAATGGAATGGTCTTAATGAGCCATTGAGTGAATATTAGTGTGCCTATACTACGTAGCTATAAAACATGGGGAGATTCCCATGAATCTCCTTTCAATAAAGTTGAATCATGAGATAATCCTAGGATGTTATCATGTGCCAAAATGACTACTAATAGAATTGGTTCTAAAATGAGGACCACCACCAATCCATAAAATTAAAACTAGAAATTTAATAAAAAATTCTTACAATTAAACACTTAAGAGTGTTTCCCACACTTGGGTAGTCTAAAAGCTAAACTATAAAGTAGACATATAACCATGAGATGAAAGTCTATAAGGGCTAATTTTTAGTTTTTAGAACTCACTAAACATAGAAAATGAGGGTAAATAAAGGGAAACCAAAAGATCAACAAATTTACTTAACTAGTAGCTTGCTTGCTTCTGTAACTCCATTTATTAACTTATTTTATACCCTTATGAACCTAGAAATAGAAGTTAACCCTACTTGGATTGGTGGAGGTGGATGCCCTATGAATATTCCAAGGATTGTCCATGATTTACCTATGAATCTTGATAAAATTTTCCCAAAGTAAACACCTAATAATATTTAAACATCTGAAGATCATATCCAAGCATTCAAATATGCCTTCATACAAACACAAGTTCAACACAAAGACATGGATTTGTACCTATTTCCTTACTCCTTGTGATAAGTATTTTATGCTTAGTATCTTAATTTTCTAAATATTTCTATCAATTATTATAATAATTTAGAAACCATGTTCATTAACCACTTTAAGATGCCCATTGATCTAGTTATCCTATATCATCACTTTTTGGTTGACCATACGAATCCAAATGTTCATATGGGTGTCTTTAATGCATTATTTCACAATCTTTACCAAAGGTTGAAAGAATTATACACTAACGAAAGTGGATTTCATACAAACATATATGAGGTATTTTGACTCAATGACTTTTGAGTTTTTTAGAATAACCTCAATAGCCCTATTAGTATTATCTTTGGCATATCATGAAGCTATCAATATTGACCAAAAAATGGTACCATAAGATTATGGATTTGGTCATTTACCTTCATTATGCCAACCAAGGGCTTATAATAAATTCCCATAATCAACCATGCTCTTCAACACAACCCATCACTATTGAATCCAATATTAGGTGCCTTATATGTAAACCTAAATGTAGTATATAATACAACAACCATGAAATTTATATCTAAAATTTAGCCTTATGTTCCTCCCAATCATTTTTTTCTAATGAAAAACAATCAACAACTTATTACCATGGCATACAACATTGTTCCTATGCCTAAAACTAGCAGTTATGTTTATTTGACAAGTAACCAACATGTTATCCCATCATTTCTAAATAACTAGATTCCTATTAAAAATGTTCATAAATAAGCACACCCTTATATCCCTATATTTCTAAACACTAATTCACCTATGAATAACCCATAACTGTAATTATGAAGTCAATTAAATGCTGGTGTGAGTGTTGAAGTGGCTAATTTGAAGCAAATGGTTTAGAGGTTGACAAATTATATGGTTAGTTTACATAGACAAGTGATTCAAAACACCAATCAAAACACAAACAACCCACCATAAAATATAAATTTAAACTTTTATAAAACCAATAGATAATGGAAAATTAGGCTAAATAATGGAGGAGTTCATAGCCCATTAGACAACAATAACCAAAATAAAAACAATAATGCTTCCAATGCAGTAAACCTGGTTGATTTCTCATAACCCACTTGGTGTAGGATACACATTATAGATAACCACACAAAAAATAATTGTGAAAAGTTCATCTATGCCTATAACATCTTTTGAAAGGAGGTGGATAACTTAGAACTAGTTCTTATGCCCTATAATGATAACTCAAACTAAGGTAGATGAAACATTAGCACAACTCTAGTCTTAGAAACTTGTGAGTTTTTATTTGAGAGTGATAATGAGTCTAATATAAAATTATATGAGATCCATGCATTTAAATAATTTCAAAGAGGAAATAATCATGAGTTGACAAGTGAGCTTCAAAATTCATTAACTACATCTACTCCTTTGATCAACACTCATGTTCCACCCAATGAGAACTCGAGAAACAACTCATTCCCACCTAAATTACCCACAATGTATTATCCATAAAAAAAACTCTACTCCCTCACAAATTGACAAACTAGTATAAAAAAATTGTTAGTGTTTAGAGCTCTGATACCAGTTGTTAGGATCTTAGAGTATAATTGATTACTTTTGTATAAGCAACTAAACATGGAATTGAAACCAGAAGTAATAAGTAACTAGAAATTAGAAATAGTAATTAATAAGAGATATGATAAATAACCAATCTATATTAAACTCTTTCAGAAGGAAATACAATGAAGAAATCTCTCTCTCCTCACACCTTGAAGATGTATATTAATTCTCCCTCAAGAGTTCTCTCTCTATCAATTACAATCAACTCAATTATTGAATTGTTCCCCATTAATTACAATACTGCCCCATGGGTCTCTTGAATAGAATTAAAAGTAAATAATAATTAGAAAAATAGACTCAAGACTAATTTTAGTCTTTACATGCAAACTAACTATTCTCCTAAAAATAGAAATTTTGGAAATGTCTAGAAATGCATAGAAGTCGGTGTCAGTTTGAAGATGATCGATGTTGGCTGACCCCTGACCGATGCTGTTTGAACCCTAACCAATGTTGGTCGACCCTTAACCGATGCCAGTCAACCCCTAACCAATGTCAGTTGGTTCTGACTGATGTCAGTTATTGTGTAAGCCCAACAACCTCCACATTAGCTCATTAGTGAAGCTTTTAGCTCCACAACTCAACAATCTCCCACTTGGAGATAAATAGATGCATTTGTACCTGTACAACAACATCCTCTAAACATATCTAGCTTGTTTCTCCCTCTTCAAGTTCAATCTTGAATACCAACAAAATTTGAATGAAGATTCAACTTCTCCTTTGTTACCAGCTTTGTAAACATATCAGCAGGGTTCTTATCCATATGGATCTTTTCCATCTTCAACTGTCCATCCTCCAATACCTGTCTAATGAAGTGGTACCTAAGCTATATATGTTTGGTTCTTAAATGAAAGGCTGAATTCTTTGCCAAATGAATTGCACTTTGACTATAACTATACAATCTATAACTCTCTTTCTCCTTTCCCAACTCTTCCATGAACCAAGTCATCCAAATCATTTCCTTGCTAGCCTTTATGACTGCAATGTATTATGCCTCTGTAGTAAACAAAGCAACAACCTTCTGCAACTTTTAAATCCAGCTAACCATCATTCCACCAATAGTGAACACATATCCTGTGACCATCCAAGTCACCTGCCATATCCGAATCTACATACCCATGTAGAGAAGTGTTTGACCCTCCATAGCATAAATGCCTACTGTTAGTCCCTCTCAGATATCTAAGAATCCACTGAACTACTTTCTAGTGTTCCTTTCCTAGATTGGCCATAAACTTGCTAACAACTCTCACTGCTTGGGCAACATCTGGTCTAGTACATACCATTACATACATCAAGCTCCCAACTGCTGAAGCATATGGAACTCTACTCATGTACTCAACCTCATCATGTGATTTAGGACACTATTCTTTTCTCAACTTGAAGTGTCCAACCATAGGTGTGCTTACCAGTTTTGCATCCTACATATTGAACCTCTCCAACACCTTATTCACATAGTCCTCTTGAGACAAAATCAAATTGTGATTTTTCCTGTCTCTCTTAATACTCATGCCAAGGATTTTCTTTGCTGCTCCTAAATCCTTCATGGAAAATGTGTGAGCTAATTTTACCTTAAGCTCAGTAATTTCTTGCATGTGTGAACCTGCAACAAGCATATCATCTACATATAGTAACAGGATAATATAACTACCATTATCCAATCAATTAAAATAAACACAATGGTCAGATTGACATTTACTAAAGCCATGCTCTATCATAAACCTGTCAAACCTCAAATACCATTGTCTTGGAGCTTGCTTAAGACCATATAAGCTTTTCTTCAACCTGCACACAAGTTTCTCCTTACCTTTGACCTCAAAACCTTCTAGCTTATCCATATATATATCTCTTCATCCAAATCTCCATGAAGAAATGTTGTCTTGACATCAAGCTGCTCAAGATGTAAATCCTCAATAGCAACTAAAGACAATATAGTCCGAATAGAAGTCATCTTTACTATAGGAGAAAAAATATCACCAAAATCAATACCTAGTTTTTGTGTAAATCCCTTTACTACCAACCTGGCCTTATGTCTCATTTGTCCATTCTCTCCTTCCTTTAACCTGTATACCCATTTATTTTTCAGTGCTTTCGTTTTGGCTAGCAACTCAACCAAATCCCACGTATGGTTCTCTTCTAAGGAATCAATTTCCTCATTCATGTCATGTTCCCACTAATTCTTGGATTCTACCTACATTACCTCATCAAAACTTTCTTCTTCTCCACCATCAGTGAGTAACAAGTAGTATAAAGAAGGGGAATAATGAATTAGAGGTTTACTTACCCTTTTAGACCTCTTTATGGGTATTTGAGACTCATTTATAGCTTGCTATCTACCCAAATTTTCTTTTGACAGTGACCGATCCTGGTCATATCTGACTGATGTCGATCTGCACTTGACCAATGTCAATTCCACCTAATCAACACCAATTTCCACTTAATCAACGTCAGTCTCCACCTGACTGACGTCGATCTCTATATTTTTCTGTGAGTGATTATTTTTACTCGTAAGCTCATTTTAGATCATAACCTCTTCCAAATCAAGATTGCCCTGCTCAAAATTATTCAACCTCTTGAGCTGATCACTATACATCACCTTCTCATTAAAAACCAAAGCTTTCCATTTATTAAATGTGTCAAAAATATTAGATTTCCTCTTTATGCAATAAACCCATACCTTTCTTGTAGCATCATCAATGAAAGAAACATAATACTATGATCCTCTAATATAAGCTACCTAAGCTAGTCCCCACTTGTCTGTGTGAACAAGCTCCAACTTGTGCTTCTTCTTTGTTGACCCAATTTTGAGAAATCTCACTTTCTTCTATTTCCCAAAAATACAATGCTCACAAAAATCTAGATCTATGCTTTTCAAATCTGAAAGCCTACCTTTTGACTTAAGAACTTTCATTCCCTTCTCACTCATGTGACTAAGCCTACAGTGCCACAACTTTGCATCTACATCTGAAGTAGATAAAACAAAAGGAGAATAATCAGTAATACAAGTAGATAGATAAAGTGTACCTACTCTCTTACCTTTTGCTAATACAAGTGCACCCTTGGAAACTTTCCAAGATTCAGCTGTGAGAGTTACTGTGCAACCCTCATCACCTAACTTTCTTGTAGAAATCAGATTCCTCTTTAGGATGGGTACATGCATGAAATCCTTCAACACCCATGTGTTGCCATTCTACAATTTCAGCTACACTTTTCCTTTTCCAACAATTTTACAAGGCTCATCATCCCCTAAATAAACTTTTCCAAAATCTCCATGGACATAATCATTGAAAAATTCTCTATTTGGGGTTGCATGGAAAGAGGCACTAGAATCTAAAACCCATGATTCTACTTTATTATCCAAAGAAAATATAAGAGCATCCTGTGCAACAATACCTACAACTTTTGCTTCTTTATTACCTTCATGCTAATTTTATTTGTTATCCTTCAACCAACAATCTTTCTTTGCTTGCCCTTTCTTTCCACAATTACAGCAGGTTATTCTTCTATTTTTGGATTTGGATCTACTTCCCATCTTTGACCTTGATTTCCCTTGCTTGCCCTTCTCTCTTTACCTTCCCCTTCTTTCAACACTTAAAGCATTACCTGATGTTTCCCCTATGCTTATCCTATGAATTTCTTCATTCAAGACTACACTAACAACATCATCAACTTTCAAGATATTTGAAGCAGATGTAGTATTACTAACTACCATTACCAAACTATGCCAACTTTCAGATAAAGAGCATAAGATTAAGAGAGCCTTAATTTCATCATCAAAAACTATTTTGATTAAATTTAATTGATTTACTATTGTATGGAAATCATTAAGATGACTAGATACAAATCCACCTTCCTACATTTGCAAATTAAATAATTGCTTCATAAGATATACCTTATTCGAAGTTGAGGTTTTTTCATATAAATTTGCCAAAGTATCCATTAACTCTACCATTGTCTTTGCCTATGATAATTTGGAAATCATAGAAGCTACCAAGCTCAACCTTATAGATCCAAGAGCCTTTCTATCAAGAACATTCCATTCTTCATCTTCCATATCTGTGAGCTTCCTTGAAACCCCACCCAATGGTAAATACAGATCTTTTTGATACAGATAATCTTCAATCTACATCCTCCATAATTGATAATTCTTGCCATTGAATTTTTCCATTCTTAGTTTACTTTCTTCTGCCATTGCTTTACTCCCACTCAATCAAAAACTCCTGTGAGTGAATTCTGTAATCAACAAACACTAACATGCTCTGATTCCATTTGTTAATGTTTAGAGCTCTGATACTAGTTTTTAGGATCTTAGAGTACAATTGATTACTTTTGTATAAGCAACTAAACACGTAATTGAAACCAAAAGTAATAAGTAACTAGAAATCAAAAACAACAAATAATAGGAGATATGAGAAATAACCAATCTGTGTTAAACTCTTCTAGAAGGAAATACAATGAATAAATCTCTCTCTCCTCACACCTTGAAGATGTACAATAATTCTCCCTCAAGAGTTCTCTCTATCTCTCTATAAATTACAATCAATTCAATTACTGAATTATTCCCCCTTAATTACAATACTGCCCCATGGGTCTCTTAAATAGAATTAAAAGCAAACAATAATTAGAAAAATAGACTCAAGACTAATTTTAGTCTTTACATGCAAACTAACTATTCTCCTAAAAATAGAAAATCTGGAAATGTCTGGAAACACACAGAAGTCAGTGTCAGTCTAAAGATGACCGATGCTAGCCAACCCCTAACCAATGTCGATTGACCCCTAACTGATGTCAGTCGACCCATAACTGATGTCGGTTGGTTCTGACCGATGTCAGTTACTATGTAAGCCCAGCAACCTCCACATTAGCTCATTAGTGAATCTTTTAGCTCCACAACTCAACAAAAATAAACATGGGTATAGTATTATATATTACTGGAAAAAAACTAAGGCTAATATCACAATGTTTGACTTACTTCAAATCTCAAACTAGAAGGACATGTTGATAAAATAATTATCTACTCATGAAGTGAAATAAATAAATATAATATCTAATTCTCACATTGCAATTTACAAGGAAATTTTTGAAACTCCTTTCCTCCTAACAATCTATATTTTTGATGAAAATTTACATCATTATTTTGTGGATTTAGGTGATTTCAAAAATGTGATGCCTTATGCAAATTTTGAATAGTTGGATTTCACAACTATAAATTCAAATAAGAAGGTTTTTTAGTTGTAAAAATATGAGGTTAAGGTTTTTATTGAGTTGAATCACATACACATGAAGTTAGCCTCTAATATGAGGGTGCAACATTTTATTGAAATTCAAATAGTAGATATACCTGATGTTTATGGTATGATTATGAACAAATATTGGTATATAACACTAAAATGTTATATGTAAACAAACTTATCTCATATATGGATCCCATGTTATGACATACCTAATTAAATAAGAATTGAATGTGATCCCAAGATGGCTCACATGATAATAGAATACAATAAAACAAATGAGATCTTGTATGAAGAATTAGAGCTTTGGGTGTATGCACTTGATAAATAATTAGATGCCTATAATAAGTTCTCTATCAATATGTTATTCATGTAACAATGTTTACAAATTAAGGAGCTAGATCAACTAGATGTAGATTATTTCTTATATGCACATAAGATAGCCTCATTTCCTAGTTCTACCACATTATATGAGGTTGTAAAACCATCTAATCTAAGTGTAAACCAAGGTTTCCAATAGTTATTTCTAAAATTCATAATGGTTGGTTTATAAATTAACAAGCTTAATTAGAGTTTCCCTAATGAAGATAATAATTTTGTGAACTCCTATGATGAGAAAAAATCATTTAGGATAACCATATACTCACTTTAACCACTAAGGACTTAGGTATAAGGTATTTATCAATTTATAAAAAACTATATACTCACTTAATGTGGATAAAACCAATGAATAAATCAATGTTTCAACAACCATTACCCATTATAATCCTATAAATACATCTAAAAGTCATTTTTGGATACTAAAATTTAATGGTTTTAAATATAAGAGTGGGTATGGTCCCAATGTAAAGCTCATAAATCATAGAGGAAAGTCATTTTTATATGAATTTCACTTGTAATTTCATTGCACAAATATTGTAGCTAAATATGATGTGCTAGTTCATGGTCGTCTGTTTGTGCTAAAGAAGAATGTTAAGAATCTTAAATTTCTTGGTGACTCAAAATTAATTATTAAATAGATTAGGATCTAGTATGATTTTAATGACAAGCATCTATCAAAATATTTCAGTTAATTGTGGAATGTAATAGAGGATTTCTATGCATTCAATATTAGAACATTGCCTCATAGAAAAAATTATATAGTAGATGCATTGGATACAACCATGAGTGCTCTAGAACCTATAGCTAACTCCAAGTTGAGAATGTTATCAATGAAGTTAGTTTCTAATCCTTCCATTCCTAATGATATCAATAACTTCCAAGTATTTAATTATGATTATCATATCATCAACTTTATCATAAACACATATGTATTTGAGTCATAGATAATAGATGAAGATGATGGAGAAGTGTTTGAATTAAAGAAGGAAGGGGTCATAAATTTGAAACTAACAGTATACCCAAGGGCATGGTCTCACTAGAATGGTTGTTTGACATGGATTAATATGGAGAGAAATAAAAATTATCCCTCACCAAAGGTATGATACACCATCATTATAATTTAGGCAATGTCAATCAATCAAAGAATGTGCTCTTAGGCACAACATGCACTAAAAAGGAAATACAAGAAAATTTTCAAGCCATAAAGGATTTTAAGGATGTTACAATTTGGAGAGACATTAATATTTAAAGGTCTTTAACACATCCCTTATCATGCATAAAATCCCTCTTAAATCAGGAGTCAAACCATTCTGTCAGAGGTAAAGACTAACTAATTCATTGTTGAAACCATTGATATTCAAAGAAGTGCATAATTTACTCCAAGAAAGGATAATATTCCTTGTAAGTCACTCTATGTGGGTAGCAAATTTTGTGCCAATTAGAAAGAAGAATATAGAGATAAAATTGTTTGTTAAAATTAATTACCTATTGTCTTCACTAGATGAAGTTCTATATATAGTGAACAACAATCAATTGATCTCATTCTTAGATGGGTAATTAGGGTATAATAAATTAGTGGTCAAATATGAGGATTGGATTAAGACAAAATATACAAAAAAGTGGGGTACATTAGCATATAAAAGGATTTCATTCTGCCTAATCAATGTGGGTACTGATTTCCAACATGCCCTGGATATTGAATTTAAGGATCTCATTCAAAAATGCATAACCATATACATGGATGAACTAAATATATTTCCTAAGAATAGAGAATACCATGTAAATGAATTAGTATTGTATATGTGTATAGACCATGAAATCTCCATGAACTTGAATAAGTTCATATTTGGTGTGATAAAGCATAATTTATTGGGCCACATTAGCTTAGAATGCGACATATCTATAGAACATGAAAGAGTAATATCAATTCTAAAAATTCCAATTCATGGTATCATAAAAGTGATAAATTCATCCTTTAACAATATCAAATTCATAAATAAGTTTATTTCATGTTTTGTAGATATAGTCCAAACACTAAATAATATGATAAATAATGATGCTAAGATTGAATGGATGGCTGAAGCACAAGAAGATTTTACTCAAATCAAGAAAGTAATTGTAAATACATTGGTGTTAATCAATAATTACTATACATAACCCTTTTACATATATTAATTCACCTTAAAACACTTAAGTGTTATTTTCATAACATAAAAAAAGAAGTTGGAGATGAGAGACATGTCTCATTCATGAACTCTCCACTCTACAATGTTGAATTAAGGTATTCAACTATAGAAAAATAATATTATACCTTAATTAAAGTATTCAAAAAGTTTAGACACTAATATCTCCATATTAAGGTGTTTGTATTTATCATAGACCCAAAATAAAAAGCTATACTGATCCAAAATGCATTGGGTGAGAAAGGGGTAAGTGGATGATTATCGTCAAAGAGTTTGACTTGAAATTCCATCTAATGAAGATTGTATGAGGTCAAGGACTTAGTATGTCCATGGCTAGGGTAAACTCATAGATAGTTTTCTAGTAGTACACAGTGTAAGACATTGCTGATGATGACTTATACATGGACATAATCTACTTTTTACTCAACAATGAGTGTCTAAATTAATTGAATTCCACTTAGAGGAGAGCCTTACAACTAAAAAGTAATAACTTCATGATCAAATAAGGTGTTATATACAAAATAAAATATTAAATCATATATATTATATTATTTAAAAAATAAGTAGTTAGAGTACTCAATGTTTTCCATGAAAAATATGAAACTAGTCCTAGATCAGGTTGTGTTACAACTCACTAGATACTTAGGGTAGGGTATTACTAGTTACACATTTTTAAATATGCTCATGCTCATATTTAGAGTTTCCATACCTACCAAGTTGTTTTGCATAGAGAATATACCCCTATTGTGTTTTAGATTAAGGTAAAAATAGGTTTTGAAGGGACCCCGAAACCCTTTAACAGAATCAAAAAAGATAAAGCATTACCAAGCACCAGGAAAAGCTTTCCTAAAACCTACTAAATAGTAGCATTAAAAATAGGTTATACAAGGACAACATCAAAACCAGGTTATATTCAACCCCCCTAATAGTCCAAGTAATGATTTAAAATCTATTTTTTAGGGGTAAAATCCCGAATAGTTGCCTTCCTACCATCAGCAATATTCTACATACTTTCTAGCTCTCTAGTTTTCCTAGTGGATCTTCTTCCAGGTTTGTCCGGAGAACCCACATCTAGTTTCACCTTAAAAATGTGTTCATCTCTTTTTCCAGATTTATCCAGAGTAGAAGCAAGATGTTTCGCCTTAGTTTGCTGGTCTTTTTTGCTACTTCTAGTTTCTACCCCCTTAGTATTGGTGTTTTTTTCAGCCCTTTTTCTTTGGTTTAGAATATGCTTTAAGTTTTCTCCATTATCATTCACAGGAAGCTCATCCAAAGGGAAATCATTATCACCCTGAATCTCCCTAGATTGAGAAGTAAGAAAAACTCCCTCCTCTAATTTATTTCCAGCTTCAACCAAGAATTCACCTTCCTCTAGCACAGTTTTGTCATCTACATCTCTCCATTGGTCTTCTATCCTTTAATAGAAAATGATTTTTTTTGATAGATCAGTCAAATCATCTATTATTTATACCGGTATTATAGTATCTAATTGCATCCCATGTCCTTCTTCCTCAGAATTTTCTTTCTCAAAAGAAAGTTCTTTATCCGCCTAAGTATGTGGAGCTTTAGTATCTTCAAAAGAAGGCTCTTTTTCCACCTCAACATGTAGAGCTTTAGAATTTTCATTATTCTTTTGTTCTTGTCGATGATCTTCTTTGAGTTTCCATACTTTTTTATGCTGAGCCTTGGTCTTTCTCCCATCTGAAACACTACTAGGATGATTTTTACTTCTGGAAGGACAATATTTGACCAGATGTCCCTGTTTCTTACAAGCATAACAAGAATTGGGCAAGTCTTCAAAAACAATCCCTTGATTTTTTTTTGCCCAGCTTGGACATTAGATCCACTTTTTCTAGGAGATGATTAAGATCTTCCACTTTAACATAAATTTTGGCACTTTGAAGTTTGGATCTAGTAGCCGTAACATTATCCAATGCCACAAGTTCACCAAAAAAACTGGCAATACCTTTAAAAATGTCCTCATGCCAAAACTCTAAAGGGAGGCTGGGAAGTCTAACCCATATGGGAGTGGTTAAGAAAAAATAATCTGAGAGATCCATGTTAGGCTCCCATTTTTCAATAGTGAGGGAACATTTACCAAAAGACCATGGTCCTCCACACAGAACCATATTCATGTCTTCCTTACAGTTGAAGATAAATGAGAAGAAACCATTCAAAATTGGTGCCATATCTACCTCTCCTCGAATAACCCATTTCCTTTTAACCATTTTCGTAAGAGATTCTAGATCTGGTCTTGCTCCTAAAAATTTACCAACTAGGGTGAAATCCATGGAAGACATAGAAAAATCTATTAAAGGATCTAGAATAAAAACTTGAAACTCACCTTTCTCCCAACAAGACTTAGCAGTCACCAGTGGGAAAAGAGATTTTCCATTGGATTTCTTGCCAAACAGAGATGACCACATTCTTTGTTCTGAATACCCTACCTTTAGCGCTTCTGAGGATTTTTCCATATTAAGATCAACATTATCTTTCTCCTATTGTGTTATTGTAACTAGTTATTGATATTTCTCCATTCACAAAGTAGGGATTGGACTTCATTGGTGTCATTAGTGCTAACTATTCCATAGGAAATAAGTTCATCATTATGAAAATTGATTAATGTACCTGTTAGACCAAATATAAATCTTTTAAGAATTGTAAAACTAACATGGTAATTGTTAGCCAATTTTTGGCTACCATTAGAGAGGTTAAGAAAAAACATTGCCAATTAAGCACATACCTTGATTGATCATATTGAAAATATCCTTTTAGGTCATGTCTAGCATATATTAAGGTAATTTTGACAAGTTTAAGGTCATGGTTCTTTCTAACATTATGCTTATATAGTCATGCTTATCTTAGTCAAGTGGGTTCAAAGAGCATCATATGTTTAATGTTTTTTTAATGACATTTAACATGTGTCAAGTCACTTAATGTCCTTTCATTATTTGTATAAGCTCATAAAAAGATGTTATAATCTCTTTTATAAAGTTAAAAATCATCTCAAGTGTTTTCTTATGTTCTTTGTAACATTCAAGAGGAGAATCTTGTAAAAAAATGGAAGGTATTTGGGAGGAGGAGGTATGGGCATGTCTTACTTGGTATGTATAGGTGTGAATGACTCCATGAATATCTATTTTTTAGTTCCATCACGTTTTATGAAGTAGATATAGAAGTTTTAGTGTTAGAAAGGTCTCTTTTAAAGGATGGTTACAAATTTTCAATGTGGATTTTCACTCCCATGAACTCCCATGGCTCCATCTACCCTAAAAATTCCCAAATCCATGATTTGAAAAGAAGTCATGGGTTCAAACTAGAGAAAAATCCTTTCATCTTCCCTATCACTTCCTTGGAAAGCTTGTGAAGGCTAGTTTTAAATTCTCATTACATATAATAGAGAGAGTGGTGGAATAAAATATTAGGTACATGAGATGAACCTAATTGAATTATAATCCATGGCCATATTTCTCATATTGGTGGCCCTTCCTTTATGAACAATCCTTAATAATATAGGGTGGTTTAAAACCCTATATAAACCCCATATGCTCAATTTATCTCCTTGAGATGGAAGTTTAAAGATGGTTATAAGCATGAATGAAATTTTAGAGGGTATAGAGGTTCTTTATATATATTTGATATGATTCTCTAGGACTCACTTGGCATGTGTGATCTCAAGAGGATATGAAATTTCCATTTTTGCATAGTTGAAAGGTTGAAGATCATGGTCTCTTTATGTTTTGAGGTTTTCAACATAACATAGTGTGAATATGAAGATCTAAAATCATATTTACACTTAATCCAATGCTATATAGGTCCATTAATGGCTCTCTATGCTCACTCCACACACATAATCTCCTCAACATGATGGAAACCTATAGATTCCAACTAGTGCCCATCATTCATCAATGTGCAAATAAAGACTTAATGTTTTGAGAGTCCTATGTTACATGAAAATAATTATATATGGTTTTTTATGTGTTTTAGTTATTTAAATCCATTTAATATTTAAAATATATCATTAGGACTCAAAAAATCAAAATAATTCATGTTCTCATGACTCACTAAAGGACTAGTAGCCTACAAGTGGGAAAGCAACAAGGTCTTAGTTATGAACATAAATAAAATAGTGAGGTGAAGTGGTTTCATATTAAATTTAATGACATAATATCTTTAAATATCCATCCAATATGAATTATCACTTCAACACTAGTTTCTCCAAGTAATATACAATGGTTTTAGGGTAAAGATTGTGTATATGTCCCCAAACACAAAGGTGAATTCAAAATGTCAAATGTGAATTATCAAGGATATATAAGGTTCATAAACTCATTAAATTGTTATAAATTAATGGATAAGTCTTATAAAGGTCAATATGATCAAAATAGGTATCATGGAAGGCTTAAAACAAGAAAATGCAGACTTACAAGTCTGCAGACCTATAGGTCTCTTTTTCATATGAAATGTAATGAATGTTATATCATAAGATGAGGTTAAAGGGTAAAAATAGGTGTAAAAATAATTATCATACACTATAGATATATATTGAAGTTATATGGAGGAAAAACTATGAGCTGAAGATATGTTTTGAGCTTTAATAAATCCTAGACCTCTATAGACCTAATGAAAGCTCCAAGTCCACCTCTAAGAGTTGGAAGTGATGGGAAAACTTATATAAAATTAAATAATATCATGTATAAACATTTAAAACTATAAAAAATACCATTAAATTTCTTGGAGATATATAAAGAAGCTGTAAACATCAAAATATAGTCTAGGAGGCCTAAAAGGATACCTAAAGGCTTGCTAGAAAATGCAAATTTCAAGCATGAGAGGGAAGATGCAATATGTGCATTAGAGTTTGGGTTTAATTAAATAATAAAGGTGTGTTTATTAAATATATATAAAATAATACTTAAAATAATATATTAGAGAGTGATGAAAATAAATCCATCTTAAAGCTTGTAGTCATATAGTCTCATAGACCTATAGGCGTAGTGGGAAATTTTTGGGTTTGTACTCACATGTGAAAGTCCATATAAAAGATTTAATGTAAATTAGAGTTAATAGGATTTTTAATAATTTATATATAATGGTGAAGGTCAAGGAAGTAAGGATCATACCTACTTATACTGGAGTCAAGTAACAAGGAACAAACGTCTAGGGTCAGTGATGTCAATTGGCCTATAAAACTTAAGCATAGTTTACACCAGCCTTAAAGAATCTTAATGGAAAAAATAAATTGGATAAAAATAAAAATATATATTTATATGTGTTATATACATAAATATACCATTTAAAAATCAAACCAAACACTAAAGTATCACCTTCAAAACAAAACTCTCTCTCAAGCTCACTAAACATAGTCAGCCTAACCCAAGAGACTTTTTATTCTACTTGGAATTATACAAAGGAGTTTCATGGGAGCCTAATATCATATGTAATGTTATAATAATTTTTATACATGTAATTTTTGACATTATTTTAGTGAGTAGGGCCCTAGGCTTTATGAATGATTGTTAAGATGATAAACAATTTTTAAGTTACCATGAAGGTTAGAAATGACCCAATGAATGGATTATCTTCTCAAATGGATTAATATGGATTGTTAGATATTTAAAATGACATGTATTAACTTTATAAATATATTTATAATATTATAAATCCACTGGTTAGCATGTGTAAGGGCAAAACCATATAGAATTGACCCAAAAAACATGATTGTAGCCTATTTGTGAGTATATAGGGTAAGGATAGGACTTCAAATTAGGTATAAACGCTTTGTAAGCCTGGGAAAAGGTTATATAGTCATATAATTTTTTTTTTAGGTTTCCTAAAATGGTATATAAACCTTTCAAGCTACTACTTTGATCCCAAAAGGTGATTATGCCACTATGTACCTCAAAAAGCTTAGCTATAGACCTATGGAATACCTTTAGAGAGATTATTTTTATTATATTGAGTTGTAATATGATTTTATAGGCCTTAATATACCATTAAAAATAATTTTAACCTATTAACATGTTTATAAACCACTCTAATTACCTCTCAATCTTGAACTACACATAGGCTAGGGTTTTGGCCATTTCTAGGTTCACCCATTTGTATAGGGTCTAAAATCCTCAAAATTGAAATGAAGCATGATTAGGAGGTCCATAAATTGAATCAAATATTTCTATAAATTTTCACATGTATGAGAATTGATTAGAGCCAAAACTCAATTTTTAGGCCTAGAGACCTAATTGAGGGCTAATTAGAGAGAGAAATAGGTGGAGTAAGTATACTTTCACTTAGTATTTGGTATTGAAACTTTGTAAATATTAGGAAGATAATAATTAGTAATAAAATATATTATTAGTTTTCTGAGATCATATGTATATTGTTCCAAATAATGAGCTTCATTTTTTTAAGGCTTCAAGGAAATCAAGGCAAGTATGTGCTTTAGGTATGAAATGGAGTGATATAAAGTATTTGAGGCACTAAAAGGGGTTGATACAAGTATGATAAGGTATATAGAGGTATTTAATAGAGATAGGTTGTATTCATGAGGATGAGATAAATATTTGAGGTCTTTGAGTATGAGAGGCTTAGTGAGATAAAATGGGTTTCAAGACACCTAAGAGGAGATGATAATCACTTCAATATCAACATGAATAACTCATAAACAAATGTAATGTGTTAATAAAAAGTTAAATGGGTATTTTAATGTGGTTTCATGACTGGATAATGACACTTTTCACTTCTCAAGACAAGAGGAGGGTATTTTGAAGAAGAGACAAGATGTGTCAAGTAAATAGAGAACCTCCTATGCCATTTCATAGGGGATACATCATGAATAAAGCAACACATGTAATTTAAGACCTTATGAGAATATTTTATAACCTCTTTATTTATTACTCTTATCATGATATCTTGACACTTATCAATGATTCTCTTTTATGCTATTTTTATCTCTCCTCTCATTCTCTCTATAGTAGAATTATTTAGATTTGTAAGGATCCTCCACCTTAGTATGGCAAAGCCTTGGTCATTTGTATACCTTTGATAAATGAAATAATATGAGTTTTACCTCATTTTATGACTATAATTATAATGTGTGCATAGATGGTTAATTTTTTCAAGTGATTTTCTTAGTATTCCTTGGCATGTTGTCCTATTCTAACACGTATATGCAGTTTGAAAGATTCTTTTGTAGATCATATGAAGTAAGTGTGTTAGAAGGGTTGAATGAATTTTATATTCATTAATTTCATCCTAGACCTCTTAATTAGTACTCCTAGCCTAAATTTATATCACAAATACACATTGAAATGTTGATGTGAGAGATTTAGATTAAGAGTAGTGTGTGCTAAGGTTAGTCTCATGGTCTATGTGTGCACATGTAGTTGGTTAGTAGTGATCAATTTATTTAATGTATCGCCCCCTTAGTTTTATTTCATGTTATTCCTTCCCATTTAATTTACAAGTTAGTAATGGATCCTAATTTATACATCAAGTGGGTTAGGTCCTATAATCTAAAGGTTTATTCCACTTAGAGGTCACCCAAAACCTAAGACTAATCCTATTAAATAGCTCAAGTTGATAGGGCTTGAAATACCCTCTAAATTGTTCAAATTTGAGTTATAATATTTATAGCACACCTAATGGGACAATATTATCATCCATTTAAGGATATTTTGGTGTTATCCTTTAATACAACAACCTTTCAAGGCAACAACTCAAGCACCAATGGTGACTCTAAGTGAATCTTATCTAGTATAGGCAATCTAATTTCCTAAAAAATAGAAATTTGGTATGTATCATCATTCATATAATCAAAATTACTATTTTTCACCTTCATATTATTCTGGTTAAGTTAATGTTATTCATGTATTCTCTTCAAGTAACCCTCAAACAACTGCCTACCAAGTTTACCAATAACCCACTATCTCTTTATTCATCCTTATCAAAGTTATGTTTCTCTTTCTTCATTCTTATACATGTTTAAATAAGACATACTAGACCTTGTATATATGATTAAAAGGACTAATAGATAGGTATATCATGGTTTATCTTCTCCTATATATCCCATTCAAGAGTTGAAAGAGGTCTTGCAATGATTTTGGAGAGTATGGGTAGGTGTTGAGAATTAGGATCATCTAATCAGTAAAAAAACTAGAGGTCAAGAAGCTAATGCACTTAATGGAAGATAGTCTAATGAGATGGGAGCATGTGAAATCCCAATTTAATAAGTCCTATATGCCTCCTCCTATCTTAGGTTAACTTTATTTTCTCCAAATCTCCTCTAATATGTAATACAATATCAAAATAAGCTTAATAGATCTCTTAATGAGTCCACTAGATCTAATATTCCAAGCTAAAAGACTTCTACCACCCAATAGAGACCTATGTCTATTCCAAATCCATTCACCCTTCCTAAAGAGCCTCAAACCATCCCATATTAGATAAATTTTTATACCATGACCCGTAATAATGTCATACCTATCCTAGAGAATGAATCATTTTCTACACCCATCCAAAGAAGAGAGAGAAGAGGTTGTAAAAATCAGACCAAAAGTATTAATAAGTTGGAAGGAAGTTATTCATATGTAAACTCAAGATAAATAGAGAGAAATAATCTTGGATTTCAATCTAAGAGATCCTATAAACCCTCAAGTCCTTCATCTATTATTCAAGTTGCAGTTATCCAAGAAGCATATAATCAGTCTAGTTCTCCTAAAACACCAAGTTAGAAAGACATTGTAGTAGGTTTCAAGTAAGTTAATCAAGTATATTTCCATCCCACCCTCTCCTTTTGTGAAGGAGAATCAAGTTATTTATGGAATAAGATGGAAATTCAAATGTGAAGGAGAGTTTATCAAAGCTAGGTGATGATGTGTAAATTCTTGACAATGAAGATCAATCAACTGCATGTGAGCCTCACGAAGGCTATAAAGGGAGTGTTTCTAGTGTGTATGATTAGGAAATTATTATTGGAAATCATCTTTGTCAAAGAGAAAAACTAGTCATCAAGGATGATGAGAGAGATGGATTTGATGAAGGAGAGCAAGTTAACATAGAAAACACCTATTGTCAAAGTGATTCTATTGAAAAGAGTGAAGAATAAGATCTTGACTAGACATGGAAATAGTTGTACCATAGTTTCATGGAAAAAATGAACTTGATAAAAAATCATGTGGACCATCTAGAGTATGAAAATGAACTTCAAAATTAATTTATAGAAGTTGGTAGAACTCTAGGATAAGAATTAATCAGTTTTGGTACAACTTAGACATGATGAGTTGAGTCTTGAATGGGTAGAATAAATTCCATTATTTATGGAAGAAGAGGATCGGTATAGTCTTGATGAAGATAAATATGATTATACAATTGAATATGAGGTAAGTCTTCTTGAATATACATTAGTTTTTGATATTATTTAACCTCATAGGCAAAATATATAACCTGAAGAAGATAACATGCAGCCTTATCATGAATCTATTCAAGAATGTGAAGCACCTAATTAGTATGTTTTCCCTCAAGATAATGGTAAGGTTAGTATTGAACTTGACATGCTTTAAAGTACTGAAGAAGAAGCTAACTTTTGGTAAGAGTTATAAATGTTTTACTCTAGTTTTTATGGTAAACCTATATCCCATAAAGAGAATGCTAATTATTTGTCTTTGACTAATGATCATCGTCAAGAGATGCATGATAAATCTATTGAATAGAATATCATGATTGATCACCTTTTTGAACCTCATTGATAATTATAAAGAGGCCTTGAAGACATGTGGATTTCCTAATTAGACATGCTTAATGAGTTTAAAGAGCTTGCTAAGATAACACCACAAGAGGATGTTGTTGATGAAGAGTTCAAGGCTCTTAGAAATCCCACAAATCTGATTATCCATCACAAAGAAGTTCAAATCCATGGTGTATAAACTTATGATGTGTATGACACCTCTAAAGATGAGAAAGATATGGAATTTGAGAAGATAATTGAAGATGAAGTTGATTTTGTCTTCACAAGTCAAGGTATAATCAACCTATAGGTATCTCACATTACCCAAAAGAGACATCAGCATGAAGTGTAAATTTAATATCATGATTTTTTTTATTTTTTTTGGATACATGTTTGTTGATAATCCACTTGAGAGTATGCCAATCATGTTGGCAAGCAAGAAGCATGACCGATCAAATGTTATAGTTAAAGAGTAGTTTATTCCATAATATGTCTCATCTCATGATGAAAATGATATAATATTATTTTCATTTGACCTTCGAGGAGGAATATATGAAGATCAATTCTACATATTAGTCTTTTCTTTGTTTTCCTTAAGTGCTTGTTAACATAAGTGTGTGTGTTGTCTTATCTGGCTTCCTTTGCTTTATTTTTTGTTACTATTTATTGTGTTTTAAATAAAATTTATCTATATTGTCTTGTTCAAGGTCCCATATTAGGTCTATATTATATTTCAATTCACTTCATTGCCCAATGGAAGAATAAAGATACTGGTTTAATTATGCTTAATAAGCAAGCATCCCATGAGACTGCTAAAGATGTTAGCCAAGTTTTGACTACAATTAAAGAGGTTAACAATAAAAAATTTTCAATAAATCCCATAAATTTATTTATAACCTTGAAAATATCCTTTTAGGTCATTTTTATCATTTATATAGGTAAGTTTGACAATTTAAGTTAATGGTTCTTTCTAACATTATGCTTATATAGTCATGCTTGTCTTAGTCAAGTGGGTTCAAAGAGTTTCATAGGTTTAAAAGTCTTTGTTATGAAATTTAACATGTTTCAAGTCACTCGATGTAATTTTACAGTTAGTACAAATTCCTAAAAATATTTTATAACCTCTTTTATAATGTTACAACCCATCTCAAGTGTTTTCTTATGATCTTTGTAATGTTCAAGAGGAGAATCTTGAAAGAAATGACAGGTAGTTGGTAGGAGGAGGTATGGGCATGTTTTAATTGATATTTATAGGTGTGAATGACTCAATGAATACATATTTTACAATTCCATCAAGGTTTATAAAGAATATATGGAAGTTTTAGTGTTAAAAAGGGTTCAATTATCTAACATTATGCTTATAATAGTCATGCTTATCTTAGTCAAGTGGGTTCAAAGAGTTTCTAGTTTTTAGTGTGAATTTTCTCTCTTAATCATTTCCATGTAACCATATACCATTAATAGGACAAATATATTCTTTATAATAAGTCACAAGTTCAAAATATAGAAAACTCCTTTCATCTTCCCTATCACTTCCTTCGCAAGCTTGTGAAGGATAGTTTTAGATACTCATTTCATATAGTATGGAGAAAGTGGTGGATTAATATATTTTAAATATTAGGGGGTCCTAATTTACTTAAAATAAATTTCCATATTTATCATATTCATGGCCCCTTATTTATGAACAATCCTTAATAAGATAGGGTGATCTAAAACCCTACATAAACCACATATGCTTAGTTTTTATCTTTGAGATGGTATTTTGAATATGGTTTTAAGAATGAATGAAATTTTATAAGGTGTATAGGTTATGTAAAACCATTATAAATGATTAAATATGGCTCACTTATCATGTGTGAGCTCAAGAGGATAAGAAATTTCCATTTTTACACAGTTGGTAGGTTGAAGATCATGGTCTCTTTATGTTTTTAAGTTTTCAAAAGAATAAAGTATGAAGATTAATATATACCATAATATTTACACTCCATTAAATTAATTACATGTCCATTAATGGTTCTCCATGCTCATTCCACACTCACAAGCTCCTCAACATGATGGAAACCTATAGATTCCCACTAGTGCCCATCATTCATCAACATGCAAAGAAAGTATTAATGTTTTGAGAATAATATGTTGTATAAAAATAAGGATATATGGATTTTGTTATGTTTTTGATTTATTAAAATCCATTTAATCTCTTCAATACATCATTAGAACTCAAAAATCCAAAAGATGTCATGTTTATATGACTCAGCAAAATACTAGTAGCTTGCAAGAGGGAGAGAAGAAAGGTCTTTGTTATGAACATCAAGAAAATAATGAGGTGAAATGGTTTAATATGAAATTAAATGAAATAATATATTTAATTATTCCTCCAAAATTAATTATTTATTTAACATTATTTTCTCCAAGTAATATGCAATGGTTTTAGTGTAAAGACTGTGTATGTGTCACTAAACAAAGAGATGATTTAAAAATGTCTAAATTTTCATTATCAACGATTTATAACATTAATAAACTCATGAAAATGTATTAAGGTAGTGAATATGTCTTATAAGTTTAAATAGGATAAAAATAGGTATCATAGAAGGCTAAAAGCAAGAAAATGTAGACCCACAAGTCTATAAAACTGTAAGTCTCTTTTTCATATATAATGTAGTGAATGTTGTATCATAATATGAGGATAAAGGGTAAAAATGGGTGAAGTATTCATGAAAATAAAATATTTATATATGTGTATATCAAATAGAGGACAAACTATGAGCTCAAGATATGTTTTGAGCTCTAACAAATCCTAGACCCCTGCAAACCTAATGAAAGCTCCATGTTTGCCTCTAAGAGTTAGAAGTAATTGGAAAAATTATAGAAAAGTCAATAAGAGAATGGATAAACCTTAAAAACTCTAAAAAATAACATTATAGTGTTCATATACCTATAAATAAGCCACAAACTTCAAAATAAAGTCTAGGAGGCCTAAAAGGCTACTTACAAACTCGCTAGAGAATGCAAATTCACCTTTAATCATAACATGGAAGATGCAATGTGTGAATTAGAGTTTGGGTTTAAGTGAATATTAAATGTGTATGAATACAATATAGATTAAATAAGACATAAAATAAGATCATAGAGAGTGATGAAAACAAATCCATCTTAAAGTTTGTAGTCACACAGTCTCATCCACCTACATGCGTAGTGGGAAATTTTTGGGTTTGTACTCAAATGTGAAAGTACATACACAACCTTGAATATAAATTGGATTTAAGAGGATTTGAAATAATTTAGATATAATGGTTAAGTTTAGGCAAGTGACAAACATATCTGTACTAGAGTCAAGTATCAATGAACATGCTTCTAGGGTTAATGATGTCAATTAGCCTACAAACCCAAAGCACAGTTTAGACCAGGCTTCAAAAATATTAAGGGGAAAAATGAATTGCAGAAGAATATTAATATATATTTATAGGTTTTAAAAACATAATTATATCATTTTAAACTTGAACTAACAAAAAAGTTATCACCTTCAAACTAAAACTCTCTCTCAAGCTCACTAAACACAGTCTGCCTAACTTGAGAGATTTTTTCTTTTACTTGGAATTGTATGGAGGAGTTTAATAAAAACCTAAGATCATAGGTAATTTTAAGGTAATTTTTTTAATTTTTATTTTTGGAATTATTTCAATGATTAAGGCTTTAGGATTTAAAAATCAATCATTAACATGATAAATAGGTCTCAAGTTGCCATGAAGGTTAGAAATGACCTGATGACTAGATTAACATCTAAAATGGGTTAAGATGGATTAGAATAGATTTTAAATAAAATTGGTGAGATTTATAACTCTCATTATCATCTTTTCCATCCATTTATTGTCACGTGTAAGCATAAAAGCATATGAAATTAACCCAAAAAGCATGGTTGTAGGCATATTTTTGAGTATGCAAGGTAAGTATAGACCTTAAAATCAGGTATAAAGGCTTTATAAGCCTGGGAAAAGGTTATATAGTAACATACACATTTTTAAAATTTTTATAAGAGGGTATATGGACCTTTCAAGATACTAATTTGATCTTAAAAGGTGGTTATGCCACTATGTACCCTCAAGAAGCTTTGCTACAAACCTATAGAGTACACTTGGAAAGCTTATTTTGAATATATTAAGTTATCCTATGATGGTACAAGGCTTAATATACAATTTAAAATCATTAGAACCTATTAACTTCTTAAAAAATAACTCTAATTACCTCTCAATCCTGAACATGCATGTAGGCTAGGGTTTTATCCATTAAGTCTTGTACCATTATATGGAGGATTTTCATGGGAGCCTAAGATCATAGGGAATGTTATGAGAAATTTTTTAATTTTAATTTTTTTAATTAATTCAATGATTAGGGCCTTAGGATTTATGAATCATTGTTAAGATGATAAATAGGTCTCAAGTTACCATGAAGGTTAAAAATGACCTGATGACTAGATTATCATCTCAAATGGGTTAAGATGGATTAGAATATATTTGAAATAATATGGTTGAACTTTATAACTCTCATAATAATCTTCTCAATCCATTGGTTATCACATGCAAGCACAAAACCATGTGAAATTAACCTAGAAAGCATGGTTGTAGGCCTATTTATGAGCATGCAGGGTAAGGATAGATCTTCAAATTAGGTATAAAGGATTTATAAGATTTATAAAAAGTTATATAGTCATACACAAACTTTTTAGGTTTCCTAAGAGGGTAAATTAACCTTTCAAGATACTAATTTAATCCTAAAAGGTGGTTGTGCCACTATGTACCCTCAAAAAGCTTTGCTACAAACCTATGGAGTACCCCTAGAGAGCTTATTTTTAGTATATTGATTTTTCATATGATGGTAAAATACTTAAAATACAATTTAAAATAATTGGAACCTATTAATTTCTTGAGAAACAACTCCAATTACCTTTCAAGACTAAACATGCACGTAGGCTAGGGTTTTGTTCATTTATTGGTTTGCCCATGTGTACAAGGTCTCAAACCCTAAACATTGACATTGATCATGATAATTAGGTCCCTAAATTTAATCAAAAATTTATATAAATTTTCACACTATTGAGCATTGATTATATCCAAATCTCAATTTCTAGGCCTAGAGACCTAATTAAGGGCTAATTAGAGAGAGAAATAGGTGGAGTGAGTGTACTTGCACTTAGTGTCTAGTCATGAAACTTTGTATAGAGAAGGAAGATAATATTTGGTAATAAAATATATTATCATTTTTATAGGATCATATGTATATTTTTATAGATAAGGAGCTTTTTTGTTTTGAGGTTACAAGGAAATGAAGGCAAGTATGGGCTTTAGGTATGAAATGGAGTGCTAGAAAATATTTTAAGCACTAAAATGGATTGATAAAAGTTTTATAAGGTAGAGAGAGGTATTTCATGGATATATGTTACATTAATGAGGATGAGAGAAAGATCTGAAGTATTTGAGCATGAGAGGCTTAGTGAGATCAAATGGGTTTCAAGACACCTAAAATGAGATGATCATCACTATAATATCAGTATGGAGAGATCCTACATAAATTTAAAGTATAAATAAAAATATACATTCAAATTTAAATATGATTTTATTACCAATTAATGCCACCTATCACTTTCTAAGCCAAAAGGAGGGTAGTTTGAAGAAGAGGCAAGATGTGTCAAGCAAATAAAGAAACTACTACACCATTTGGGAGGGGATAAATCTTCAAGAAAGAAAAAAATATCATTAAATAACTTATGATACTACTATATAACCTCCTTATTGATTTTAAATCTTTTCATGAGTGTTTGACATTTTTTAATGAATCTCTTCTATGTCATTTCTCTCTCCTTCTCTCCTTCTCTATATATGCAACCTTGTTTGGATTTATAAGGATCCTTCACTTGAGTATGGAAAATACCTACTCATTTTCATGCATTTTATCAATTAAATAATACTATTTTTACCTAATTATATGACTATAATTAATTTGTGTGCATATATGGTTGATTTTGTCAAGTGACTTGCTTAGTCTTCCTTGGCATGTGGTCCTATTCTAACACTTATATATAGTTTGAAATATTATTTTGTAGGTCATGTGAAGTAGGTAAGTGTTTTTCAAGGGTTTATTTATTTTTTATATTCATTAGTGTCATCTTAAGCCTCTTGAGTATTATTATTAGTATAAGCATCTATCACAACATCCACATTGAAATGCTGATGTAAGAGATTCAAACTAGGAGTAATGTCTGTTAAGGTTAGTCTCATGGTTTACATATGAAAATGCAATTTGTTTTTAATTATAAATTGATTTGGTGTATCACCAAATTAGTTAATTTGATTTCATGTTATTCCTTCCCCTTTTCTTTTGTAAGTTAGTAGTGGAGCCTAACTGATACATCAAGGGGAGATGCCCTATAATCTAGAGGTTTAGTCTAGAAACACCCTTTCAAGGGTGAAAAGGTGAGATATAATATTAATCAAATTATTATAAGAACATATATTCACTAGTTTTGGGATTATTTCTACTCTGGTATGTGATAATGGTCTTACTTTCTCATCTATTTAATTTACTAAATGGGCCTATAAAACTAGGTAATCTTAAAATTATCTTCCAATTATTATGTATATGGTAATAGGGTAGAGTAATCAACTAATAAGAATTTTATTAATGTAATTAATAAAATCTTGGAAAAGAACCATAGGGAATAGAATAATGTTCTAAGTTTTGTATTATGGTCTGATAGGACTAGGATAAAATAAGGATTAGGAACATCACCTTAACATCCTATTTATGGCCAAGACACAATCTTCTCAATCAACTTGAGAATCCAAACATTATAATTAATGAGAGACTATAAGGAAACATAATATAAAATATAATCTCACTTATTTAACTCGATGTAACTAAAGGGAAAACATGATACAACCCTATTGCATTTCAACAAACACCAAGAGGTCATCAAATATTGGTTTGACAAGTGAGCAAAAGTGAAATACTTTATAATTTATGATCTAGTCATTATATGGGACAAGGCTCAAAAAAATAAAGGAAAAAACAACAAATTTTATGCCTTATGGTTGAGTCCCTACAAAGTATCTAAAATCATGAGTGAGAATTCTTTCTAGCTAAGGTGTTTAACTAGTGAGGACGTCCCATTACCTATTAATGGGTAGTTCCTCAAACACTAATTCTAGGATTGAATTAGCTTGTAAAGTTCCTTTAAAAACCTTATATTTCCTTTTATTTCTTTTTTTTTTTGTTTTATTTTATGTTTTGTTGTTAGTTTAGTTTGTTTTTCTATATTTAATGTTTTTCAATGTTGGTCTAGCCTCATTTCTTGTCTCTTTTTGTCCTAGGTCACCTATTTTTCCCTATAGATTCCCTTATTTGTTAAAATATTTAATAACATAAGGCATGCACATAAGTATCTTGAGTGATATTATAGTGCATAAGTACTATGAGTAGTTTGTAACCTTATATTTTATTTTTGAACCAATTTCAAAGGTCTAGATATCATGTGTTTTGAATTTGTTTGAGTTGGGTTAATTTTGGGTAAAACTATCTAGTAAATAAAGACATTATCTTGAAACCAATCACAAAAATAACATCTTAATGGTTTATGGGTTTTCATGAATGAACCTTCTATGGTGAATATCTAGGCTGAAAAATATATAAATTTTCCTTTTACTTGATACGATGGTATCTAAAATAAAAGAAAATATAAATAAATAAAAGAAAATAAAATAAAATAAATAAAATTAAATATCTAAAAAACTCACTTCTAGGTGATTTTGGCAACTCTACTATAGGCTTTCTAGACTAGTTAGTAGTAGAACAAGGCCTTTCATAGGGTTAGTGGCAACTCCATCAAGATAATGTTTAGGTAAGAATTATCAAGGTGGGATTCACTATCTTGATGATGGGATCCATAGTCTCTAGTCCTTATAAGTTCTAATAAGTGACAAAACAACTCATTTAAACACACCCAATCAATGAAAATATATGATGTAGTCCTTTAGTCACTTTCATATTCTCCTCTCTAAAATTTATTCATGTTCTATGTGTAGTCTTGGACAAATGTCATGGGTTCATAAACAAATTTATATCATTTAAAAATACTCAAGAGTATTTTATATTATATTAACCATTTATTTTTACTTGAACAACATGTCTTATTTCTACCAAGAATTAGGGAACCTCCTTTTTACCTTTCGCTCTAATCCCACTTGCACTCATAGTGTGTTGGTTTCATAATTCTTAAATTTATTTGATGAAATATCTAATTTTGTGTGATAAATGTGGACCCAAAAATGTCACTATTGTAAATACCACATTTGTATGAGAAAACTTCATATATAACACTTAGCATAAAATTCAATTTATGACCTCCCAATTTGCATATGAAGCCTAACTCTCTCAACTCTCCTAGATCTCTTAGCCTATTCTAGGAGTTCATTTTTATTTATATTCACTTTAGAATATTTAAACATATCCCATTATGATGACCAATTTTTAATGGTAAATTTTCATATATAACAATTATCACCAAAGAAGACTCTTATTGCACTTATACTCATGTAGCATCCTTGTTTGCCTACTCTCTCAGCTCTCTATAGCTGATTTTAGTAGTCAATTTTAATTTTTTCCTATTGGACCTTTGATACCTATTCAATCATGTTTTTATCAGTCATGAAAATAAGTTTCATGTTTACTCTTTCAACAAAAATGCATTTTTGAGACACTTATCCCACTTGTAATGTCTTCAAATTAGTTGTTATCTAACTTATTTTGGTATCTCATTTTTACCTAAGATTCATTATGTTTTTCAATCCATTTCAAAATATATAACCTAGTCCATTATGTTTAATAGGATAATTTGATAAATTTCATGTTTGGCACTTATCCCTAAAATGACTTCTAGACCCACATATCAAGCTTGTGAAATCTCGTTAAGTCTAGTAAAAACTTGTCTTTGATTTCGATTAGGTATATCTAGGCATGAATAAAAAAATTCCAAGTCCTAAGTCCTAATCAATATTTAAACCCATGATTAGGTCTTTAAGGTTTATTTTTACTAGGTCTCTTACCTAATCAAGTTTTTTCTAATGAATAAGTCTTGTGCAAATTTTTCTAAGTATCCTAGACCTAATTGGGCTTTAAATCTAGATTAGGTCTAGGAGGGTCTTTTAATAATTGAAAATTTTATTGTATTTTTTGTCTAAATAGGTATAAGGTCTTGGGATTATCATTTCTCTTCATTATCTAGGCTTTTGATCTTGATTCAGTCATTAAAGGTGAGTCTTGGGTGGTCTTAGTGTTTATCAAGATTAAAATCCTAAATAGGTTAGGTAGGGCATTCAGTAGATAGGAATAGATTTAGTTGGGATTTTCCCCCAAATATGTCTTAGGGATCCCTAAATTCTCCCCATATACCTAACTAGGAATCAAACCCTTGAATGGGTCTCAGGGTTCACTGGGAGTTAACGACAGTGTCAGTTAGGCTCTAAACCTTGACTAGGTCATTAGGGAACTTATGGCCCCATTATTTTATCAATTAAGATAAAAGTCCTAAAATGAATGGTGAGTCCACATACATAAACCCAATAGTTTTAATTGGAGGTTTAGACCTTGAATGGGTTTTCATCCCCCACAACTCATTTCCCCACCAATTTTAATTTGAATGCATAGTGTTAATAAAAAAATGAGACCCAATTACATCTAAAAGTTTATAAAAAGTGTCCCTTAGTCCTATTCAAGATTTCAAATCCTGAGTACAACTAGAGAGAAAATTTTCAAATAGTAATATTTAAAAATACTTATCTAATTTATAAAATTCCAAATAGGTTTGTTGGGCCCATTTTTGAGAAGTCTTTCATTTTTTGAGCATAACTTTTTCTCTAGGTGTTGAAAATTTGAACTGTTCATGTTGTCAAAAACTTGGTTCTATCCTAGATGCAATGCTAGTCTCAATTTTACATGATTTTAATTGTGTAAAAACATGTTCATGTTTTAGTGTTAATTTTACAATAAATTTATTTTAAATTCATGTTTCAACGTATATTTTGGTTTATTTTCAAGAAGTGAACAATCGAAGTGGAATATTTAGAGGGAGAGAATGGAGAAAAAGGTAGCTAAGGCATTCAAGAGGTAGCTATTAACATTTTGGCATCACAAGACAAATGTCAAAATTTATCATTTAAATCATGTTTATGACCTTTTCCTTGGCTTACCTTGATACCTCATAGTGTCCTTGTTCAAGATAAAAATGACTAACACAAGCCTAGAAAAGCCAGACTATCATTTAAACATCATACAAGGATGAACAGGTCAGTCTAATTATGAATTTCATAAGTACACCTATGGAACTAGCTAAATCTAAAATATTTCAAGGAGATAATGTTTTTCATGCCTTCAACATTCTCTTTAAAATGTATATCTTGATGAGTTTTATATCTCAAGATACAAGCCCTTAAATTTGAACTAGTAGAGAGGGACATGTACACAAATGTCAAATTTAGGCCTTATGAAATATCCATTTAAATTCAAATGTTATAAGGATGAATGCATGACTGATAAATGTCCAAATAATGGAAGCTCAAGTCAAGATCTAATGATGATCAGGTGATCAGTGATGTAAGTGGGTTTAAAATATATAATAAAGTATGTTAAATCATGCATCAAAGATCAATGCTAAGCTCACAGTCAAAAGGCTAGCATATCTTAAGATTTAATATATTGATGATAGGTGTCAAGATATTAAGTACCTAAATGGATATCTACCAGTGCAAAAAAACTAAAAAATCTAGAGGGTCCAAGCTGATCAATGATACATGATCCATCGTACCAAAATAGATCAATGATGATCAAAAGGTTAACTAGTCAGTAGATCTTAGGAATAAATGTGTAGTTACCAAATGTCATTACCATGATAACTACTGGGTAAATCAATAGTATGTATTCAAACTATGCTAAACAAGATTGATAGTGTGCTTAACGTCAAAGGGTCAACCAAGTTTAGGATTAATACGAGGTTACCATGTGGTACAAGTGTAGAAATAGGATAGAAGTGGTTGCAAGACCCACAAAATGAATGTAGATCTGAAAATTATCACAATACAAGAAGCCTAGATCAAGATCAATGGCTGATATCAAAATTCAAAGTTATGAGAATTCAATTGGAGGTTGAAAGATAGTTTAAAGTTAAACTAGAGCAAATATTAGAGGTTGAAATATTATGTTCATGGTCTTTTGAAAGTGATCCACATGTATGATGAGTTCTTGGTTTCCATAAATGGTTAAAGGTAGAAAGAGGTATTTTTAGGCCTAATATAAATTCAAGATAAGTAGCTAGCTATTGAAATTAGATCAAGAAACTTGCATATCTCCATTGTAATTATGGTTATACAAAAACAATAACTAGTTTTAGGGTAGATGCAAACATAAAAGGATCTAATAAATAGGTACCTATGGACACCTAAAGTAGAATTAATCATGGATTTTTTAAGTGTATAAATATGAGGATTTTGGCCTTACAACAAAGGGTATTAGCGTAGAGGAATTAGAGAAGGATTCATGTGGTGTGGGTGATTTCTTCCTGCAGTGGTCTTGACCTTCATGATCCATCCTTCCATGTCGAAAAAAGACACAATGGCATTAATGTAGGGAAGGGGTCAATGAATTTTTAAGTGGCTATTGTGACCACTCATGGTGGTAATCTTAGCCTTGATCATTATGACCCCTTTTCCACTCTCCCACACATCCCTTCCCCTCTCCCTCATCCCATTCTACTATAAATTCAAGATTTGAGCCCTTGATTTTCATCCCTCTCTTGGGCATGACTAGACTCTACCAAGATTGAGGTTTGTAACCTCTTAAGATGAATATAATATTATGTTAAGATTTCATTATGCTTATCTAGTGTGTTCATGTCATTTGATTTGCATATTTGGTAGATATTTATCCCTTCTCAAGTATTGATCTCATCTAGTTAGTAGTTTTCCATGTTATGCAAGTCATGCCTAGTGTTTGATGTCATTTAGTTAAATCCAAAAGTGGATACATCGATTGGTTAGTGCCTTAAATTATTCCTATTCCATCACTTCCATCAAGCTTTAATTAATTGATGAAACCTCTGAATGAAACATTAATGCATAAGAGACTTAGGAGTTGTAGATCAAATCATTTGTTCTATCTCATTAGTATTTTAGAAGCTCAAGTAAGAGTAGATGAAAAATCATTCTAGGTGTATCACCAAAATTAGCTTATATTTCCCTTTCATTTATCTTTCCTTCCCTTTTCACCTTATAAATTAGTAAGTTTTAGTGTAAATAATCTAAGTGATACATCAAAGGAGCTAGACTCATTAAAAAACCTAGAGATCTGACCCAATATTAGGTGACCCACAGCCTACGGTCATTCCCAGGTTAGACTATATTTGAGTAGAAGACCTGAATAGTCCCTTGCTTAGAGAGGGTGTAGCCTAAGTCCCCAATAGTTATATAACATGAAATGGGACCTAATTTCAGCTATTGAAGAAATTATATAGCACATTCATCTTTAGAAGTAATTTTAAGTATTCCTTGGTCCTTATCTCAAGGTATGAGGCATATTCTTGTTCATAATTTTAGTTATCTTCATGTTTTATAGGCTATGGTAGCTTATAGATAAGGATATTATATTTCCCCTCCTTACCAATAGTTTCAAAATAATCCATATACATCTTATTATGATCCTCACTAATAGTATGAGGACCTATATTAGTCATATATGTGGTAGTACTACCATAATCTTCCCTATGAACAACTAATCCATCACAATATTGCCCCCTCTCATTCTTATGATGATCCCCCTTATTTATAAGATCATCAAGCTTTATATGAGTCTCATCTACCCCCTTTTTAACCTAGTTACCCTCCTAATCAGTAATGGCATATACATGACATTCTTCAATAGCCTACCAATACCCCAAGCCATTCTATATATATCCTTACAAAATCTATGTTAGACCAAGAAAGGAATATGATAAACATTAATATGTTAAATGGGTATGGGTAGGAAATTCCAAAACATGCCATTAGAGGGGTTAGGAATTTAGTGTATCAAGCAAAGGAGGAGTGGATGTCTTTCATTAGGATAGGTTATTCTATAAATAGTAATGACATGCTTGACATAGATGGACTCATCTCCAAGATTGAGGAGAAATTGGTATCCCATGAAGAATAACAAACACTTCATCACCTGTCTTATCTTCCCTCATTCACTCCATGTCAACCTCATGCTGAGCTTCCCATCATCATTCATAAAACCTCACCAAATGAGTTTTAAAGTCATCATATTTCTCCCCAACTCCTCTCAACCTTCCCCTCATGGAAATATATCAAAGGGAGAGTCAAAGAGGAAAGACAAGTTAGTGTTTGGAGGGACAATCATCATGAGCAATCAAGATTTTAATTTGAAACCTCCCTAGCCAAGAAAATTGATCTTGTAAATTAGCATCTTCAACATTCAATGATAGTTATAAAGGAAACATAATAAAAATTTCTTTCTTACCCATATCCAAAAAAAGTATAGAATTAGGGTTTTATAAACCTAATTATATGACTTGGAGTCAAATCCAATAATCAAGAGATAAAAAATAACAATCATGCATAAGCCAAGATGTTGAAGTCAATATCAAGCAATAAATCATTCAGTTTCCACTCCTTTCCCCTCAAAATCCTAGATCATTTCCTTCATAGAGGGCCATTCAAGAAATATTTTAGTAAAGAGAGGAGGTGAAGGTGATTCAAGAAGAACATCTCCATGAGAAAATATAGGTATATATGGTTACTTGTATGGACCTTTCTCATCTTATTGAGTACTTTCAAGGATCTATTGTGCATATCCTAGAGAAAGAGCCTCTCTTTTGTGAGGCAAGTCAAGAAGATGTAGCTAAATAATTAGAAAATGAAGGTGACTCGAGTAACCAAGAAGAAGAAATAATGATTGGGACACCTCTTGCTAAGGAAAAACATGTTTTAGTCTTTCACAATGATGAAAAGATGGAACAAGTGTAAGAGAAAGATAAGGTAGAGGCTGAGATACAAGTACAAGAATAGATACATGAAGATGAGGTTGTTGATGTACAGGAGAAATATGTCCTAGTCAAATAAGTTGATGATGTTTTCCATGAGTTATTTGATAATATAGAATCTTCCATTCACCATGAAGGATAAAATATTATAGAAGTAACATAAGACAAATACCAATAAAATAATGAAGATGAAGAGTAAGTTAAAATTGATGGCATGCTTAGTCATTAGCTTGATGTTGAAGATGAAACAATTTTTATTGACCAATCTAAGATATAAAAGGGAGACTTGTAGACTCATGATTATGGTCAAGGAAATGATATGCTTGCTATTGACATTCAATTTGAAAAAACTCTAATTAAACTGTATCTTCATGAGAATACATATTTAGATTTGTTTAATGTATTTCAATCAAGTTATTCTTTACTTGAATGTGGTCCATTTTAGTATAAGAGGAGTGTTATCATCAAGCAAGAGGTAATTTTTCTCTAAGTAGATGATATGTTTGAACTTTTCAAACATGGTTATCAAATTTTATCTTCAACTTCAAACATCTCTCTACTCTTGGAAGATGAGAATGAGATCAAATGACCTCAATTAGTCATAAGATTATATCCATCTCTCTTAGAGGTTAGCCTTGTAGATATGATAAAAGAGACACATCAAGCTACCTAATAAATCATAATCAACAACTCATGAATGAAGAAGAGTTGAAGATGTTCTTATAAAGTAAAATAATATGGGAACATAATGATTGGGTCTTAGATCCATAGCTTCAATCAATGTGCCTAAGAATGAAGGTTAGAATCCCAACTACATCATCAAGAGGTCATGAACATCCAATTGCTCCAATATACAAGAAGAGGCCATTAATATATGGAAAACATGCTTCAAATTTCCAAGATGGAAAATCCAACTTTCCTTTTTATCTAGAAATAAAGTATATATTTGATTTTTAGTTGTACATATTATATTACATCTTTTTGTTTTCTTCCAAGTGTTTTCCTAGTACATTTGTTTGTTTGTTTTTGCTTTGTTAGGTTAGTTTCCTTGTTTTTGTTTTTTCCTTTCTTTTTTTTGGGTGTTGCCTTTTTTAAAGAGGTTACTTGTAGTCATGGTTTTTTCATTGTTTCATGAGTTTAAGAAGTCATGTAAGTGTTTGGGTTCTCAATCATAACAAACATGCTTCCCATACGAGTCACCAAAAATGTTAACATTTTACCCTCACAAGCCAAATTTCAACCTTTATTATTCAAATAATATTGATGACCTCTTCCTTAGCTTTCCCTAATGCCTCATAGTGTCCTTGTTTAAGAGAAAAATGACTAACACAAGCCTAAATAAGCTAGACTATCATTTAAATGTCATGTAGGGATGAATAGGTCAGTCCAATTATGCATTTCATAAGTATAACTATAGAATCAACCAAAGCCAAAATATTACATGAACATGATTTTTTTCATGCCTTGAACATTCTCTACAAAATTCATATCTTGATGAGTTTTCTATCTCAAGATACAAGTCCTCAAAGTTGAACTAGTAGAGTGGGACATGTAAGCAAACATCAAATTTGGGCCTCATAAAATAGTTATTTGAATTCAAATGTTCTAAGGATGAATGTACAATTGAAAAGTGTCTAAATCATGGAATTTTGAGTCAAGATCCAATGGTGATTAGAATATCAATGATGAGCTCATAGTCAAAAGGTAAGTGTATCCTAAGATTGAATGTTTTGATGACAAGTGTCAAAATCTCTAGTACCTAAATAGAGATATA
The DNA here is from genome assembly GCA_037957365.1 of Torreya grandis. Lineage (NCBI taxonomy): Eukaryota > Viridiplantae > Streptophyta > Pinopsida > Cupressales > Taxaceae > Torreya > Torreya grandis. The sequence goes on along the minus strand of JARHVA010000337.1, from coordinate 4,451,599 downwards.
ATGACACATAACAATTAAAAAAGTTAGTGGGTCCAAGTTGATCAATAGTGTGTGATGCATTGTACCAAACCAGATTAATGGCACATGAAAGGTCAATTAGTTAGTGGATCCTAGGAATAAATGTATAGTTTCCAAGTGTCATGATCATGGTAACTACTAGGTAAATCAATGATACACATTAAAACCATATTAAATAATATTGATGGTACATGTAAGGTCAAAAGGTAAATCAATATAAGGATGAATAAGAGTCCACCACATGGTACAAGCATAGGAATAGAATAGAACTGATTGCATGGCCTAATGGATGAATGCAAAGTTGATAATTGGTATAATACAAGAAGCCCAGATCAATATCAATGGACAATATCAAAGGTCCAAGTTATGAGACTTTTATTGGAGGTAAAAATACAATTTAAAGTTGAACTAGAGTAAATATTTCAATGGGATGTCAAAAAGGCAAACATGTTAGACAAAGGATTTCACTACCTAGGTATATTAAAGTATGAATACAAGAGCAAGACATGATCAGGAGAAAACCTTATAGAATCATAGATCATCATTAAAGCTTAGTTTGGACATGGTGTGAGGGTTTAAAACTTGTAGACCTTGGTCATTGAGATTGTAGTAATGTATTACAACTATGTTCATGGTATTTTAAAATTAATCCACAAGTATGATGAGTTCTCAGCTTCCATAAATGCATAGAGGTAGAAATAGGTCTTTCTATACCTAACATAAATCCAAGATGGATAACTAGATATTAAAATGAGATCAAGAAACCTACGTATCTCCATTACAATTATAGATATATAAAAACCAATAAATGGTATTGGTTTTCAACTTGGTAAACCTATGTCTAGGTTGGGGTAGATGTAGACATAAATGAGATATGAAAGAGTGTTTTATCTTCCATAATAGCTATAACCTTGATAAATAGGTACTTGAAACCACTTAAAGGTTACTTATTCATGGATTTATCATGCCCACGGATATGATAATTTTATCCTTATAGTGAATGGAATTAATGCAGAAGAGCTTGAGAAGGATTCATGTGGTGGGGGTGGTTTCTTCCTATAGTGGTCTTAACCTTCATGATCCATCCTTCCATGCCAAGAAAAGACATATTGGAATTAATACAAAGCAAGTATTGATGAAGTTTTATGTAGATTTATGATTGCTTCTAGCATTAATCTTGGCCTTAATCATTATTACTCCTTCTCTACTCTCCCATGCATCCCTTCCCCTCTATCTCATCCCATTATGCTATAAATTCAAGCTTTAAGCCCTTGATCTTTATCCCTCTCTTGGGCATGAATAGACTCTACTAAGAATGAGATTTGTAACCTCTTAAGATAAATAGATGATTGTTTCAAATTTAATTATTTTGACATAGTGTGTTAATGTGAGTTTGATTTACATATGTTGTAGATATCTCTCCCTTGTCAAGTCCTGATATCACCGAATACTAGTTTATCTTGTTATATAGGTCATGTTTAGTGTTTAATGTAATTTTATTGAAGCTATCAAATAGATACATTAACTAGTTAGTGCCTCAAATTAGGCCTTTCTATCATTTCCCTTAGGTTTTGATCACTTGGTAAACCTCTATATGAAATATTGATGCATGATAGATATTTGGAGTCATAGATTCAATCTTTTGCTTATCTAATTAGTGTATTTAGAAGTTTAAATAGAGTGGATGAGTAATCAATTTAGGCTTATCACCAACATTATCTTAGATTTCCATTTTAGTTATCTTTCTCACCCTTTTCACCCTAGTAACTAGTAGGTTTTAGTGATAATGATCTAAGTGATACATCAGAGGAGCTAGCCTTGTTAAAATTCCTAGAGGTCTGACCCAAGATTAGGTGACCCATAACTTAGGGTCATTACCATGTTATACTATATTTGATTAGAGGACCTAAACAATCCTTTGCTTAGCAGGGTGTAGCCTAAGTTCATAATAGTAGTTGAGACATTTTAGGGGGGGATTATCCCCCATAGAAGACCTTTATATATATATTGGATGCATTTTACACTCAAAGGGTTGGATTTTCCTCTCCACACAAGATATTTAGAGCCATACCTTTTTAATTTCTACAATTTTCATGCTTTATTAATGTTAATCTCTCCCTCAAATCCTCTCTTCCCATTATTCTAGAATTTTTTTGAGAGATATATTGTAATAAACTCTAATATGATTATAAAAATGATGTATCTTGATTAATTAAAGACTTGGTATTATTTTTTACATTCGACATATGTAAATGGTGTTTGTGGTTGTCTTCTCCCTTTTCTTCTATTCCTAGAAGCTTACACTAGATTTGTATTTAATTATTCAAATGTTGATTGGACTAGGGATAGGTTTGCAGAGACCATTCCATCATGAAATCAAAATTTTAAATTTTATTACATGCTTTTATTTTCTTTCCCTCCCCCTTATCTTTTTATTTTAATCAGTTGTTAAACTAGGTTTGAATACAATCAACTAATTTTAAATACCTTGATTACTTTAATGCATTTTTTACTATCAAATATTGCATTATTGAATATTAATCTAATGTAATTAATTATTGAATAAATCAAACACATGAACATCATAAAAACCCCTAAAATGTTGATTTTGATGTTTGTAAAAATCACACTCAATGTTTTTTATTTGTTTTCAACAACTACCCAAAGCTTAATAAAATAAAATAATAAACCCACATCACATTTTACATGGTTCAAGTACCCAAAACCAACTAAAAATAGGATAATTTTTTTTGAATATGAGAACCAACACATGCTCCTTGAAATGGAATGGTCACAATGAGTCATTGAGTGAAGATTCGTGCACCTAGACCAGGTAGATATAAACCTTCAAGAGATTCCCATAAATCTTATTTCAAGAGAGGTGAGTCATGATACAATCCTATGACATTGGTACATGCTAAAATACATGCCAATATGTTCCTTAAGTTATTTTTCATAATTACCCATGTTATTTAAATCATTTGTTAATGTGGTCAAGTTGATTTAGAAGGTGAGATTGCATAGGGGTTCCTTGGGTAACCACTAGGAGGAATGGAATAGGCTTGATAGGGTGACGTGAAATAAGTCAAGAAATAGTTATTTAGCTAAGTAGCTTTAGAAAACATGTGGAAATATTGAGTAAGGTTGTTATATGTAAAAGGGTTGGTGATCTATTGAGGAGGGGTGTATGTGGTTTGCATATAGCTTAAATGTGCATAAGGTGGAACATGGGTAGTTCATATAGGAGGAGTGTACATTGGAGGCACGTAACTCAAGGAGGTAAATGGATGTGGGTTATTGGTCGCCACATTATTTTTTATGGGTGGTATATTATTGAATAAACCTCCCATTAGAGTTTGGAAAAGTACTTGGTATGGTGGAATAATTTTTTAAGTGTTAAAGTTAGGGAATCTATAGGTAAGTATATCTTTGAGGGGTTAGTTAGAGCCATAATACTATGGAGGCATATTCTCTTATTATGGTGGGAGAATGTAAACTTGTTTTTTCAATGATTTAAGGGCCATTATTTTGATGGGAAAAGATAAGGATATGCTAGTGTAGGAATATTTGGGGCCAATCCCTTGACTCAAATATTATTGGTTATTATCTAAGTCATGATTGAGACCCACCAAGTTTTTTATGACTTATTGAGGCCAGTGGTGGTGTTAGTTATGGGATTATCCTATATAAGAGGATTATGAGTGATGGGTTGGTTAGTGTGAAGGGATTGATTTATATTAAGAGCCTCAGGAGTAGTCGTTAAGTTTTTAAACTACAATTTAGAGGCATTTTATTTCCCTTTAGATGGATGTTTAGCTACTTGTATGTGATTAACCTCATCCTCCAATTAACATATCCTTCCTAGATGATGATCATATTTATCAATGATTTATACAACTAGGATATATTAGATAATCTATGGTATAATGTCCATAATATGTGTAACTCTTCCATTGAGGGTCATAACATTGGATTGAGGATGATTACTAGTAGTTTCAGATACATATCATACCTCATGAATAGGGATTGGAGTTATGGTTTGAATATTAAGGTAATAATTAGTCATAAAATTTAAAATATATATTGGTTTTAAAGTGGGGTTATTCAAACTTACCAATGAATCTTCACTAGAGTTGAGTTGGCTCATTTTATATCCCTATAGGCCAAGAGATCTACCTAGGTCCTATCCAAACATATTATGGGGGTATATAGATACCCTCAAAATAAATGGAAGTAGAGGGGAAGATGGAAAAAGGTTAAAATTAGAATGAGAATAAAAATGGAACTGCAAAATATTAAATTATTTCACATTGGGTTTAATAATTTATGTACATGTGAATAACACATGCTAAATTGTGCATTCAACTTCCAAAGGTTAAGTGAAGATAATCAATGTAATGTATGGGAAATGGGTAGATATATGAAATGGTATAGTTATTAGGTGGAATATGATTTAAAATGAGTAGTGGAAATGGATTCTTGTGATGGAACCAAAATACCTTAAAAGCAACATGTTTCTCAGTGAGAGCATCTAGCTGAGTGGAAATAGAGTTTTAAGGTCTTTTAGTGTCTAAAATAACTATGAGATGAATATATTGATCAATAAAAGGACTAGGGAAATATGGGTGGTTAGTATACATGACTCAAGGGATGAGATAGAATATATTGAGTTGACTAAACCTAATTAATGTAATACACAAACATGAATGATATAAGATGAGGCTAGACTCAAGGAGAGTAAAATGGAGGAAGGTGAGGGTATAGGCCTGAATCACATTATATTGATGACCTTAATTCTAGGGGAGGATAATGATTGGTGGATAATATTTTTATATTACTCCTATATGATACTAATATAAATAATGATGAGGTGGGTAATGGGTCTATCATGGAAAACCTCAATTCTAAATTTCACTAATATCTGATTGTGTGTTGATTGTTGGACTAAGTGCTCTAACCCTAGGGAAAAGACCTTCTTTGATAAGACCAAGTGTATTCGAAAGTGTCATATAAAGAATAGTAATAAAAACATAAGTGTATGATATTTTATTGGTAAATGTTTCATGAAAGGACTTGGTGTTTTTTTTAAATCAAGGTTTTAAAGTGTTTGTGCTTGGTTTAATAAGGCTTTTAGAACTTTGATTGTTTTTAGGAATATATGACTAAAATGAAATCTAACTAATTTTTTAAAATGAATAAATGGAATTAAATAATGATAAATAAATAAAACTTAAATTAAATTATGATTATTCTTATCTTTTATAATTTATTTTCAATGCATGTAAGATAAGAGAGAGAAATCTACTCTAACTATGCAAATGTTGGTTTTTACTTTTCCTAAGTCTAAGTTTAATGTATTTGTATTTTTGATTTTATAAATAATGGATGAATGAATATATTATGAAAATTATGTTTTCACTAACATGAAAATAACAAAAAATAATTTTTAAATCCAAAACATCTACACCACTCAAAACACAAAAGTTATTTTGCATGTGCAAGCTAAAACAAAGTTTTAGTGTTTCTAGACGAGTACACACTAGTTTTGAATGATTTATTTTACATAAAAATGAATGTTTGAATTATATTTTTTCAAATTAGTAATCTAAAATTAATTTTTATAATCTAATTGAGAAAATAAAAATCATAATCAAAGTAACATCTATTGATTACCTAGGTTTGACTAGGGTTTTATCTACTTGCTGGTGTGTGTGTTTATGCAATCAAGAACTTATTTTTAAATTGATATTATATTATGATTAAAAATAAAAGTATTTGGATTATTCTCCAATGTCTATCTAGTTTTTTGAACCAAATATATATACTATGAAATAATATTTTAATACCACTCTATTGAACCTTTGTGCCTTGTTGTTGATAGGTGTTGATTATCATGTTAATCCTTTAATGCATAAGAATTCAAAAATTTTACCTATATTAATTTAAAATATTTATTAGTTAAAATACAATTATAAAAATATTCATTTTTTAAATTTAAATCTTAATTAAAAAAATATTTAAATTTACATAAATCATGAGGAATTTTATAATGCATTTTATTGGTGACTTATGCATAACCTCTCTAGGTAGGCTAGAGGAGGTAATTATTAGGCCCTAAGTTAGGGCAGGTGAATGTGATCATTGAGTGTTAATTTTTACAATGTAAGATAAAATAATTTTTATTTTAAATGACCTTTTAACTTTTTACTAAGTACGTGACTTGAACAAGTAAGCCCACACGGGCATGTAATACATCATGTGAATCTTGTAAGAAAAGTACCCTCCCATTTATTATGTTGGGTGAAAAATCCTTAGGATATTAAATTTAGACTTTATTTTATTCATCACACTTAATGTTGTATTAGTTTTTTAATGGGGTTTATTTTTGGGTGAAGGGAGAGTTGGAAGTGGAGAAGGAAAAAATTGGATGAGTTGGGGGAAACAAGGAGATTGGAAAGCTTGTTGGAAGGAGGTCTTATGGAGATTGTGAGATTTTTTCAAGCATGAAAATGGAGGAGATGAGGTAGGTATAACTTTGGCACATATTATAAAAAATAAAGAGTTAGTTAAGCCATTAATGAAAATGTGAAGTTCAAATTTGTGGTTGTTTGTGTGATTGAACTCCCTTGCTCTCCTCCTTTCCATCTATTTTTCTTGATAAAAGATATCAGAGTTTAACATAGTATTAAAATATCATCTTCTAATGTTAAAATATGGAAAAAAAATTCTATTCTCACTTACGAGAGGTGATTTAATCTCTCTCCCTCTATTCATTTGTCTGAAAGATAAGACTTCAAATTAAAAATATATTTTTTTTAATTTATAAAATGATTGAAAATCAAAATCTAAAAATTATTAACTAGGTCACTTATTTATGTTTGATCTTAAATCATTATTTAGAGAAAATTATAATTTTTAATTTTATTGGTCGTCAAAGTAAGCTATTTTAGTTTTTATGGCCTTGTTTTTGGTTGATATAAAAAAAAGTATTATGGATTCCTAAAAATTGAATATAGCATTTAAATTGGGAATATAATGTAACTATTATTATTAGAACATCTTAATATATTGTTTTTGTAAATAAATAAAATATTTAGGCATAAAATTATTTATTATCCTTTAGTGTTGTTAATGGATGAAAGGCCACTCTCTTTCTCTTTCTCAAATTGAACTAAGAATATAACTTGAAGGTGGAAATTATTAATTTAACTATTTCATTATTTATCAAAATGTAAAGATTCCCAAATATTATTCTTATAAAAGTATTAAAATTTTTATAAATGATCTTGACATTATATATATATATATATATCAATTCTATAAAATGAATTTTATATTTAATTTTTTTATTGATTCAAAACCATGTGATTATGTTTTCATTAATGGGACTCAGATGTTTATTTTGAATACATATATATATATATATATATATATATATATATATATATATATATATATATATATATATACATATACATATATATATATATATGTATATATATATGTATGTATGTGTATATATATATATACACATATGTATATATATACATATATATATATGTGTATATATATATATACATATATATATATATATATATACATATATATATATGTATATATATACATATATATATATATGTATATATATATGTATATATATACATATATATATATATATATATATATATATATACATATATATATACATATATATATATATATATATACATATATATATATATATATATATATATATATATATATATATATATATATATATATATATATATGTATACCACACACACACACACACACACACACACACACACACACACACACACATATAGCAACCCAGATTGTACCCTATTGAAGGTTGATTACTCTTATCTCCCTCAAATATAGACTAACATTGGAATGTTCTAAGGTGTGGGACACTTGTATCTCAGACCAGACCTCTAGATTGTGAGGCTAGCTCCTCTAATGATCTACTTTGCTTAGTTTATTAAAACCTATTGTAATTTTTTGTGATGAAAAGGGTTAGAAGTATTATTTAAAGGTAATCCTATTCTAATAATGGTGATACACCTATATTATTGTTTCATCTACTCTATTTGAGCTCATATAACACTAAAAAGCAATGCAAATCATGAATTCTACAACTCCAAAGGATTATTATGCAATAGTATTTCACATGAAGGTTTAATGAAGTGACTAAGAATGGGGGAAATGATATAATGCATAGTTTAAGGCATTAAATAGTCAATATATACACTATTATCTTAGTTAATCAACATCAAACATTGTATATGACTTGCATAATATGACATACTAGTAACTAGGTGAAATTAGGACCTATCATTTGATAAAATACTACCACATGTGAAAATTAAACTAACATAATCACACTAAACCTATATATGGAATAAAAAAATATTCATTTTATTATCTCAAGATTTTTAAAAATATCAATCTTTGGTAGAGTTTAATCATGCCCAAGAGAGGGATCTTAAAAATAGGCCTAAAATCCTGAATATATAGAACATGAAAATAGAAAAAGCCAAGAGATTGGAGTAGAAGAGATAATAAGAGGTCAAATATAAATTAAAATAAAGTATAATTTAAATTAAAATATTTATCAAAATTCTTTAATCATATCTCTTTTAATTCAAATTCCTTGCATGCTCCTTATATGAGCTCTTTTACATTGGAATGAGGTTGTGGGCCATCTTGACTCATTCAAATTTTATTCAATTATTTATATGACAATATGTGGTTATTTGGATCATATTTAAATGGGATCAATTTAATTCAATATACTTATTCATGCTTTATACTTTGAACATGCATTTATTGCCTCTTTAATTTAGTTAACTCATTCTTGATTAGAACTTAAAAATAGTCAATTCCCACTTAAGCCCTCATTTGCATGAATTATCAATTAAAGATTGAATATGAATTATAAATCCACTTTAATACTATATATTTGTCATTATAATTCAACATTAATTCATTTAATATCCATTCAATGCCAATTTCATCTTTGTTTGATTGATCAAATAGGCTTACTAGGCCAAATAAGCCTAGTAGCCTACTTCTTTCATTTGATGGATCTTAAAAAACTACATAAAAATTTTAATACATTAAAATATGGTGATATTAGACATAAATAAACCTTATATATCATGAAATAGGTCCTCTTGAGGAAGGAACATCTACAACTTGGTCAAAGTAGTTGACTGGGTCAACTTTTCCTTCATTTCCTATAGACTAGCTATTTTGAAGAAGCTCACAAAGGCATTTCTAGGCCTAGTTTTGACCACCTAATGGATTGAAGAGGAATAAAATTTTTAAAACTTCACTCTCCATGTATTACAATCCATTAAACTACCTTGTACCTCTCCTTTTAGCTCTTTTTCATTAAAAACATTTTTTATGACACATCCATATAATTATATATAGAAAATTACCATTTATGGGACCCTATATAAGTTTAATTAGTTTTTAAATATGTTTTATGATGATTCATGAGGTTTTCATTTCAATAAATTTGACTTTTCTCAAAACTTGTCCTTATAAGGTTTTGGGAGGGTTTTGGAGGTCAACTTTATTAATAATGGTTCATAAAGTATAGACCTCCAAACCCAAAATTATTTACATGAATATTTAGTGTATATACCCTTTTAAAATTATTTATAATATTGGATTCCCATGCAAAAGTTATGAAAATATACATACATAAATATGTTTACTTGTGGAATTTTGAATGCATTTTGAGCATGCTTATGTGCTTAGTGATTTTTCATAAAACTTAGCTCATAAACTAACTAAAATAATTTTTTTTTAATATAAGTTAATATGGTTCCTAAAATCATTCTAAGATAATTTTTCCAAAATCTTAATGTGGTGAAAGATATGAGCACTTGATCAGGTGGTTCAAATAGGTGTCTTAGACTATAATGTTAGAATTACTCCTTTTGAGTGAAATTGACTATTTCATTGTATTTATCTAATTATAAACCTCATTTATTACCTTTTACATCTAATAATACCTTATCATGGTGTCATATTTCTTGGAAAGGGGTTGTAAGTGCCTTAAAGTGATACAGGCCTTATAGGTCTTAAGGTTAGCTTTAGGCTTATTACTGAGTTTTGATGTTCAAAGCAATTTTAGCTGATAGGAAGGATTTTAAATAATCATATAATCTTATATAACTTGTTTTAAACCTATTTTTACTTATCTTTAATGCCTAAATTCAACTTTGTATCCATGCTCCCTAGAACTACCTATAGGAATTAATGTTTGTTTCCATAAGTAGAGGTCTATAAGTGTTTTATCCTTCATGAAAAGACTATAATTAGTTTTAAAAATATATTATATTCTATTATAATCATTTAATTATTTTATACAATAATTAGGGTCTCCTTATGCATTATATGCCTTCCTTTTTTTAGCCTAGGGTTTCTTGTAAACATATCCTATTTAGCCCTTGGTTTGAGTTTTGGTGACTTTCATCCAATAAAATGAGATATTATGCATCATGAAGTTCCTCCATGTTATTATAACTCTCCATTAATATTACAAAATATATTTTTTCACTTTAAACACTCTCAAACCACCTTGAAACACCTCAAAAAGAGCTTGTCTTCTTGCATCACGACTATCAACAATAAGGAGTTGACTATGTTAAAATAGTGAATGTTTACACTCCTTAAGTGACCTATCCAATGGAATTATAATATTTATATGGTCATATTTATGATTTTTACAAAATTTTAGGTCTTGATTCCTCTTGTAGATGCCTAAAAACCTCAAAATTCTCTCAAAAATGCCTTTCAACACTGACTGTGTTTGAACTTGACTATATTTTCATGTTTTAAGACTATTATTTCATGTTTTACCCTTGTCCTTGGGTTTAAAAATTATTTATAGGATATATTAGGTCATAATAAAACTTGTTTTAGTCTCTCTTGCTCTTCATTATTTACTTCTTGGATCATACTATCCATCACCATATAACATACCATGCTTCCCTAAGAACCTCATTAATATGATTATTTTATTCACTATTGTAGGCGTTATTGATGAGGTTTATATGTGATTAAAGATTTAAAATCACCATTTTATTCTTTGGAGACTCCTAATACCACTTGAAACCCTCGACTTATCTCCTTAATAGCATATTGACTCTTCTAACAAGGTTTTTAGGCTTTTACATAGTCATAGTCCATACAATAAGCTTGTATCGTATCTTCATGAATTGATAGTACTATGTATGATATTGATAAAATTATTTAATATTTCTAAATTTTTAATTTATTTGAATAATATGTCTTTATATTATTCAGTCCTTGAAGGAAATAGTCTTTGAGTTTGCACTTTAGGTCTTATGATTATGTAAGAGGAATTGATATTTGTATGGCTATAGGTGATTCCTATAGTAGACCTTGATTGTAGCAATGTTTGGAGTCCCATTTATATCCTCTTTATATAATTATAATACATCATCACTATTAATCATTGATACTATTATGAAACTCTTCTATATGTTGTCATGGAAATCTCCCCTTCACAATCTTTGGAAATAAGTTTAAGCTCCATGAGAAGGATGTGGGTGAGTGTTTTGAGGTGAACTTGAATATAGATAAATTTCAAATGAAGTCCATAGATAAAAATAAATCTTCAAAAAATTTATGATAATATTCATATGGTATAACCCTTATGAACCTTAAGAATATTACAAGGCCCTTTTGTCTTTGTGTTGGACTGTCAACATGCTTATAAGGTCTCTTATTCAGTTGTAGGTGGAGATTCATATGAAAATTACAAAAATGAGTTTGGTTTTAAAATATGGAATTATATTTATCATAAAATAATATACATCACCTTATAACATTACTCTATACCACCATCATCTTCTTGAAAATAGGCTTCTCTCCTACTCCTAGCTTGACTATGTTTTTATTGACTGTAGGTCTTTATACAAACTATAGCAAGATTTTGGGATGCTTAGAGAGAATGAAAAAAACACAAGGTGTCCATGATTATTTAATAAATATTTTAATGATATCCATAATTACTAATAAAAAACTTAAAGGTCTACATCCTTGACAATCTCCCTTACAACATTGTCTATGTTCTTGAAAATAGAGGTATGACTATGTCCTTTCTTAATGACTGTAGGTCATCTCAAAATGATTCTCTGATGGTTCAAGACCTTGAGATGAAATTATACCTTATCCACATCATTAAGGTTATCAAATTAATTTTATTTGTGCATTTTATTATTCTAATTAGGCATCAAGAACATTAGATAGACCTAAAGACTGCCAAGACACTTCACTATAACATGTTTTGACTTCAAACTAGGCCTATAGGTGTCATCAAAGGACACTTGATTTTTTGTTTATGGCTGTCTCCTTGGATTATGCTATAACTGAAGTCATAATATCAAAAAATATCCCTTCACTTATTTCCAACCTTGAATCATACATTGATGTTATGACCAAATCTTCACTAAGCTTATGTCCTTTCTCAACTGAAGATGACTATATATGTATGGACTGTGACTGATTTTGACGTTAAGGAAGTCATCAAGACCATGAGTATGATCCTAGTCCATAAAAATAGTGTAAATTTGAGGAGATATATTGAGCAAAAAACTTCAAATAGATACCTTTCACATCATTATTTCTTGTTTGTACTTCCATTACAAGCCTTTGATTGTGTTTTAATGACTATAGGTTATATTATTTACTATAAAACAATGATTTTAAGGTCAATATAGTCCATGAATGACCATGGTATTTCCAAATATTATCAACTTATCTTTGATAGTTTATATTAAGATGAAGGTGATATGAAAGGTGGTGAAGATGATGGATAATGGAATGGTGTTGGAGTGAAAATGGAGCCTTACAATAGTGTAAAGGCAGTGAGGATGAAGGTAACAAAATGGACATTATTATAGCATGAGAAGTGGTATGTCAAGACAAAATTGAAGATATTAAGAAATAATGAGAACCTATTAGACAAAATTTAATAATTTCAAGGCCTTTGGATAAGGATATGATGCCAAAATGGAAACCTAGGAGTCTACTAAAACCTTAAAATTTTCTAAGAAACCTAAAACATTACTAAACTGAGACTATAATGGGAGTTTTGAGAGCATATAAGTGATATTATTGTAAATTAATGAATAATAAAAATTTGAGAACATGAGGAAGGACATGTGAACATTATGGAGACCCTTGCAAACAAGAAACCAAGAAATCTAGAAACCATTTCTCTCTCTTAAACCATACAATTCTCCTTTACATGATTGTATATTGTAGATTTGAATTTTTTTGTCTTATTGAGATATATTTGGAGATAAAACATGTGGAAAAAACTAATAATTACCATGTAAAGGTGAATTTTACTCTTGATAAGCTCCATAACTTAGATTTTTTCTGTTATGATGCCCTGATGAAGAGAAATTGCAAAAACTTGATTGCCTTCTTGGATGTAGGAGACAAAATGAGTTCCTTGACTTCAAATGGATGGTTAATAAATAAAATATGACCAATTTTAGGACTAAATAATCTATTTATAATCTCTCTAAGACTAATTTCTTTGGCCAAAATTTTAGACTTGGATTTTCTCTCTCATGGCCATACCACCTACAAACTTGAAAGGCTCTAAAAAAGCAAGATGAAGGATGTGAATTGGTTTTGGGCCTCTTTTTCATATTATTAACTTGAAATTATTTTGGAACACCTGATATGTCCTCATCCTAGCTTTTTATACCTCTTTTATATGGAATGGGTTGTACAATTTTGTACACTTACATGAAATTACTTTGAAATGGATTTTTTTTTTTCATTGTCTTCATATTTTAACCTTGAAACCACCAAGTTAGGGAAAATTGAAGAATACCACAAGTAAAGAGAATGTTATGACAATGGATTAAATTTTTTGACATCTTTTATGGGTAAAATTGGCATGTTTGGGCTTATTTGAGGTAGTTAGAATGATTTATCTTTCATGAAACCTATTTACAAACTATGAAACTTTGACTTAAGGTAAATTAATGAATGTGAAAGTGTCTAAAATTATTTTAAATGATTTAATGGCCTTTATAATTATTATTTAATAAATTTTAAGCAAAAAACTCCACTTTTGAGGCAAAAAATATAAGGTTTTATAAGGAAAATTATAATTGAAAAGGTTTATAATAGTACCCTTAGAGTTTTTGAGTTAAAAATGGTGACATTTGGCCTTTAAAGGCCAAATTACCAACATTTGTTGTGAATCATAGGGTTTGACCAGAATTTTTGTCAAAATAACCTACTAAATTTCACATTACAATGGTAATTTTGGTGGAACAACACAACATGACTTGATGACTCTTTTTGACTGGAAAATAAACTTTTGACTTTGATATACCTATTTTGAATATAAAAATAACAAGACACAAATGAAAAATCACAAGGAGCAACAAATAAAATAATAAGTAAACATAAGTAACCTAAGGGAATAGGAGGACATGATAAGAAAACAATAAGGTAACAGGCCACTACTTGTGATATTCACTTATTAAAAAATGATAAACAACCTAAAAAAACTAACCTAAAATCAAAAGCTTTCCTCTAGGGTCAAATAAAATTCTATATTATCCACCATATAAATTTGAATCATGATTTCCATCTCTTAATATTCTATCAGATGGGAGCATTTTCACATTCATAGTCTCTTAAGGAAGTAACTAGTTCTTCTAGTGCCAATTTTAGGTGCATGAGTTGTAGATGTGAGTCCAAGACCCAGTCATACTCCTCCCAAATATATGTAATTTGGAAGAAAAATATCAATTATTTTTCATTCATGAGCTATTGATTATGATCATGTTGAAAAACTTGAAGTCATCTTGTGTCATGGTTGTAAGGATGGACTCTAAGAGAGATGGATTTGATTTCATGACTTCTTGAGGCCATCTAAGTTCATTTTCAACATCCAAGAGTAGATAAATATTTGAATATGGAGAGATAAGTTTATAACCTTTCTTGAAACACTCAAACAAGTCATCTTCTTAGAAATTATCCTCTTGGATTGGTTTACTTAAAGAGTTGATTGCTTCATGCTTGATACAACTACCACTCTCAACTTATAATGAATCATATTCAAGTAGAGAATATCATAAATTGATGACATAAAATAAATCATGATCATGAACCTGTAATTCATCATTTTCTATTTTAGATTGGTCACTTGAAGCTGGTTCATCTTGAACATCCACTTGTTAACTTGACATGCTCTCAAAGTCATTTTATTCTTCATCTTCTTTGGCTAGTTGTACTTGACTTATATCTCTTCTAAAAGATCTTATGGACTATAATAATGAATGGAAATTACTATTTGATCAAATGAATCATGATAAACATCTTCAACTTTTACAATTGGAGTGTCTTACTCTTGGATATCGTCAACCTTTTCTTCTTGTACGTATAGCTCATCTATCTCAGTAACAAACTCTTTGAATTCATCTTCCTTTGCACTCTAAGAGAATAGATCATGATCTTCCTTAACAAAGAGTTTTCCAATGATGATGTTCTCTTAATTTTAATGTAATAATATTTCATATTCATTCATCTAAACTAAAACTTCTTCAATTACCTCACAGAGGAGAGGCTCCTTCTCAAGAATTGGCATGGTAGACCCATGAAAATATTCAAGAAGATGATAAAGGTCCAAAAAAAGTAATCATGGATGCTTTATTCTACTCATTAGGTTGCTAAACTTTGACAACCATCACCTCCTCTCTCTATTTCAAGTTATCTTAAATATATTTCCATGAAGGACAGGCCTTGGGATTTTGAGGAGAAAGGAGTGGAGACTAAAAGATCTCCTGTTTGCTTTCTAGAACAACACTTGGACTTAAATTTAAATGCTTTTCAATATCCTTGGACTAATTTACCTATTTCTAAGTCATGAATTTAGGTTTAGTAGCTTCTTCATTTAGACTTATTACATTCATGGGTGTAAATGAAAGACATGGAACTTATTGAGATTGTGTTGCCTTTGTAACTACCATTGAATACTAAAGATATTGATTTGCAATCTCAAATTGTTTGGCTAGATGAGCCTCAACATCATGAACCAAATCACTAGAGATCTCTCCCTACAAACCTAAATATGAAGGCTCCCAGATGATCTGGTGTGAAACATGAAAATTGGTCTCCTTAAAACTCACTTCTTTAACCTTCTGAGGTCTCTCTTAGATAGAATTCTAAGTGGGAAAGCTAGACAAGGTTTGAGAGGAATATTGAGGGTTGTAATATACATTTATTTGATGTTCATGAAGGGAAAAAGGTAGATCAATGGGGAATTGATGTTTCTCATGAACAACCAACCTCTATTCAATGTTTTGAATTGTACCACCTATATGCAAGATATCACCACTAAATTTTGAATAGCCTTGTCTTAGAAAATATTCACATGACTCTTTATACTGATTAAATGAATCTCTCATACTCTCAATTTGATGCTTGGAGATCTCATGTCTGTAGATATTTTGAGTGTCCATTCTCACCATTTATTTCTTATAGCTAAACATGGTTTGTTTGAAGATGGAAATGGATTGTCTTATAACTTGATTGAGCTGATTAAGAAGATAACAAGGTTCATGAGGGTTATCATAGGTTTGATAATCAAATTCATATTATTACTCAATGTGAGTATAGGGATGATATGGATCATAAAAAGATGTGTATAGATCATATTAGAACTACTGATAAGGAGATGAAATACCAAAGTCTACTCCATAAGCTACCATGGCCTAGAAAACACTTGAAAATAATTGGATATGAATAAAATATGACATTTTACCTCATAAATGAGAACCATATGAATACTTGAAACTCCTTTTTAAAACCAAGATGTTGTAAATGTGTACCCTAATGGTTGGATCTATGTCCCACTAGGCATGGAAAAACTATTAGAAACCTAGATTTCACCCTTATGAAGGATAATTTCTCTGATATCCTTCAAATATTGACTAAAATTAAAATTGTCTAAGGTGTGGGACACTTATATCTCAGACTAGACCTCTATACTATTAGGCTATCTCTTCTGATGATCTACTTTGCTCAGTTTACTTAAACTTACTATACTTTTTGGGATGAAAAGGGTTAAAAGGATTATTGAAAGGGGAAATCCTATTATAATTATGGTGATACACCTATATTTCAAGTTCATCCACTCTATTTGAGCTCATACAACACTAGAAAGCAATGAAAATCATGAATTCCACAACTCCAAAGGATTCTTATGCCATAATATTTCACATAGATGTTTCATCAAGTGATTAAGCACAAGGATAATGATGGAAGGCCTGATTCAAGGCACTAACCAGTCAATATATCCACTATTAGCTCAATTAATCAACATCAAACACTATATATGACCTACATAATATGACATATTATTAAATAAGTGAAATTAGGACCTACTAAAGGATAAAATACTACCACATGTGCTGATAAAACTAACATAATCACACTAAACCTATATATGGAATTTGAGAAAAATAATTTTATTATCTAAAGAGGTTTAAAAATATCAATATTTGTAGAGTTTTATTATGCCCAAGAGAGGGCTCTTGAAAATATTCCTAAAAACTTGAACATATAAAATATGAGAATATAAAAAGTCAAGAGATTGGCATAGGAGAGAGAAGAAGAGGTAAAATCTACATTCAACTCAAGTTTAATTTTGATTATTATAGTTATAAAAAGTATTTCATCATATCTCTTTTGACTCAAATGCCTTGTGTGCTCCTTGCATGAGCTCCTTTATGTTAGAATGAGGTGGTGGGCCATCTTGACTTATTCAACTCTTCCTGCATGCTTTCTATGCCAATATTTGGTTAGTTAAATCCTATTTAAATGGGATCAAGTTAAGTAAATTTACTTAATCATGCTTTATACTTTAAACATGCATTGATTTCCTCTTCATTTTAGCTATTTCATTCTTGATCAGCACTTAAGACCAGTCCAGTCCTAATTAAGCCCTCCTTTACATGAATTAACACTTGAAGACTAAATTTTCATGATAAATCCATATTAATATAATATATTTGGAATGATAACTCAATATGGAATCATTATATATCCATTTGATTCCAATTTTATGTTTGCTTGATTGATCAAATAGGCCTACTAGGCCAAATAGGCCTAATAGTCTACTTTTTGTACTTGATGGCTCTTGAAAACTTGTATTAAATTTTGAATACTAAAAAATATGGTGATATTATACTTGAATAAACCTTACATATCATGAAATAGGTCCTCTTAAGGAAGGAACATTTACAACTTGGTAAAATTAGTTGATTGAGTCAACTTTTCCTTCATTTCCTGTAGACTGGCTATTTTGAACAAATTTACAAAGGCATTTCTAGGGCTATTTTTGAAAACCTAATGGATTGAGGAGGGATATAAATTCCTAATATTCATTCTCCATGGATTTTAATCCATTAAATTTCATTGTACATCTCCTTTCAACACTTTTTCTTCAAAAAACCCTATTTTCTACCATGTACATATAATTTTGTACAAAAAATTACCATTTATGGGACCTTATATAAATTTAATTTATGTTTGAATAGGTGTTAGGATGTTTTATTAGGTTTTTATTGAAATAAATTTGACATTTCTCAAAATTGGTCCTTATGAGGGTTTGAGAGGTGGGGTTTAGAGGTGAGCATTCTTAACAATGGTTCATAAATTATAGACCTCGGAACCTAAAATTATTTAAATTAATATTTATAGTATATATCCCCTCAAATTTATTGATAATTTTGGGTCCCCATTTAAGAGGTATGAAAATATAAATATGTAAAGAAGTTTTCCTGTAGGGTTTTCAATGCATTCTGGATATGTTTATTCTCTTAGCTATTTTTCATAAAAATAAACCTCTCAACAAACCTTAATCCATAATTTATTATAATTTAATAAGGTTCCTAAAATCATTATAAAATTCTTTTTCCAAAGTCTTCATGTGGTGAAAGATATGAACACTTGATCAGGTGGTTCAAATGGGTGTCTTTTACTAAAATGTTTAAATTTATCCTTGTGATTTAAATTGAATATTTAATTTTATTTATATTATAATACCTCATTTATGACCTATACCATCTCATCCTACCTTCTCATGGTGTCATATTTCTTGGAAATGGGTTGTAAGTTGCTTAAAATGATATAGGCCTTATAAGTCTTAAGGCTAACTTTAACCTTATTACTAAGTGTTGATGTTCAAAGTAATTTTAGGTGATATCAAGGATTTAAAATCATAATATAATAATATTTCACTTTTTTTCAGCCTTTTATGACTGCCATTTAATACCTAAACTCAACTTTGTCTCCATGTTCCCTAGAACTACATGTAGGAATGAATGCCTTTTTGCATAGGCAGAGGAATGTAAATGTTTTATACTTAATTAATAGAGTATAATGAGTTTTAAAAATATTATATATGTTCATATAATGATTCAATTATTTTTTCCAAGCCTCAAGGTCTCTTTATGAATTATATGCCTTCCTTTCTCTAGCCTAAGGTTTCTTGCAAACATAGCCTGTTAAGCCCTTGGTTTGAGTTTTGGTGATTTTCATCTTATAACATGACATATTATGTATAATTAAGTTCATACATGAAATTATAACTCTCCATTAATCTTAAAAAATATATTTTATCTCTTGAAACAATCTCAAACCACCTTAAAACAACTCAAGAATCCTACTTGCTCGTATCATGATTATCAATAGGCAAGGGGTTAATTGTGTTAAAATAGTGTGTTTCCACTCCTAAAGTGATCTTTAAAATGGAATTATAAGATTTATATGGTAAAAATTATGACTTTTATCAATTTTTAGGTATTGATTCCACATGTAGATGCCTAAAAACCTCTAAATTATCTCAAACATGTCTTCTAATGCTACTATGTTTGAACTTGAATATATTTTCATGTTTTAGGATTGTGATTTAATGTTTTAACCTTGTAATTGGGTTTTTAAATGATTTATAAGATTTATTAGGTCACAAAAAACCTTATTTTAGTCCTTCTTGCTCTTCATTAGTCACTTCTTGGATCATACTATCAATCACCATACAACATACCATGCTTCCTTAAGAACCTCATTAATATGACTATCTTATTCACTATTGTAAGTGTTATTGATGAGGTTTAGAGGTGAATGAATATTTAACATCACCCTTTTTTCTTTGGATACACCTCATATCACTTTAAACCCTCTACTTATCTCCTTCATAGCATATTGACTCTTCAAATAAGGTTTTTAAGCTTTTACACAGTCTTAGTTTATAAAGTAAGCTTGTATAGTATCTTCAAGAATTGATAGTACCATGTATGATGTTGATACAATTCTTGAATATTTAATACTTTTTACTTTATTTGAATAATATTTCTATATTTTATTCACTCCTTAAAGGAATAGTCTTTGAGTTTGCACTTTAGGGCTTATGACTGTGTGAGAGGACTTGATTTTTGTATGGTTTTAGGTGATGCCTATAGTTTACCTTGATTTTAGTAGTTTATATAGTCCCATTTATATCCTCTTGATATCATTATAATCTATCATAACTATTAGTCATTGATACTATCATTAAAATCTTCTATATATTGTCATGTAAATCTCCCCTTCACAAACTTTAGAAATAGGTTTAAGCTCCATGGCAAGGCTGTAGGTGAGTGTTTTGAAGTGAACTTGAATGTAGCTCAATGTCAAATTAAGTCCATATATAATAATAAATATTTAAAAAAATTATGATAATCTTCAAATGTTATAATGCTTATGAACCTTAATAATATTACAAGGCCCTTTTGTCTTTATGTTAGACTATCAACATGCTTGTAAGGTCTCTTATTCAGCTATAGGTGGTGATTCATATGAAAATGAAAAAATGAGTTTAGTTTTAAAATATGTAATGTTCTTGATACAAAATGAACATGAATATCCTTATAATATTAGTCCTTCATACTACCATCATCTTCTTGAAAATAGGATTCTCTCCTACTCCTAGCTTGATTGTGTTTTTATTGACTATAGGTCCTTACACAAACTATAGAAAGATTTTGAGATTATTAGAGAGTATTAAAAAATAAAATTTGTCCATTAGTCTTTAAATATTCTTTTTATTATCTCCATAATTCTCAACAACCAAGTTGAAGGTCTACATCTTTGACAATCTCCCTTATACCATTGTCTGTGTTCTTAAAAATAGAGCTATGACTATGTCCTTTCTTGACTATTGTAGGTTGTCTCAAAATGATTCTCTGATGGTTCACTACCTTGATATAAAATTGTAAATTATCCACCTCATTTAGTTTATCAACTTAATATTGGTCATGCATTTGATTAATCTAACTAGGAACCAAGAATATTAGACAGACCTAAAAACTGCCAAGACACTTGATTGTAACATGTTTTAACTTCAAACTAGGCTTGTAAGTGTCATAAAAGGACACTTTATTGTTTATTTATGGTTACTTCCTTGGACTATGCTATGAATTAAGTCATAAAATTTAACAATATCCCTTCAATAATTGCCAATCGTCAATCATATATTGATGTTATGACCAAACCTTCACTAAGCTTATGTCCTTTCTCAACTGAAGTTGACTATATATGTATGGATTGTGACTGAGTTTGACCATAAATAAATCATAAAAACCATGGGTATGATCATTTTCCATCAAAATAATATAAATTTTAGGAGATATATTAAGAAAAAAACTTCAAGGAGATACCTTTCACATCCTTCTTTCTTCTTTATACTTCTATTAGAAGCCTTTAACTATGTTTTAATGGTTGTCAATTACAATCTTTACTATCAAGTAATGATTTTAAGGTCCCTATAGTCCTTGAATGAGCATAGTGATACCCACTATTCTTTACTCCTCCTTGATAGATTCTCTTGAGATGAAGGTGAGATAGAAGGTGGTGAAGATGATGGATGATGGAAAATGGAATGGTGATGGAGTGTGTTGTACCCAACATTCCCTTTTTATTTAAGAAGAAATTGGGACCCACCTTTTTCTATTATTTGGCCTTGTTTGATAAGACTTACTATACATATTTGTGAAAAATCTATTCAAATTTATCCTTAATCTTTACACTTGGAAATACAAACAATGGCATTGTACATTTTGGACTAACTTACTAATGCTTTTTGGGAGTTTTGTACTAAGCAGGTTTATTTAGGATTTGGTTTTTACACATTTTTTTCAGACCTTATTTATGAGAACTTTTTAATTTAGAAATTAGGTTCAAAATTCATTTTTAAAAATATTTGTTTAATATTTTCTTATCAAATTTTTTTATTTGCAACTTATGTTCAGGTTTTTTTTTTATTCGGTGATTTTGTTCAAAAGATTCCTTTAACATTTGTTCATTGGGTTATTTTTTGTATCAAACATTTTTTTTAGAGTTTACACATCAGATATTTTGTTTTAATTATGTTTCAAATGAATTAATTTTTTTAGGACTTGATTTTTGAACATTTTTTCTAGACTTTTCATCAGATAATTTGTCCAAAATAGTCATTGTTGGATTTTCTTTTATTCAGGATTTTTGTACAAAGATTTTGATCAAAATTTTTATCTAAACATTACTCTAATAGATTTGGGTATTTAGTATATTTTTTTATGATTTTTGTTTGAATCCTTTATGATTAGAAGAATTATTAGCTTGGTCTCAACACAAAACCTGACTCATGACTCTCGACTACTTAAAATCTACTAGAATTAGCCAATAAAGAGAAACCACTTCCTAACACTGACCAAAGAAAGTAACCCTCCAAATAAACTAATGAGATTTGAACTTTTTAGGTAAAATAAACATATTATTATTGGACTTTAAAAGCATATGAACTAGAATTAAATTCAAATGGCTATATATATGGCATGTAGCTATCGATGTATTCATTTCTCACAAGTGAATTCAAACTCAATTGTTATTCTATGAATGAAATCCCTAAATACCTAAAAATACATTAATCATAAATAAACAACAAAAAGGATTTTTCATGATACATGTAAAACATACTATGATCACACCATACAATTGCAATGGCATCATCATCTATGAGCTTCAAAGGAGCACTTTCACCATCCCCATTCTCCATCAAGGATTTAATAGAGTTTAAAAACATGGTGTATAATGTGAAAATAATTGATACTAGGTATGGAAATTAATTATAATTATGGGTGGCTATTGATTCTATAAATTAATTTTCACATGAAGGAAATATATCACCCACATAACATCAATTAGTAATGGACTTACTAGCTCTTAACGGATAAAGACAACACTATGTAATGGCCAAGCTTGAGGTCATGCCCTGTATTAACCTTCTATGGGACTTGTTATTTACTATAAAAATTACATAGGATGTCTTCTTGTACCATATATAGCACCATATTTTCATGTCCTACATCATTGGAGATGACTTCTAAAGGTACCTATCTCTAGTAGTTCTAGATGTAATTTTTGATAAACATAAGTTGGTAATATGGAACAAATATAATTTATATGATAAAGTGTTAATATCATGGCTTATTCCTAGGGAAATAATGGTATTAAAAGGAAATTATCCCACCCCCACTAGTAAATTTATAATGGGGGTACGTATTGGGATGGCCTCATTAAATAGAATGTATGAGATGCCTAGTATCCATTTTCTCAACCTAGATTGGGTGCCAATGCTAGATATGATAATGGCTAGTGATGCAACTTCTACCCTAGAAGAGATCATCAAATTTAAGTTGAGGGAAAAATTTATACATAAGATCAAGTGGCCCAATTTAATAGG
The DNA here is from genome assembly GCA_037957365.1 of Torreya grandis. Lineage (NCBI taxonomy): Eukaryota > Viridiplantae > Streptophyta > Pinopsida > Cupressales > Taxaceae > Torreya > Torreya grandis. Next base: position 4,427,721 of record JARHVA010000337.1, on the reverse strand, counting down.
CCATTTTTACATAATGTCATATCTTCTTGTTGTAGTAATGGGCATGGTATACAGGGACCTTGGTGAATTTAGAAGCCTAGCGACATATTATATTAAGAATAATAATTATGATTATTATCATTTTATATATATACACACACAAAACACATGACCCAAATTATTTAGGACATGTATCCTCAAGTACGGTAGGCAATTCATGAGGCCCCACTACTTAGAATTAGAAAAAGCATAGTAGATACACTACTCCTTGAGGTGACTATTGGTTGTATCAATATTATATAGTGATCATGGTCACCGATCATAAATTAAACCCCTTATGCCTCCCCAAGTATATAAAAAACAAGTTAGTACATCAAGAAATTACATATTAGCTCTGGTGGAATGTGGAGGAGGATTTGATTAAATATAAGAAAGGCACATTTTATGGGTCTCACATGATTATTGACAAAATGTTTTATACCATGAGGAAGCATTTTTCAGACATAGGAAACAAAGAAAGAATTATTAATTACATACCTTGCCACACAAATATTGGGATCCTCATGGTCATATAGAAAAGCATATCTAGTGGATTTGGTATTCCATATCGACATGTTCCCTACAATCATGATTTTCTATTCTTAAATGCAAAGGATGACTCCTAAATTTTTGAAAGGATAAAACTTATAGACTTGAAATAAAATCATTTGAGGATAATTATATAAGAGCCTTTAATTTTAGTACAAGAAATATAGATTAGGCTACCACCTCCTAAAGGGTGGACTACTTTAAATTTATGGTACAACCAACCCCTATGATAAATAGAGGTATAAGGAGAGCCTTCCCAGGAACTTCCCTTTCTATTAAAATATATTAAGATAGATCTTGGGTTGAATGAGACTAATCCTAGTGAATCTCTAAGGGATCTAATTTATTTAGATGCCTTTGATGTAGAGGACTAGGAGCACCCAGTTGTAGTTCCAATTTAAACACCTATAGATGCACCATAATTATAGGGGTATATAATGTAATGGGGAGTTATACAGGTAACTAGTTCCTTAATTCAATAAGGCTCCTCCTTAGGCATGAAGACTACTATTTGTTATAAGAGGAAGCTAAGGGATTTTCCCCTCATAGAAAATCTAATAATGGATCAACCATAGGGCATGCCTTCAGTTCCTAAAAAAAATAGAGATAGAATAAGAACTAGAGGAAGAGGAAGAATTAGAAATATCCAAGGCATTAAGCCTTATAGTTGATAAAGGGAAGGCACCAAACATGGATGACTCAATATGTAAGAAGGCTCAACCTTTAAACCCTACTTCCCTAGTTTACTCATATGTTCATATTTTTGGTTTAGTTCTTATTAGTACTATTTTGAGAACTCCCAAGGTGAAGGATGTTACATCTACCTCTGATGTTTCATTTTCCTCTTATACTATCTTTAATATCCCTTTCCTCACTCCCAAAGTAGAATATGATTCTACAACAATCATTATTTCATTTTCACTCACAGTGCCATCCACATCCATTGTTTCTAATACTACTAATATTCCATATAAGAATGTCATAGTCTAAACCATGAATAATAAAAGGGACACTACGAAAATTTAAATAACACTAGCCACTTCTCAACTCCATGTTTCTTCTAAACTGGTAAATTTACCAATACCTTCCACTAATTCATCCCAAAATAATAATATAACATCTTTAGGGAAGAGAGAAAGGTATAAATAAGTCTTTACAGTCCATCCACTCCCTAATATGGAGGTGTGTATTGGTCTAAAAGAATTTGTCCATCCCTTCCTAATACAATCCTCAAAGGAGATTTAGAGAAATAATCAATAGAAAATCTTGAGGTTGAGAATAAAATGAAAGATGTACAACAAATAGACCCTAACCAGCCAGTAATTCCACCATGTGTAATTGATCTTAGAACAAAGGCTTTCAAAATTACCAATTTTAAAAGTATATAACTATTATCCATAACCTCATTATTTTATAAGACCTCAGGGAGTATTCAAAGGGTTAAAAAGAGGAAACTCGAGGATGAATCTAGGAGGGAAATTATTTTTGAGGAGAGGCAGGAGGTCTATGCCTTATCTAAAAGAAATAATAGGCAACTAAGTTGGTCCCCCTACATAGAAGATTTCAACTCCCTAGCATAATACCACAAAGATGATATGGTAGCATTTTATGAGGAGGTAGAGATGGTGAGGTAAGAGATAGAACAAGAATTAGAACAAATCACGTAACAAAAACTAACAACCCACATTCCCAAAAGAATTGATACTGAAGTTCAAGAAGCTAATTCAAAATGTTAAAATTCTCTTGAGGAACTTGAAGTAATGAGCGATGAATTTCCCCCCCCCCCCCACCCATATAGCTCAAACACATAAATTATTTAGTTATTTAAAATAAGATGAGAATAAATTAAAATTATTGATTTTGTACACTAATAATAAGGCATACAACCACTTGGATTTAATGACACAATTGAAGGCATCAAATTCCTTTAATTTGGTAGTCATTAAAACACAAGAAGCTATAGAGTGGGTGACAAAAACTAGGACATTGATGCCCAAATATTAAGAGCTTGAGACACTCATATTTTATATTTTAGATGAATTGAAATTATCCAAATTAAGGGATGCAATAAGCAAGGTGATCAGTAGAATTAATTTTGATCAACTCATTCAAGAAGCATCTGAGAACTTTAAATAGAGTTTACAAGGATTAGAACTAGAAAATATTAAGGTTGAATTAAGTTTTGCAATAAATAAGGTAAATGAAGTTGAAAATTTCAAGATCAACTTCCAAAATATGAAGGCAAAACATGTAAAACTCTTAGAGCAAGTTAACAAGGTAAACAAACCCTCATTATTAAACCTAGATATTATAAGGCAACAACATGATGTAGGTCACCAATATTATATTGAGTTAGAGGTGAAGAAGAAGATTGAGGTTGCTACATCTACTTTAGTGCCAACACAAATAGTGACCACTCCTACTAAAGTTAATGCATCTATGTAGACATCTAGTTAGCCTTAGTTTAAAGGCTAGTTTTATGCATGCCAATTCAATGTAATAGTGCCATAAATTGTGTATGAGTATTATACTTACGTTATAACTTAATGTAAAATTTACCTAATTTTTTAATACACATGCAAAAATTGCATGATATTTTAAAGGTTGACTTTAATTCTTGATAAATGTAAGATAACTCTATATATACATTGCATACAATTTTTAGACTTTAGTTAGAACTAAGGTTATAAATATAACATCTAATCACAATTTTTAGATGTAATTGGAGGATGAGGTGACCCCTCCCCAAGTCTATTTAAACATATTTAACCCACATTTTTAAAGTGTCAAAAAAATTCAATACAGAAGAAGAATCAATTTTTTATTTTAACCGAATGTGTTTGTGTATTTTCTCTCCAAGCTCTGTGTAATTAAGATTAATCTTTTTGGTTGTTTAATACAATAATTACTAGTGTAAAATATATGTGGGAATTATTTCTTGTCATGATTAATATGTTAGTTTTAGATGTGTAATAACTATTGAAGGATTATCAATTATATTGATTATTGGCAAGTAAGTTGATAATTTCATATTTTTGAGTGTGTAGATTTCTTTCAATGATGTAATTTTATATGGTGTGTAATATCTATCTTAGATACCTCCCTAGTCTAATTTTTAATCTATTGAGTAAGGGTGTGTAACATATACTCTAAAAGGAGCAACCTTTGACTAAGATACTTGATTTTCCTATATTAAAATATTTTAGACTACCTAGAAATGTATGTGTGTATGTATGTAATAATTTCTAGCAATAGACATTGGTTCTAAAATTACTTGTACACTTAGAAACCAACCTCAAAGGTGATTTGTTGAAGTCATAGAATTTTGATTTATTTCTCTACCCTCCCTCCTTTTTTGAGTTTATTTAAGAGATATACCCACTTTAGATTAGTAACCATCTAGCCACCAACTTGCCTATATTTAACTTTATTTTAGAAATCATTTATCCATGCATCATTCTTGTTAATAACCTGCATGCCCTACCTAATATTACATCACCTTATTATTAAAGTTGCATACTTGCAACTCATGCCCTAGAGTGGACTTCACCTCCCTTGAGATCCTAAAATGTTAGAGGCTACCTCATTATGAATTAGTGCACACAAAAATTGCATCAACATTATTTTTTGTGCTATAAGGAGGACCATGAGAGTTTATAATAAAAGAGGTTAGTTTCTACATTGAGTTGCACTGGAGTCACCTAGGAGAGTGAGCAGATCTAGTTCTTAGGCTAAACTTTTAGTCTCACCCTTGTCAAATCAAAGAGGCCTAGAGTTGTACCAACTACCCCTATCCATAATAGATCTATAACACCTTCCCAAATAAGTGACATTCCCACTATTAATCATCTTATGTATCAACCATATTGGTTGGTTGGATTTGCTATTATCATCCTAGGGGATGTGCATGACCCTCCCAAGAATCCTAAAAAGTATCTAAAATATTTATCTCCTTGAGGAGGAAGAATGACATAATAAGACATTAATTCTTTTAAATTTTCATTAAGATTTATGAATGCTATTAATTAATATGTTGCAAACAAGATTTTTAATTTCACACTAATGGATGCTGCTTATGATTGGTCTCTTCATCTCTAAGAGAATTCCATCACTTATTGGAATGTATGTCAAGCTAATTTTATTTCATAATTTGGCCTAGTCACCAACCCCAATTTAATATACCAGCACTTTACTAACTTGAAAGGGGATCCTAACAAGCCAATCCAAGCCTTCAATGCAATATTTTAAAATATGTACACCTAGTTAATCTTAGAAGATAAACTAGATGAATTATTGGCATTAGATATATATAAGAATGCTCTAGATCTAATTAGTAAAATCTTCTTATGAAGGGATGCTTTTATCAACACTCTTACATTGGCTTATGCAAAGGACATAAACATTGATAGTTAGCTTAATCCACAGGTGCCTAACATACTTTTAGTCAATAATGGTCTCCTAGTATTGAATCCAATTCTACATGTGAAGTAGAACATCCCTACATTAAATTAGAATCAATTACACACACTACCTGCTCTAACACAAACAACACATCCAAATTACATTTTTTTAAACAACCATATACAATTAAATAATTACCAATAGAATCAACATATGGCTATGTCATTTACTACTATTCTCTAGGGCACTAACTCTATTAAATTAGAGATAGATTCCATACAAAAGATGGCTCAAAAGTTAAGCAATGACTTCTTTGGCATGTAAAGAAAGATAGGCAACATCAATAACCCAAATGGAACTCATAATTATGGGTTCCATAGGTATAATATACCATTTAATAAGCCTAACAATAATACAAAGTATCCTAAAAAGCCTCCAAAAATCAATATAGTGGAGACAACATTACCTAACTAGAGAAGAATCTGTAATACTCATCAACATGATGAACTTGACTTTGTTGAATTTTGTGCAGCATTTGAGATCTTTTAAATAGAGGTGGTAATGTAAGATCATATGCATAATCCACAAGAATACCACTAGTAATTTGGCCCTTAAATCACTTCTATCTTTTTTGCGACTCATGATTTTCCTTTCCTGATTGAAGATGAAAACATATCAAAAGACAACATCGATGAGATTCATGCTTTCCAAAAATTCCAGAAAGGTGGTTACAAATTGAGTAATAGGGAACCCTTCATATATTCTATTATTCCAAATAACAAAACCATTCCATTAAATCCAAAAGCTAATAACAATTTGTATAAGCATAATATTTTCAACTTTTATCATATACTAGTACTTTACATCTCTCAAGAACCCATCAAGAATCAATCTCTCTAAGTGCATGCCCTAAAGGGTGTATCGAGAAAGGAGTGGGTACATAATTGGTGCTTCACATGATTATTGTCCCTTATTTCCACTTATTACCAATCCAACTAGCTCTTACAACCATTCTCTAAGATATTACTCCTTTGCACACTATTTCAATATTCTCTACTTTCCATCTTTCTTTTCCTCACCTTAAGTCCCTTTTGTTAGTTGGTTGTGCTAGGTTGAATGGGTTGACCCTGTACAATTTTGGGTCATTTTCACTTAGGAACTAGTTTGTTTCTTGGTTGACCTAGCTCATAACCTAGTGAATAATTGTCTAAAATTATGCTAGGTTAATTGGGTCGACCCTATCAACCTTTATTTTTTGAAGGGTTTAGGGTAAAATACACGTATACATACAAGACCATTTTGTCATTATTTTAATAAGCAATCAATAAATATTATTCACTCGTGCTTATTTACAATATGCTCTTCTACCATTCTACTTGAGGGGTCTTATCTTAGGGTTTGTACTTGGATAATCTATTCTTGTGGATAAGTCTCAGATGATTTGGCCTTTCTTAGTGATCCTTACAAACCATAATAACCTCTTTTAAATCCATTTTGTCCAAGGGAGAGATTGAGTATTGATGGTTTTATCATTTAGGTAAGTATTTTATAACTTTATTTCTCTCTTTAGTAGATATAAGTAGCATAAGTATTGGCTTCAAATAATAATACTCTTCATAGTCCATGTATTAAGGTGTTACTCATACATAGCTTAATTGAGATTCTCTTATACATGTTTTGATTTTTTAATAACCCTCACTTTATGATAGAAGCTTTGTTGAGCACTATATTAGATTTACTTTACTTGTCATTAGTTTAGTGTGATATAAAAACTCTGGACTTCCCTAATCTTAATATGTGATTGTGATTAACTAGAGGCTTTGAAACCCTCCCTATCATGGTATATTATGGTAATAAATCTCCTAATCAGGTTTAACAAATCCCCATATTGGTCATGTTATCATCTAAAAAATGTGTCCCCAATTGGAAGTGTATGTTAAGATCTATCTTCTCCAAGTTAGGATTGATTTATATACATGATGCATTTTTGATTGCATACATTCTAGTGAACCTAACATGAATCATATCCCACCACTAGTTGGATTACCTTCACGTTACCACTTTCTTCTTATTATTTTATTCACTTTGGCTTTACCTTCATAATACATTATGGTGAACCCGATGTGAATCTAATGCTTGAAGGTTTCTCTTCACTTATTTCATCTTTTTATCATTTTATTTTTCATATATTTATGATCCTGGGTTGATTAGATCGACATAATACTAACTTCTATACACATGTTTAACACACAGTCACATCCATATGACTTTGTTTTATTTATCATGTTTTTAAAACTTATAATTTAGACTATTAGGTCAATCTATTCAACCCTATACATTTTTAGGCATCAAGTTCCATATACTAGGTTGACCCAATCAACCCTATATAATTTTAAGATATCAATAATAGGATTTGATAAATCTAGGTAGATCTAATTGACATAGTTAATAGACTTGGCACATACAAATCAAGGTTCTTCAATAACAATATTATTTTTCTCTACATCCTCCAAACTACCAGGATTCTTTTCTATCCTTCGTTGTCATTTCTAGAATTTATTATAGTTCTCATTTTCATATTTTTTAGTATTTAAAATGGCCCCTAAATAGTCAACTAGGTCGACCCTATTGATGTAGTTTTGTATTCTATATTTTATTTAAAAATATAGGTTGACCCTATCATCATAGTTAATTTTTAAACCTTTGCTTCCATAGTATAGAGGCAACACTGTCGACCCTATTTTGTATTATCTACATACACTATCAACTACAATGATATTGTATTATGTTTCAAAGTTGGAATTAACACTTATATGCTAGTAATTATCACATACTTTCATTTCTTATTGCTTCCAAACTTAGAATAGATCACATAGTATAATTAGGTGGTTTTTCAATATACCATTTAGTTACACTATTTTCTCTTTTATGCACACACTACCAAATCACAAAATCTTAAAAATCATTTTAACAATTATTTACCCAAGATATACCTACTTGGATTTCATCACCAAGGCAGAAGCTGACTTGGTTTTTGGCCAAGTATAAATACATGGTTAACGGTATATTTTGGCTAAGCAGCCAACACCCTTTTTATTGTAGTGTGTGAAGTGAGAAGGTAGGCCCCAATACCAAGCTAGTATCATTGATAATATATATCCATTTTAGCCCAAACATCTTGAAACCATTCTTAGATTGATTTCTTGTTCCTTTTTTATAACCAAATTCTTATCACATCTAAAATTATACTCTAGTAATTTAATAACATTCAAGTAGACCACTTAGTTATCTTTCAATTTCCAAGTTAATACTTTCTCTTTGATCAATTTATGTTATATTTAAAAATTTTACATCATCTAGCATTGATGTAAGGTTTTGTGCTATGTGCCTCAATTGGATCAAGCTCATTGACCCAATTGATTATCTGTTTCCTATCATTTCTTGATTTCCTAAAGTACTTGAAAAATTATTATTTTTTCAATATACAATCATTTTTATCAACATAGTTTCTTAAAAATTGTCTATCTTTCCCTTGCTTACTTTACTAGGTTGACTCTATACAATTTATAACCCCTATTTTCTGTACTAGGTCGACCCTGTCAACTTTATATAATTTTTAGATCCTATTTTCTCTAATAGGTCAACCCAATCAACTTCATACCTTTTTTTCCTTTCTCTATTTTCTTATATAATTCTCTATTTCTCTTTTTTATAATTTTGTTCATTTCTCTCAAGCATCATGTCCTCTATCATAATCTTCATGGATAACCTAGATCCATTTAGACATTATATGGGGTTCTATTTGCTTCTTATGTTTTCCTCTCTTTTCTTTCTCTTTTTAGCTTGTGGGGCATCTTGTAATGCCCATCCACACATTTATTTAGCCTTTGGTGCATCTTGTGATGCCCAAGCACCTATCATTTCAAACTCTAGGGCATCTTATAATGCCCATCCCTACATCCACTTAGCCTTTGAGGTATATAGTGATGTCCACTCTTATTCTCCATTATATGATACCAAACTAATTCAACCCCAAGAACCCTTCTGAGACACATAGGCTTATCTCTCACATGGTTATCCTTGATATAGCCATTAACATAGATTCATTTACTTCTTTTAATGCTTTCTATCTACATTTATCTAACACTTTTTATAGGTTACTTACACGAGTCTCTCCCTTTGTAGTAGTTCATTATTTTCAAAAACCTTTAGTCCCCTTTTTATCTTTTAGTTTAAATTTTTATCTCATGAGTTTCATTGTAAAACCATGGATAGGACTGTATCTTCTTCATGATGTACCATAATCTTCTTTATTTTCATACTCTTTTTACACACTTTTATCACATCACTTGGATTTCTCTTTTGTGAGTTGCATTTTTAAATCATGGATAGGACCCATTCTTCCTCACAAATACTATATTTTTCTTATCTTATTCAGTTTTTCAATGCTTTATGTCACCCTCATGGGTTTCTCTTTTGTGATTTGTAGTATAAGACCATTGATAGGACCTAGACATCCTCCTAAAATTACCATTTTGTCATTCCTTTTCTAAAATGAGTTGATCCTTATTATCAGCTTTAGCTGTTGCTTATTTTGATAGATTGAATTTCCACAACAATCTATGTTAGCATGTTTTCTTCCATTTTACCTATTCTTATGATAAAGAATCACACTTTACTATCATTTTATTCCTTTCTCTCCCTTTGTCAAATTTTTTGTGATTTGATGTAATTCAAATTTGTTTCAAGTGTCATTCCTCTTGATTTCCTTTCCTTTCACTCCACATTAGATAAAACAAGGTTGAAGTAAATATAAAAATTTTATTTCACCTAGATTTATGAGCCTCATAGACCCCGTGCTCTTTGAATTTCTCTCTCTTAGAAACCAAGTCCCAAGTATTCAAATTAAATTAATCTTTAGCACCTATATTTGGTCTTCCAAATCCATATGGAGGAGGAATAGAAAAATCCATCAAGAAAGTTAAAAGACAAATAATTTGAAACAAAAGGCAATTATATACAAAAGGTAACATAAAAATCTTCAAAGTCAGAATCACACCAAAAGATGTGATTACAATCACATCTCCTATCTCCAATGAAAGCTCAAACTCCACAGTTGACCTCACATAGAGATAAGGTCCATTGGGGTATGGTAGGCTAATAAATTAGAATAGGATAGTTTAACAAACTCTATAGTGCTACCTAATTTTTCATGAAAATACTTAATCTTCATAGTAGACTAATGACTGTGTAAGGGGTCCTAAGGTATAGGGAACATGTTGTGGGAAGGTAGGTCTTTCATGCATATAGCCTTCATGGGATGATAAATATACTTCATTTTTTACTTGACTTGCATGGCTAAGAGAAGTTCCTTAGAATATTTATGATTGAAAGTCCTATTGTTTTAACAAACCTAATTTAAGTGTCTTGAATTTCATAAAGAGTTCCTCTACCTTATTTTTCCCTTCATTCTCCCCTCCACCCATTTAATTTCCCCCTTATATATGTAAATTGTGTAAAATAAATTTGGGTAATTCTTTCTTGTCATGGTTAATATGTTAGTTTTAGATGTGTAATAACTATTGAAGGATTATCAATTATATTGATTATTGGCAAGTAAGTTCCTGGTTTCATAGTTTTGAGTGTGTAGAGTTTTTTAAATGGTATAATTTTCTATGGTGTGTAATAGCTATCTTAGATACCTCCCTAGTCTAATTTTTAATCTCCTGATTAAGGGTGTGCAACATATACTCTAAAAGGAGCAACCTTTGACTAAGATACCTAATTTGCCTATATTAAACTACTTAGACTACCTGACAATGTATATATGTGTGTATGTAACAATTGATATAAATAGACATTGGTTCTAAAATCACTTGTACACTTAGAAACCAACCTTAAAGGTGATTTGTTGAAGTCATAGAATTTTGATTTATTTCTCTACCCTCCCTCCTTTTTTGAGTTTATTTAAGAGATATACCAACTTTAGATTAATAACCATCTAGCTACCATCTCACATATATTGAAATTTATTTTAGAAATAATTTAACCATTCATCATTATTTTTAAAAACCTACATGCCCTACCTACTATTACATCACCTGATTGTTAAAGTTACATACCTACAACTTGTGCTGTGGAGTGGAGTTCACCTCCCTTGTGATCCTAAAATGTTAGAGGCTACTTTGTTCTGAATTGGTGTGCATAAAAATCATATCAAAATTATTTTTTATGATATAAGGAGGACCTTGATATTTTCTAATAAAATAGGTTAGTTTCTACATTGAGTTGCACTAGAGTCACCTAAGAGAGTGACCAGATCTAGTTCTCAGGCTAGACTTTTAGTCTCACCCTTATGAAATCATGGTGACCTAGATTTGTCACAACTACCCCTATCCATAATAGATCTATAACACCTTACCCAATAAGGGACACTCTCCATATTAATGATCTTATGGATCAACCACATTAGTTGGTTGGATCTGCTATTGTCATCCTAGGGGATTGTGTGACCCTCCCAAGAATCCTGAAAAGTATCTAAAATCTTTCTCTCCTTTAGGAGGAAGAATTACATAAGAATACATTAATTCTTTTAAATTTTCATTAATATTTATGAATGCTATTAATGAATATGTTGCATTCAAGATTTTTAATTTCACACTAATGGATGCTTCTTAAGATTGGTATCTTAATCTCTAAGAGAATTCCATCACTTCATGGAATGCAAGTCAAGCTACTTTTATTATGTAATTTGGCCTAGTCACTATCCTAATTTTAATATAATATCACTTTACTAATCTAAAGGGGGAGCCTAACAAGCCAATCCAAGCCTTTAATGTAATATTTTAAAATATGTACACCTAGTTAATCCTAGTGTATAAACCTAGATGAATTATTGGCATTAGAAATATACAAGAATGCTCTAGATCTAATTACTAAAATATTCTTATGGGGATTCTTATATCAACACTCTAGCATTAGCTTATGAAAATGACATAAGAATTGATAGGTAACTTTATCGTTAGGTGCTTGGAACACTTTGTGTCAATAATGGTCTCCTAGTATTGAATCTAGTTCTACATGTGAAGTAGAAAATCCCTACATTGAATTAGAATTAGTTACACATACTACCTCCTCTGACATAAACAAGACATCCAAATTACATTTTTTTATACAACCATACACAATGAAATAGTTACCAATAGAATCAAAATATGGATATGTCTTCAACTACTTTATCTAGGGCACTAACTCTACTAAATTAGAGATAGATGTCATACAAAAGATGGTTAAAATATTAAGTAATGACTTCCTTGGCATGTAAAGAAAGTTAGTCAACACCAATATCCCAAGTGTAAATCATAATTATGGGTTCCCTAGGTAGAATATACCATTAAATAAGCCTAAAAATAATACAAAGTAGCCTAACAAGCCTCCAAAAATAAATATAGTGGAGACAACATTATCTAATTGGAGAAAAATCTGTAATACTCCTCAACATGATGAACTTGATTTTTTTTTATTTTTTTGTAGCATTTGAGATCTCTAAAATAGAGGTGGTAAGGCAAGATCATATGCATAATCCATAAGAATCCCATTAGGAATTTGGCCCTTAAATAACTTCTATGTTTTTTGAGACTCATGAGTTTCCTTTCCTGTGTGAAGATGAAAACATATTAGAAAACAAAATTGATGAGATTCATGCTTTCCAAAAATTATAGAAAGGTGGTTAAAAATTGAGTAATAGGAAACCCTTCATAAATTATATTCTTCCAAATAACATAAGCATTCCATTAAATTCAAAAGCTCATAACAATTTCTATAAACATAATATTTTCAACTTTTATCAAATACTGGCACTTTACATCTCAAGAACCCATCAAGACTTAATCTCTCAAAGTGCATGCCATAAAGGGTGTAATGAGAAAGGGGTGGGTAGATAATTGGTGCTTCATGTGATTTTTGTCCCTTATTTCCACTTATTACCAATCTAACTAGCTCCTAAAACCATTCCCTAAGATATTACTCTTTTGCACACTCCTCCAAGCTTTTCCACTTTCCATCCTTCTTTTCCTCACCTTAAGGCCCTTTTGTTTGTTGGTTTTGCTAGGTTGACTGGGTTGACCCTATATAATTTTGGGTGGTTTTCACTTATGAATTAGTTTGTTTCTTGGTTGACCTAGCTCATAACCTAGTGAATAATTGTCTAAATTTGTGCTAGGTCAATCAGGTCGACCCTATCAACCATTATTTTTAGAAGGGTTTAGGGTAAAATCCACCTATATATAAAAGATAATTTTTTCATTATTTCATTACACAATCAAGATTTATTATTCAATCATGCTTCTTTAAAATCTGTTCTTCCATAATTCTACTTGAGGAGTCTTAGCTTAGGGTTTTTACTTGGACTATCTGGTCTTGTGGATAAGTCTCGGATGATTTGGACTTTCTTAGTGATCCTTAAAAACCACAATAACTTCTTTTAAATCCCTTTTTTCCAAGGGAGATATTGAGTATTGATGGGTTCATCATTCAGGTAAGTATTCTCTAACTTTATTCCTCTCTTTAGTAGATAGAAGTAGCATAAGTATTGGCTTCAAATAATATTACTCTTCATATTCCATGTATTAAGGTCTTAATCATACATAGATTAATTGATATTCTCTTATACATGTTTTGATTTTTTACTAACCCTTGCTTTATGCTAGAAGATTTGTTGAGCACTATATTATATTTGCGTTACATGTCATTAGTTTAGTATGATATCAAAACTCAGGACTTCGTTAGTGTTATTATGTGATTGTGATTAACTAGAGGCTTTGAAACCCTCCCTATCATGGTGTATTGTGGTAATAAATATCCTAATTAGATCTAGCAGATCCCCATATTGGTCATGTTATCACTTAACAAATGTGTCCCTAATCAAAAGTGTATGGTAAGATCTATCTTCTCCAAGTTAGGATTGATTTATATACATAATGCATTTTTTATTGCATATAATCTAGTGAACCTAACATGAATCCTATCCCACCACTGGTTGTATTACCTTCATGTTACCACTTTCTTCTAAGTATTTAATTCACTTTTGCTTTACCTTCATAATACATTATGGTAAACCCGATGTGAATATAACCCTTGAAGGTTTCTCTTCACTTATTTCATCATTTTATTTTTTTATATATTTATGATGTTGGGTCAATTATATCGACATAATACTAACATGTGTTATATATTTATGATTTTGGGTCGATTATATCAACATAATACTAACTTTTGTACACATGTTTAACACACAGTCATATCCATATGACTTTGTTTTATTTGTCATGTTTTTTAGACTTCCAGTTTAGACTATTAGGTCAATCTAGTCAACCCTATACATTTTTAGGCATTAGCTTTCATATACTAGGTTGACCCAATCAAACCTATAAAATTTTAAGATATCAATAATAGGTTTTTATAAAGCTAGGTCAATCTATTTGACACAGTTAATAGACTTGGAAAGTAAAAATCAAGGTTATTCAATAACAATATTATGTTTCTATACATCCTCCAAATCACCAAGATTCCTTTCTATCCTTCTTTGTCATTTCTATAATTTATTATAGTTCAAATTTTCATACTTTGTAGTATTTAAAACTGCCCCTGAATAGTCAACTAGGTCGACCATATTGACATAGTTTTATATTCTATATTATGTCTAAAAATCTAGGTCAACCCTATCAACATAGTTAATTTTTAAACCTTTGATTCCATAGTATAGAGGCAACACTGTCGACCCTATTTTGTATTATCTACATACACTATCAACTACAAGGATATTTTATTATGTTTCAAAGTTTGAATTAATGCTTATATGCTAGTAAATATCTCATACTTTCATTTCTTATTGCTTGCATGCTTAGAATATATCACATAGTATAATTAGGTGGTTTTTTAATATACCACTTAGTTACACTATTTTCTCTTTTATGCACACACTACCAAATCACAAAATCTTAAAAAGCATTTTAATAATTATTTACCCAAGATATACCTACTTAGATTTCATCACCAAAGGGGAAGCTAACTTGGTTTTTTGGCCAAGTATAAATACATGGTTAATGGTATATTTTGGCTAAGCACCCAACACCCTTATTATTTTAGTGTGTGAAGTGAGAGGGTAGGCCCCAATACCTATCTAGTATCATTTATAATATATATCCCTTTTATTCCAAACATCTTGAAACCATTCTTAGATTGATTTCTAGTTCCTTTCTTACAACTAAATTCCTATCACATCTAAAATTATACTCTAATAATTTAACAAAATTCAAGTTAACCACTTAGTTAGCTCTCACTTTCCAAGTTTAATACTTTATCTTTGATCAATTTATGTTGTATTTCAAAAATTTTCATAATCTAGCATTGATGTAAGGTTTTGTGCTATGTGCCTCAATTGGATCAAGCTCAATGACCCAATTGATTGTGTGTTTCCTATCATTTCTTGCTTTCCTAAAGTACTTGAATTTTTTTTTTTTTTCAATATACAATAATTTTTATCAACATAGTTTCTTAAAAATTGTCTATCTTTCGCTTGCTTACTTTACTAGGTTGATCCTATCGACTCTATACAATTTATAACCCCTATTTTCTTTACTAGGTTGACCCTGTCAACTCTGTATAATTTTTAGATCCTATTTTCTCTACTATGTCAACCCAATCAACTTTATACCTTTTTTTGCTTTCTTTGTTTGCCTATATAGTTATGTATTTCTCTTTTTTATAATTTTTCTCATTTATCTCAAGCATCATGTCCTCTATTAAAAGCTTCATGTATAACCTAAATCCATTTAGTCATTATACGGGGTTCTCTTTGCTTCTTATATCTTCCTATATTTTCTTCCTATTTTTATCTTGTTGGGCATCTTGTAATGTCCATCCACACATTTATTTAGCCTTTGGTGTATCTTTTGATGCCCACCCACCTATCATTTCAGACTCTAGGCCATCTTGTAATTCCCATCCCTACATCCACTTAGCCTTTGAGGTATATAGTGATGTCCACTCTTATTCTCCATTATATGATACCAAACTAATTCAACTCCATAAACCATTCTGAGACACATAGGCTTATATCTCACATGGTCATCCTTGATATAGCCATTAACATAGATTCATTTACTTCTTTTAATGCTTTCTATCTACATCTATCTAGCACTTTTTTTAAGTTACTTACATGAGTCTCTCCCTTTGTAGTAGTTCATTCTTTTCAAAAACCTTTAGTCCCCTTTTTATCTTTTAGTTTCCATTTTTATCTCATGAGTTTCATTGTAAAACCATGGATAGGACTGTATCTTCTTCATGATGTACCATAATCTTCTTTATTTTCATACTCTTTTTACACACTTTTTTCACATCCCTTGGATTTCTCTTTTGTGAGTTACATTTTAAAACCATGGATATGATCCATTATTCCTCACAAATACTATATTTTTCTTATCTCATTTAGTTTTTCAATGCTTTGTGTCACCCTCATGGGTTTCTCTTTTGTGATTTGTAGTATAATACCATTGATAGGACCTAGACTTCCTCCTAAAATTACCATTTTGTCATTCCTTTGCTAGAATGAGTTGATCCTTATTCTCAGCTTTAGCTTTTGTTTATTTTGATAGATGGAATTTCCACAACAATCTATGTTAGCATGTTTTCTTCCATTTTCCTTATTCTTATGATAAATAATCACACTTTACTATCACTGTATTCCTTTCTCTCCCTTTGTCACATTTTATATGATTTGAAGTAATTTAAATTTTATTAAAGTGTCATTCCTCTTGATTTCCTTTCCTTTCACTCCACATCAGATAAAACAAGATTGAAGTAAAGATTAAATTTTTATTTCACCTAGATTTATGAGCCTCTTAGACCCCATTCTCTTTGAAGTTATCTCTCTTAGAAACCAAGTCCCAATTATTCAAATGAAATTAATACTTAACACCTATGTTTGGTTTTCCAAATCCATATGGAGGAGGAATAGAAAAATCCATTAATAAAGTTAAAAGACAAATAATTTGAAACAAAAGGCAATTATATACAAAAGGTAACATAAAAATCTTTAAAGTTAAAATCACACCAAAAGATGTGATTACAATCACATCTTATATCTCCAATCAAAGCTCAAACTCCACAATTGGCCTCAGATAGAGATAAGATCCATTGGGGTGTGGTAGGCTAATAAATTAGAATAGCAGAATTTAACAAACTCTATAGTGCTACCTAATTTCTCATGCAAGTACTAAATCTTCATATTAGACTGATGACTCTATAAGGGGTCCTAAGGAATATGGAACATGTTGTGGGAAGGTAAGTCCATTTTACTTTTCATGCATATAGCCTTCATGGGATGATCTATATACTTCATTTTTTTACCTAAATTGCATGGCTAAGAGAAGTTTTTCAGAATCTTTATGATTTAAAGTCCTATTGTTTTGACAAACCTAATTTAAGTGTCTTGTCTTTCATAAAGAGTTCCTTTACCTTGTTTTTTCCTTCATTCTCCCCTCCACCCATTTAATTTTCCCCTTTGATACGTAAATTGTGTAAAATAGATGTGGGTAATTATTTATTGTCATGATTAATATGTTATTTTTAGATGTGTACTAACTATTGAAGGATTATCAATTATATTGATTATTGGCAAGTAAGTTGATAATTTCATATTTTTGAGTGTGTAGAGTTATTTCAATGATACAATTTTCTATGGTGTGTAATAGTTATCTTAGATACATCCCTAGTCTAAGTTTTAATCTCCTGAGTAATGGTGTGAAACATATACTCTAAAAAGAGCAACCTTTGAGTAAGATATTTGATTTTCCTATATTAAACTATCTTAGACTACCTAAAAATGTATGTATGTGTGTGTGTAATAATTTATAGCAATAGACATTGGTTATAAAATCACTTGTACACTTAGAAACCAACCTCAAAGGTGATTTGTTGAAGTCATAAAATCTTGATTTATTTCTCTACCCTCCCTCCTATTTTGAGTTTATTTATGAGATATACCCACTTTAGATTAATAACCATCTAGCTACCAACTTACTTATATTTAAATTTATTTTAGAAATCATTTATCCATTCATCATTATTATTAACAACATATATTCCCTACCTACTATTACATCACTTGATTGTTAATGTTGCACACCTGCAACTCATGCCTTGGACTGGAGTTCACCTCCCTTGAGATCTTGAAATGTTAGAGGCTACCTCATTATGAATTAGTGTGAATAAAAATCATAGAAATATTATTTTTTATGTTATAATGAGGAACTTGATATTTTCTTTAAAAATAGGTTAGTTTATACATTTAGTTGCAATAGAGTCACCTAGGAGAGTGACCAGATCTAGTTTTTAGGCTAGTCTTCTAGTCTCATCCTTATCAAATCATGGCAACCTAGATTTGTAGAAAATACCCCTATCCATAATAGATCTATAACACCTTACCCAATAAGGGACACTCCCCCTATTAATCATCTTATGGATCAACCACATTAGTTGGTTAGATCTACTATTGTCATCCTAGGGGATGTGCGTGTCCCTCCCAAGAATCTTGAAAAGTATCTAAAATCTTTCTCTCCTTGAGGAGGAAGAATGACATAAGAAAACATTAATTCTTTTAAATTTTCATTAATATTTATGAATTCTATTAATGAGTATATTGCATTCAAGATTTTTAATTTCACACTAATGGATGCTTCTTAAGATTGGTATCTTAATCTCTAAGAGAATTCCATCACTTCCTGGAATGCATGTCAAGCTACTTTTATTATGTAATTTGGCCTAGTTACTATCCCAAGTTTAATATAATAGCACTTTACTAATCTAAAGGGGGATCCTAACAAGCCAATCCAAGCCTTCAATGTAATATTTTAAAATATTCACACCTAGTTAATCATAGTGTATAAACTAGATGGATTTTTGGCATTATAAATATACAAGATTGCTCTAGATCTAATTACTACAATCTTCTTATGAAGGGATGCTTCTATCAAAACTTTGGCATTGGCTTATGAAAAAGGCATAAACATTGATAGGTAGCTTTATCCTCAAGTGCTTGGAATGCTTTATGTCAATAATGGTCTCCTAGTATTGAATCCAGTTCTACATGTGAAGTAGAACATCCCTACATTGAATTAGAATCAATTACACACACTACCTCCTCTGACATCGACAACACTTCCAAATTACATTTTTTTAAGCAACCATACATAATGAAATGGTTACCAATAGAATAAACATATGGCTATGTCTTCAATTACTATTCTCTAGAGCACTAAATCTACTAAATTAGAGATAGATGTCATACAAAAGATGGTTAAAAAGTTAAGTAATGACTTCTAATGCATGTCAAGAAAGATAGGCAACAACAATAGCCCAAGTATAAATCATAATCATGGGTTCTATAGGTATAATATACCATTCAATAAGGCTAAAAATAATACAAAGTAGCCTAACAAGCCTCCAAAAATAAACATAGTGGAGACAACATCTCTAACTGGAGAAGAATTTGTAATACTCCTTAATATTATGATCTTGACCTTGTTGAATTTTTTGTAGCATCTGAGATATTTAAAATATAGGTGGTAAGGGAAGATCATATTCATAATCCACAATAATCCCATTAGGAATTTATCCCTTAAATCACTTCTATCTTTTTTGAGACTCGTGAGTTTCCTTTCCTAAGTGAAGATGAAAACATATCAGAAGACAACACTAATGAGATTCATGCTTTCCAAAAAATCCATTACGTTGGCTAAAAATTGAGTAATCGGGAACCCTTCATAAATTCTATTCTTCCAAATAACACAACCATTCCATTAAATCCAAAAGCTAATAACAATTTATATACACATAATATTTTTAACTTTTACCAAATATTAGCACTTTACATCTCTCAAGAACCCATCAAGACTCAATCTCTCAAAGTGCATGCCCTAAAGGGTGTAATGAGAAAGGGGTGGGTAGATAATTGGTGCTTAATATGATTGGTGTTCCTTATTTCCACTTATTACCAATTCAACTAGCTCCTAAAACCATTCCCTAAGCTATTACTCCTTTGCACACTCCTCCAATATTTTCCACTTTCCATCCTTCTTTTCCTTACCTTAAGGCCCTTTTGTCAGTTGTTTGTGCTAGGTTGACTAGGTCGATCCTGTATAATTTTGGGTGGCTTTCACTTAGGAACTAGTTTTTTCCTTGGTTGACCTAACTCATAACCTAGTGAATAATTGTCTAAAATTGTGCTAGGTCATTTGGGTTGCCCCTATCAACCATTACTTTTAGAAGGGTTTAGGGTAAAATACACCTATATATACAAGATCATTTTGTCATTATTTCATTATGCAATCAAGATTTATTATTCACTCATGCTTCCTTACAATTTGCTCTTCCACCATTCTACTTGAGGAGTCTTATATTTGGGTTTTTACTTGGATAATCTAGTCTTGTGGAAAAGTCTCAGATGATTTGGAAAACTCAAGACTCCCTTAGTTTTATTATGTAATTGTGATTAACTAGAGGCTTTGAAACCCTCCCTATCATGGTGTATTGTGGTAAGAAATATCCTAATCAGATCTAGTGGATCCCCATATTGGTCATGTTATCACTTTAAAAATGTGTCCCCAATCGAAAGTGTATGGTAAGATCTATCTTATCCAAGTTAGGATTGATTTATATACATAATGAATTTTTTATTGCATACATACTAGTGAACCTAACATGAATCCTATCCCACCACTAGTTGCATTACCTTCACGTTACCACTTTCTTTTAAGTATTTTTTTCACTTTTGATTTACCTTCATAAAACATTATGGTGAACCTGATGTGAATCTAACCCTTGAAGGTTTCTCTTCACTTATTTCATCATTTTATTTTCTATATATTTATGATGTTGGGTCGATTATATCAATATAATACTAACTTATATACACATGTTTAACACACAGTCACATCCATATGACTTTGTTTTATTTGTCATGTTTTTTAGACTTCCAGTTTATACTATTAGGTTAATCTAGTCAACCCTATACATTTTTAGGCATCAGGTTTCATATACTAGGTTGACCCAATCAACCCTAAACAATTTTAAGATATCAATAATAGGTTTTTATAAAGCTAGGTCAATCTATTTGACATAGTCAATAACAATATTATTTTTCTCTACATCCTCAAAACCATCAAGATTCATTTATATCCTTATTTGTCATTTCTATAATTTGTTATAGTTCTAATTTTCACAGTTTTTAGTATTTAAAAATGCCCCTGAATAGTCAACTAGGTCAACCCTATCGACATAGTTTTGTATTCTATATTCTGTCTAAAAATCTAGGTCGACCCTATCAACATAGTTAATTTTTAAACCTTTGATTCCATACTATAGAGGCAACACTTTTGACCCTATTTTGTGTTATCTACATACACTATCAACTAAAATGATATTGTATTATGTTTCAAAGTTGGAATTAATGCTTACATGCTATTAATTATCTCATACTTCATTTCTTATTGCTTGCATGCTTAGAATATATCACATAGTCTAATTAGGTGGTTTTTCAATATACCATTTAGTTACACTATTTTATCTTTTATGCACACACTACCAAATCATAAAATCTTAAAAAGCATTATAATTATTATTTACACAAGATCTACCTACTTGAATTTCATCACCAAGGGGGAAGCTGACTTGGTTTTTTGGCCAAGTATAAATACATGGTTAATGGTATATTTTAGCTAAGCATCCAACACTCTTATTATTTTAGTGTGTGAAGTGAGAGGGTAGGCCCCAATACCAAGCTTGTATCATTGCTAATATATATCCCTTTTAGCCCAAACATCTTGAAACCATTCTTAGATTGATTTCTAATTCCTTACTTACAACCAAATTCCTATTACATCTAAAATTATACTCTAATAATTCAACAAAATTCATGTTGACAACTTAGTTAGCTTTCACTTTCCAAGTTAACTACTTGCTCTTTGATCAATTTATGTTGTATTTCAAAAATTTGCATCATCCAGCATTGATATAAGGTTTTGGGCTATGTGCCTCAATTAGATTAAGCTCATTGACCCAATTGATGGTGTGTTTCCTGTCATTTCTTGATTTCCTAAAGTACTTGAAAAATTATTATTTTTTCAATATACAGTCATTTTTATCAACATAGTTTCTTAAAAATTGTTTATCTTTCCCTTGCTTACTTTACTAGGTTGACTCTATCAACTCTATACAATTTATAACCCCTATTTTCTATATTAGGTTGACCCTGTCAACTCTGTATAATTTTTAGATCCTATTTTATCTACTACGTCAACCCAATCAAATTTATACCTTTTTTCCATTTCTCTATTTGCCTATCTAGTTCTCTATTTCTCTTTTTTATAAATTTGTTCATTTCTCTCAAGCATCATGTCCCCTATCAGAATCTTCATGGATAACCTAAATCCATTTATACATTATATGGGGTTAGCTTTGCTTCTTATATTTTCCTATCTTTTCTTCCTCTTTTTAGCTTGTGGGGCAAATTGTAATGCCCATCCACACATTTATTTAGCCTTTGGTGCATCTTGTGATGCCCACCCACCTATAATTTTAGAATCTAGAGCATCTTGTAATGCCCATCCCTACATCCACTTTGGATTTGAGGCATCTAATGATGCTCACTCTTATTCTCCATTATATGATACCAAACTAATTCAAATTCAAGAACCCTTCTTAGACACATAGGGTTATCTCTCACATGTTCATCCTTGATATACCCATTAACATAGATTCAATTACTTCTTTTAATGCTTTCTTTATACATCTATCTAACACTTTTTTTAGGCTACTTACATGGGTCTCTCCCTTTGTAGTAGTTCATTCTTTTCATAAACCTTTAGTCCTTGTTTGGTCTTTTGGTTTCCATTTTTATCTCATGAGTTGCATTATAAAACCATGGATAGGACCCGTTATTCTTCATGATGTACCATAATCTTCTTTATTTTGATACTCTCTTATGCACTTTTTTCACATCCCTTGGATTTCTCTTTTGTGAGTTCAATTTTAAAACCATGGATAAGATCCATTGTTCCTCACAAATACTATATTTTCCTATCTCATTTAGTTTTTCAATGCTTTTTATCACCCTCATGGGTTTCTCTTTTGTGATTTATAGTATAAGACCATGGATTGGACCTAGCCTTCCTCATAAAATTACCATTTTGATAAATTCAATTTCCACAACAATCTATGTTAGCATGTTTTCTTCCATTTTCCTTATTATTATGATAAAGAATCACACTTTACTATCATTGTATCCATTTCTCTCCCTTTGTCACATTTTTTTTGATTTGAAGCAATTCAAATTTGTTTCAAGTTTCATTCCTCTTGATTTCCTTTCTTTTCACTCCATATTAGATAAAACAAGGTCGAAGTAAAGATAAAACTTTTATTTCACCTAGATTTATGAGACTCTTAGAACCCATGCTCTTTTAAGTTCTCTCTCTTAGAAACCAAGTCCCAATTATTCAAATGAAATTAATCTTTATCACCTACATTTGGTCTTCCAAATACATATGGAGGAGGAATATAAAAATCCATCAAGAAAGTTAAAAGACAAATAAATTGAAACAAATGGCAATTATGTACAAAAGGCAACATACAAATCTTCAAAGTCAAAATCACACCAAAAGATGTGATTACAATCACATATCCTATCTCCAATTGCATCTAAAAGTCCACAATTGGCCTCACATATAGATAAGGTCTATTGGGGTGTGGTAGGCTAATAAATTAGAATATGATAATTTAGCAAACTCTATAGTGCTACCTAATTTCTCATGCAAGTGCCTAGTCTTCATAGTAGACTGATGACTCTGTAAGGGGTCCTAAGGAATAGGGAACACATTGTGGGAAGGTAGATATATTTTAATTTTCATACATATATCCTTTGTGGGATGATCTAAATACTTCATTATTTTACCTAAGACTTGAATGGCTAAGAGAAGTTCTTCAAAATCTTTATGATCGAAAGTCCTATTATTTTGACAAAACTAATTTAAGTGTCTTGACTTTGATAAAGAGTTCCTCTACCTTGGTTTTTCCTTCATTCTCCCCTCCACCCATTTAATTTTCCCCCTTGATAGTTATATTGTGATTCTAAATTTAGTTTCACTCTTCTTTAATTCCTTCTTCTTCACCTCTTAAAAACATGCTATCACTAATTTGTTTCATTTTTATCTATCCTTAGCGTGAAACAACATGTTTGAGCAAATATGGATTACCTTGTTTATACCATAAAACTATATTCCTCACCTTATTTTTCTTCATTTTAAAATTTATCATTTATTGTATTACCCTTCTATTATGGGCACCTAAGTCTGTACCTTTTTACATTATTGCATGAGGTTGGATTATTACTTCTCACTTGATAATATTATTTTCCCTTTTATGCACCTTTTTCTATTGTTGAGTGAGATAAGGATTGTTATTGATCACTCATCAATGTTGTTTTACCATTTTTTTTCTTCTATTACATCATTGTTTGATTACCATCATTTTTGACAGGTATCCTTGGTTTGAATTAGTGAGTTTGACTTTCTTACTTGAGGTTTACTTGTTTGAGTTTTTTGATCTTTAGTAGCCTTGGATTTTTGGTTACCCAATTTGATCTCATTTTTAACTTGGTAATTTGGTCTAACATAACACCTATTACCCTAGCTTTCCAAATTTCCAAGTATATCCCATCCTCATAATACCAGTTATCTTGGATTTCCTATGTTTGTTTGTTTTTTCTCTTTAGTTTTGTATTCTTGGGTTTGTCATAAGTAGTCTCTACACCTTACACAATCTAAAATAACAACATAACAGACAATCATCTAGAAATAAAGGTAATTCAAGGTAAACATCACATTTATTTTTTAGTTATTTACTTTTTATTTATTTACTTTTTTAAAATTTACTTTCAATTATTTTATGCTTTAAAATACTAAATTTTTTTTAGCATCATCATTATGTGTTCTTATGTTCTTTCTCAAAGCACCACCCCCTATTTTACCTTAGTGACACATGATGAGCTTTGAGTGGGGTTTATGCATACACATAATATTTACAACTTTTATAAAAAACTTATGCTTTACATCTTGGATGAACCCATCAAGACTTAATATATCTAAGTGCATGCCCTAAGGTGTGCACTAGGAAAGGGGTTGGTAGACCATTGATGCTTTGCAAGATTTTTATCCCTTATTTACACTTATTACTAATACAACTAGCTCTTAAAACCATTCCCTAAGCTATTACTCCTTTTCACAGTCATCCAGTCTTTTCCACTTTCCATCCTTTTTCCTCACCTTAAGTCCATTTTGTCAGTCAATTTTGGTAGGTTGACTATGTTGACCCTTTATAGTTTTGGGTGATTTTCACTTAGGAATTAGTTTGGCTCTTGGCTGACCTAGCTCATAACCTAGTGAATATTTTTTTGAAATTATGTTAGGTTTACTGGGTCAACCTTATCAACTAGTATTTTCAAAAGGGTTTAGGGTCAAATCTAGTTATATATACAAGATAATTTCATCATTATTTAAATATGCAATCAAGATTTATTAATTTGTTGTGCTTCTTTATAATTTACTCTTCCACCATTCTACTTGAGTCTTATCTTAGGGTTTTTACTTGGAAAATTTAGTCTTGTGGATAAGTCTTAGATGATTTGGCCTTTCTTAGTGATCCTTAAAAACCATAATAACCTCTTGTAAATCCCTTTTATCCAAGGGAGAGATGATTCTTGATGGGTTCAACATTCAAGTAAGTATTCTCTAATTTTGCTCCTCTCTTTAGTAGATATAAGTATCATAAGTATTAGCTTCTAATAATATTACTCTTCATATTCCATGTATTAGCGTCTTACTCATACATAGATTAATTAAGATTCTCTTATAAATATTTTGACTATTTAGTAACCCCTCAGTTTGTACCATAAACTTTGGTGAGCCCTATATTAGATTTAATTTACTTGTCATTAGTTTAGTGTGATATAAAAACTCAAGACTTTCTTAGGGTTATTATGTGATTATTCTTGATTGGAGGATTTGGGGCCATCCTTAACATGGTGTATTATAGTAGGATATCCCCTAATCAGGTCTAGTGGATCCCCATATTGGTCATGTTCTTACTTAACAAATGTGTCCCCAATCGAAAGTGTATGGTATGATCTATTTTCTCTGAGTTAGGATTGATTTATAGACATGATGAATTTCTGATTACATACACAATCCACCTCCGCCATAAGGGAATGATCAAATTAAAAATAAGGAAGAACATAGTAGAGGGGGATATAATATTATTGAGGATATGAATATAATAAAAGAAAACATCACCCTTCATGCATTAGCTTAGATCACTGAATGGAAGGAGCTACTATGGAAGTCTATCACATGTAAGGCCCTTATGGAAAAGGTAAAAGTTCTTACATAGAAAGCAAAGGCATCTAACACCAATGTCATATACAAAACAAAGCTAGAGGTTCTACCCCTTTTTATGACTATCAGGTCATTTGGTAAGTATAATCATAATTATTTGGTTAATTTTGGAGTTTTAGCAACTGTGATGCCTAATTCTATTTTTCAAAATCTTAGCCTAAATATAAGCCCATCAAAGAGAATAGTCTCATAGTTGGATAAAATAGTGGTATCAATAATTGGGGAGCTCATTAATATGCATATTCAAGTAGCATATGATCCATGAGTCTAGATTACTATAGACATCCTTGTAGTAGACATACCTAAAGGCTATGGATTATTACTGAGTAGGGACTAGTCTAAAACACTCAATATACATCTCTCAATAGATTTATCTCACATTTGGATACCATGAAGAGGCATTGTAAATTAAATATGGATTTATTAGGAACTATGATTGAAGTATCCCATCATCGAGTACAATGTTAATAATGAATAGGTAAGTTATGAATCCCCTAGCATTAATATTTATACTTTCATTACACAAAATGAAATACAAGAGGTAGAATCCTATGGCCCTAATCAGTTATGGAATCTCTAATTTGATGGCTCTAGATCTAAACAAGGATCAAGTGTAAGAATTGAATTAGTTGATCCACAAGGGAAGAATATCTTGGTAAAACATAGATTATAGTTCCCTTACACTAAAAATAAGGATGACTATGAAGCATTAATTTTGGGATTGCACTTTGCAGTCAAAAACAATGTCAAGTAGTTTCGGTATTTGGAGATTCATAGCTAGTAGTCAATTAGGTTAGAAATAAATACTAGAGTAAGTTATCATATCTAAAAATATATAAACATGGAGCATGGTATTTTATTGAGATCTTTGAGGCTTTCAATAGAGTATATGTTCCTAGAGAACGAAATCAAGATTTAGATTCACTAGCTACTTCCACTACCAATTTGGAGCCTCTCCAATAATCCAAGGTAAAGACATTCTCCATTGAGCTAGTACCTTATCCATCTATTCTTGACAATGTATAGAATTTCAAAGTCTTCAATTATTACTAGAAAATCATTCAATTTATACTGATTTAGGATAATTTGAGTCATAAATCATTGATTATAATGAAATTAATTATCTCTACCAAGAGAAGTCAGATGAGGAAGGTGTCTTCCATCTCAAATAAAATTGTCTCCTAACTGGTTTGGTCTCATTAGAAAGAGCATTTGATATAGATCCACAAGCTTAACAATAAAGGTATCCAAAGGTTAATGAGTCTATCTTAAAAAGGGAAAATTTAGGGGATGAGAATAACCCATTATATGTCAACATTAGCCTTAATTACACTCTAGAATAAAGACAATAGGTGAAGGATTTTCTCACCCAATATAGAGATGTGATTTCATTGATATATGAAGACTTGGAGGTTTATGATCCAAAGGTAATCACCCATACAATTTCATTAAAACCATGCCACAAGCCATTTAAGCAAAGGTAGAGCCCAATGAATCCTATCCTAGAATCTCTCATTCAAAGAGAAGTGGAAAAGATGTTAAGTGCAAGAATAATATTCTTAATTAGGCACCCTACCTAGGTGGACAATTTAGTCCTAGTTATAAATAAGAGTGGATAAATTAGATTATGTGTTGATTTTAGAAACTTGAACAAAGCCTTTGAAAAGGACAACTATCCATTACCTTCCTTAGATGAATTCATTTAGATAGTTAGTGTCTATGAAATGATGTCTTTCTTGGATGGATTTTTAGGTTATAACCAGGTGATGATATAATCAAAGGATAGGATGAAGACTACATTTACTACAAAGTGGGTACCTATGCATATAAGAGGATGCATTTTGGCTTAATAAATATAATATCTACCTTC
Organism: Torreya grandis; assembly: GCA_037957365.1. NCBI lineage: Eukaryota > Viridiplantae > Streptophyta > Pinopsida > Cupressales > Taxaceae > Torreya > Torreya grandis. Next base: position 4,399,380 of record JARHVA010000337.1, on the reverse strand, counting down.
CAATTAGCAATAGATCACACATTTAAAGGATTAATAGGTAAACATATAATCATTTATATGGATGATCTCAATATTTTCTCTAAGAGCATGAATGATCATGTTGGCCATCTACACTTAATATTCAAAAGATATGGAAGGTTTGGCATCTCATTGAACCCCAAAAATAGCATATCTGGAGTAATTAAGGGCAAGTTCTTGGGACATATTATTACCAAAGAAGGAATCATCATCAATCCAAATAGAATCTATGGGATTTCAAATATTTCACCACCAAATAATAAGAAGGAGCTCAAGTCATTCTTTTGGAAGATTAATTTTGTAAGGAAGTTTATCTCTAGATTTGTAGAAATTGTGAGACCTTTAAATTCAATGCTCAAATAGGATTCTAAAATAGAATGGATAGCTAAGGTTTGGAAGTCTTTTTAAGACATCAAAGATGTAATATCCTAAGCCCCAATAGTGATTAGTTTAGATTTTATAAGGTATTTTTACTTGTATTCATTTAATTTAGAACATACAATTGTTGTTTTCATTACACAAAAGAAAGATGAAATTGAGCATATTATTTCATTCATGAGAATGAATCTAAGGGATGAAAAACTTAGGCACTCCATGATTGATAAGTATATCTTTGCTATTGTCAAAGTAGTGAATAAATTGTAACACATCTTGAGGAATAAGATAATTGATATCATCCCTGATCTTGCTATCAAGCTTACCTTATTATAGAATTAATTAGGAAAACATAGAGGAAAATGGATGGAAATATATAAGAGTTTGATATAGAAATAAGGCATGTTAAGATCATTCAAGGTCAATGCATAATCCAACTCATGATTGAGCTTGATCCACATATTATTATTGAATAGGTGTGTGAAGCCTAGGTATATAGAGGGTAATGATATACTGACATAATCCAATATCTAGTTATAGGTACTTGTTCCATAGATCTCAATAGAGAATGAAAGAGAGCTTTGAGGCTCAAAACTGCACATACATGATCAAAAAAAGAGTTATCTATAGGATAAATTATGAAGGCATATATCTTAGTTGTGTATCTACAAAAGTGTCTAAAGAGATTCTAAAAAACCTACATAAGAAGATAGGTAGTGGTCATCCATTTGGGAATACCATGGCTCACAAGATCTTAAAAATGGGATATTACTAGCCAACAGTTTTAAAAAGATGCCCACACCCATGTAAGGACATACCATGAATGCCAACATTTAACAAAAAGAGAAGTACATATAGTAATAACCTTACAACCTATTATTGAGGGAATTTCATTCACCTAGTGGGAATTAGAATTCATTGGTGTCATTAGCCCAAACTCTTTTGCATGTCATAAGTTTTTACTCACTACCACATATTACTATATTTGATGGACTAAGGTAATGGCCACAAATAATTATAGAGCATAAGATGTGATTTGAATCTTAGAGGAACACATCATAATTAGATTTTTCACTCTCATTTATCTAGTTTGTGATAATGGGCCATCATTCATATTAGCTAAATTCATTGAATGGGCTCATAATAATCAAATCATCATCATGTCATATTCTAACCATTACCCTCAAGGAAATAGATTGGCTAAATAAATGAACAAGAACATGATATATGCAATTAAGAAACCAACTGGGGTTAAGCCTAGGGATTAGCATAATCTACTTAAGTATGCCCTTTGGGTACACTAAATGAGATATAAGCAGGCCCTCAAGGCCTTACACTATTTTCTAGTGTATAGATGAAGGCTAGTATTCCCAATCATGCTGAAATTGTTGACTTATCAATTTATTTAGGAATATATGGAACCAAACGACAAAGTAGAATCTTGACTACTGAATATAATATAAATGGAAGACTCAAGGACTGAGTCCCTATATAATTTTAGAAAACACCAAGATGTAGTCAAGAGATGGTTTGATAAAATGGACAAAGTCAAAGCATTAATAACTTTTGATCTAGTACTTATATGGGATAAAGCACATGAAAATAAAGGTTAGCATGACAAATTTACCACACTTTGGATTGGGACATATTAAAGTTTAGAGCTATTGAGAAATAATACATTGTATCTAAGGGAATTTCAATGTAATGAACTCACATATCTAATCAATAGACAATTTTTGAAGTATTACTTCATGGTTGTACCATTTGAAGATGACCCCAATTGATATAAAACATGGTAGAGGTATGATTAGGTTAGTTTACTACTTTCTAAGTTAAGTTTCCTACTTTATTAGGTTAGCTTATTGATTTCTAGGTTAAGTTACTTTAGTTCTTAGTTTAGTTTCCTACTTTTTGAGTTTAGTTTCCTACTTTCTTAGCTTAGTTTTTTAGCTTTCTAGGATAGGCATTTTGTTTTTCCCTATGACAATCTAAATTGTTTATTATAATACAACAAGATAACATCCAACTAGTTGGGAACCTATTTTATGTTTAGATAGACATATAAGGGAAAGGCAAATTACAAGAGGGATTCACAACTTGAGGCCTATTCACAAATCGGTTATACTTTTATGTGTGAGGTCTTTAGGATTTAGGTATGTAATCATAGTCATACATGGTTGGGCTAAAATTGAATATTTCTAACAATTATTTGAATTTTGATCTAAAATAATTCATATGAATTTATAAGATTTTAGCATTCCATTAGAGTAAGCACACTTTTCATATTAATACTTATTTGAAGGTGATAATCACTGGTGTAGATGTAGCTAGTAGGGACTTTATGGTAATGATTTATTTTCTAACTACACCAACTCATAGTGGTTTGAGATATCCTCTTTCTATTCAAAAAAAAAAAAGAACCAGTGTGTTTAAAAGAGTGATCAAGAAAATCCAAAAAAATCCAAAGAAGATCAAAGGCTCACATGATGAAATAAGGTCAATGTACCATGCATCATGATCAAAGAAAATGAATGAAGGGGAGAAAAAGAACCCAAGGTATCTATGTTAAGGCTATGGATTCATGGCTAATAGTAGAGTGATTCTTGAGATTCCTTGATTTAATAAGCTTAAAAATAACTAGATTAAAACCTACAACTACTCCAATCCTTTGAAAATATCCTCACAACTAGGGTTAAATGAACATCATTTTAGGACACATAGATCCATAAATGAGAAAGCAAGTATGTTGTATGATGTATCTAGGTGTCTTTTTCATATCCCATTCTTATATTTTTCTATGGCATATTTCATGTTTGATTTGAAATTTCTAAACCAAATTTTTGAGTTCTCGAATACTCAGAGGTATTCCCCCTATAAGTTTCCATTTTTTGTACCCAACATTTTCATTTTATTTAAGAAGAAATGGGGACCCAATTTTTTCTATGATTTAGCCTTGTTTGATAAGAATTCATCTACGTATTTGTACAAGTTCTATTAGAATTGATCCTTAATATTTACACTTGGAAATATAAAGAATGACATTGTACATTTGGACTAAATTACTAATACCTTTTGAGAGGTTTTTACTAAGTAGGTTTATTTGTGACTTGGTTTTTAAACATTGTTTTTGGACCTTATTTAGAAGAACTTTATTCTTTGGAACTTATGTTCAAAATTTATTTTTCAAAATATTTGTTTGGTATTTACTCATCAATTTTTTTGTTTACAATTTATGTCTAGGCTTTCTTTTATTTAGTGATTTTGTTCAGAAGATTCATTTGGAATTTGTTCATTTGGTTTTTTATATCAAACATTTTTTTAAGAGTTTCCACATCAGAGATTTTGTTTGAACAATGTTTTGAAGGACTTAATTTTTTTAGTACTTGGTTTTTGGATTTTTTTTAGGACTTTTCATCAAATAATTTGTCTGAAACAATCATCATCAGCTTTTATTTTATTCAAAATTTTTGTTCAGAACTTTTGATTAGACATTTTTTTTTAAATTGTTTCATCAAATTTAGGTCTTTGAGCTTTTTGTTAGAGCCTTATGTTTAGAGCCTTTGTGTTTGGAATCATTATTTGATTTATCCCAACACAAAACCTAATTCCTAACTCTTGAATCCTGATTGCCTAAAGCCCACTAGACTTATCCAAGAAAGCAAAACCACCTACCAACACCTACTAAAGAAAGTAACCTATCAACTAAACTAATGAGATTTGAACTGTGTAGGTAAAAAAAATATATGAACATTGGACATTAAAATTACATGAACTATAATTGAATAAAAAAGGGTATATAAATGATGTGCAACTATCAATGTATTTATTTCCCACAAGTGAATTCAAACTCAATTTCTATTCTATGAATGAAATCCCTAGCTACTTGCTAGTCTATTACAAACAAACAATCAATAAAAAGGAGTTTTCATGATACATGTAAAACATATTGTGATCACACCATATAATTTCAATGGTGTCATAATTCAAGAGCTTCAAAGGATCATTTTCACCATCCCCATTCTCCATCAAGGATTAAATAGAATTCACAGACATGGTATATGATGTGACAATTTTTTTATAGTAGGTATGCTAATTACTCAAAATTATGGTAGTATATTAATGATATAAACACATTTTCACATGAAGGAAATCCATCACCCACATAACATCAACTAGATATAGACTTACTAGATCTTAACAGATAAAGACTACACTAGGTGGTGGCCAATCTTGAGATCATGGCTTGCATCAACCTTTTGTGGGACTTGTTATTTTATAAAAAAAATTAAATAATACACCTTCATATACCATATGGATCACCAAACTATCATGAATTGCATCACTGGAGATGACTTCCAAAGGTACCTATCTCTACTAGTTCTAGATGCAATTTATTATAAACATAGGTTGGTAACATATCATAAACATAATTCAATTGACAAAGTGATGATCTCATTTTTTCTTCTTGGGTAAATTATGGTATTAAAAGGAAATTCTCCCACCCCCATTAATGAATTTAATATGGGGCTACGTATTAGGATGGACTTATCAAACAAAATGTATGTCATGCTTAGTATCCATTTTCTCAACCTAGATTGGGTGCCATTAATAGATATGATAATGACTAGTGATGTAAAGTTTTCTCTAAGAGATATCATTAGCCTCAAACTAAGGGAATAAGTTCTACATAAGAGAAAGTAACCCAATTCAGCAGGCCACTTTTACATGATGTAATATCTTCTTGATGTATTAGTAGGCATTATATAAAGGGACCTTAGCAAGCTTTAAAATTTGACCATAGATTATATTAATAATTAAATTCATAATTAATATCAATTTATACATTTTCAAATGCATGTATCCTCAAGTATGGCAAGTAATTCACTAGGTCCCACTGCCTAAAACTGGAAAAAGCATAACAGATACACTAGATCCTTAGGGTGACTACTAGTTTTATCTAGATTATATGGTGATCATGGTTTATAGTCATAAATTCCACCCTCTACACCTCCCTAAGTATGTACTAGATAAGCTAGTAGATGAAGAAATTATATATCATCTCTACTGGAGTGTCAAGGAGGATTTGATTAAATAGAAGAAAGGCACATTTTATGGGCATCACATGATTATTAACATGTCTTATACCATGAGGAAGAATTTTGGGGACATATGCAATAGGAGAAAATATTACTAGTTACCTACATTGACATATAAAGATTGGGATCCTCATGGTCATATACAAAAGCATATCTAGGACTTTGGTATTCCATACCAACATGTTCCTTATGACCATGATTTTTTTTTCTTAAATGCAAAGGATGACTCCTATGTTTTAGGACAAAACTTGCATGCCTAAGAGAAGATCATTTGAGGATAATTTGGCAAGATCCTTCATTTTTAATATAATAAATTCAGACTAGGCTACCACCTCCTAAAGGATGGACTACTTCAAATTTATGGTACAACCAACTCCAATGACAAATAAAGATACAAGGGGAGCCTTCCAAAAAACTTGCCTTTCTATTTAAGGCTATTAAGAAATATCCTAGGTTGACAGAGATTGATCTTAGGGTATCTTTAGGGGATTTAATTAATTTGGATTCCTCTGATGCATAGGACCATGAGCACCCAACTATAGTGCCATTGTAAAAACCTATAGATTGAACATAATTATAGGGGTATATAGTGCAAGGTGGAATTATAGAGGTAGATACTTAATTTAGTAAGGTTGTTCTTTAGAAATGAAGACTACTACTTTTTATAAGAAGAATCCAAAAGCTCCTCCCCTCACAAAGAATCTAATAACTAAACAACCATAGGGTATGCCTTTAGTTCCTAAACAACAAATGGAGATAAAACAAGAACTAGATAAAGAGGAGGAATTGGAAAAACCCAAGGAATTAATCCTTGTGAATACTAAAGGGAAGGAAATGAGCATGGATGAATAAACAAGTAAGAAGGCTCAACCTTCAAACCCTACTTCCCTAGTTTCCTCATATGGTCCTATTTTTGGTTCAGTTCCTATTAGTACTATTTTGAAAACTCCCAAGGTGGATGATGTCACAACCACCCTTGATGTTTCAATTTATTCTTCTATTGTCTTAAATATCCCTTTATTTACTTCAAAAGTAGAATGTGATTTTTATACCACCATTGTTTCATTTTTCTCCATAGTGTCATCCACATCTATTGTTCTCACTACTAATGATATTTCCTCTAGAACTACTATAGTCTAAACCATGAAGAAGAAAAGGGACACTACGAAAATTAAATAACATTGGGCACTTCTCAACTCCATGTTTCTTCCACAAATGTCAATTTGGCAATACCTTCCACTGGTTCATCCCAAGAGACCATTGTAACATCTTTAAGGAAGGGAAAAAGGGGTAAACAAGTCTTTACAGTCCATCCATTCCACCAATATGGAGGTGTGGATTGGTCTAAAATCATTTGGGCATACCTTCCTTTATATAATCCTCAAAGGATC